>OY735220.1:55986557-56059057 GCA_963457665.1 Thysanoteuthis rhombus
CTCCTCACTAAATCTAACGAAATATTGTAACTTCTGTAGTCAGTTACCATTAGTTTCAACATACTCCTACCAATTGGTTTCACGCATGTGCTTGCCTGTTGACAACAGGGCATTTTGGGCCAATGTGTTTCATATATACATATATATATATATATGCCTCAGCTCCCTAGGCTAAGCCTATGATTCGAATCAGATGGGTTTTTGTTGTTTGTTTTTTTTTTTGTTGTTGTTTTTTCGGTTTATTTGTTTTTTGTTTTGTTTGGGGGTTTGTTTGTTTTTTTCGTTTTTGTTTTGTTTTGTTTTTTGTCGAACGTATAGAAATTCGCGAATGGAAAAAAAACAATATTTGAATCTATTAATAATTCTACCCTGTACCATGATAGCTGTTACATTTTTATGTACATTTATTTACGCAAATGTAACAGCAACTAATCAACCATAAGATATTCATTGAACATGTGTTGTGGTATTCTTTATACCGCTTAAGGTGCTGATCCTGAAAATGTAACTCGTTTCCGTGTACCGCGTCTAGTGATGTACTTTTGGATGTATCGTGTACGTAGTAATATCGATTTTCTTCGAGCTTGATGAGGGAAAAAAAGTTCAGTTTTGTTGATCAGGGTTATTTATGATAACGAAACTTAATTTTGATATTAATGGGAAATTAGGGAAAATCTTGAGGTCCAACTCATTGATATACATTTATGTACGCATATGTAACAGTTATTATAAGACAGGGCTGGTATGATGCGTGTTGTATAAACACGTTTTAGCCAAGAGATGTTAATCTGCTAAGTGAAGTGTCTGTCTCCCATTTGAGTATAAATGGTCAGTGACAAAATCATAGTTTTCTTTGGGTGAGTTAGTTTAGTAATCATTGGATGCGTATAGTTTGGTTGAGACCAGGACTTCATTCTTTCATGTTTTTCTCTGGCATGATGCAAGTCCATTGAAGAGATACTTCCACCCTGATAACACAACTTAGAGTGTACTCAATGAAGAGTTTTCCACAATCTTCACCCATGCTTGGAATCAAACCCTGGACCTTCTGCGTGCTAGGCAAATGTGCAACCCATTAGAAGATCAGATCAGACAACTTCATCTTTTGAATGTCAAAGAAAAGTTGGCACAGTAGGTGTTAAAATATATCGATTTACCAGGTGTCTTATTCATAAATGCCAAAGATGAACCACGGAATGTCTTAAATTCTGCCGGTAATCATATCTTTTAAACTATAGTCAACTCGAATAAAACCTAGATATTATCATTGTTATTATACATTCATAGTACATTCGATGTTTTAAACGTATAGACAAGTTACTCTTCAATACGTTTCTTAATATGCTAAATACTTTCCAAACAATCGTTTTATTTTGCTCTCGTGTTTTTGGATTCAAAACAAAAAAGCTCAAACAATATTTTGTCTCAAAATGTATCCGGTATATTAATGGGAAACTAAAAAACACTCAAAGAGCGCACACTTCTTTTAATTCCATTGTCTCTGAAAATAAAAATCAGTTCATGTATATTGCTACAGTTGAGATAACAGTAAAACGATTCGTGGACCCACCCCGAATTCAATAACTTCTTTCCTGGTCTCGGACTGCCCTTATTAGTGTCGGACAGAATCATAAAGAGCTTTTGGATACATTGTGTGGTGGTGAAATATGGCTACGCTGCAGGGGAGTTTAGTGTAAGAATATCTGGATCCACCCCAAAATCCAATCAATTCTTCTTTAGCCCAAGACCTAGCCCTCCACTTTTGGAAAAACGATTGTGTGGATAGGTAGTCAGACGTACAGACAGACAGACAGGAATACAAACAGACAGATACGAGTGAATATAAATATCTCTTTCAATTTCGTAAAAAAGTGAAGTTATAACAATAACACTGGTCAATAGCAAGTGTTCATCGGACATTTGCTGCAGTGTACCTTATGTATTTCAAAGTGCTGGTTCCGAAAACACAACCCGTTTTCTTATATCACGTCTAGTTTTCATGGTGGGATGAAAGTTGTATTTTAGCATACAAGCCTTGTAGAGCACAATATGGGGCCCAGAGATCAACATTTTCAGCTTGTCCTTCTGCTTAGTATCTCCTTCATATATCGTGTACGTAGTAATATTGATTTTCTGCAAACTTGATGAGAAAAAAAAAGTTCAATTTTGTTGACCAGTGTTATTTATGATAACGAAATTTAATTTTGATATTAATGAGAAATTAGAGAAAATCTTTTCCATGGTTCGAGGTCCAACTTATCGATTTTGTGCAACTAAATTTGATCAATTATCCGACAGAACTCACTTGGTATTTTTCGGGATAGTCGATGCAATTTCCCTGAAATAATGCCAGAAAATATCTTTAGAAGCCCCAACAGCAAATAATTGTAGAAATTTGAGGAAGTCAAATGCTTCTGCTCATATATATATATATATATATATATATATATATATATATATATATATATATATATATATATATATATATATATATATATATATATATATATATATATATATATATGTGTGTATATATATATAGTACATGTGGTACAGATCAGGCTAGCTGTATAACATAATATGGTTATATATTAATAATATAGAGCCACTTCTGATAAGGCCCGGAGAGGGCAGAAACATGAGCCAGTTAGTGTAGCGAATCCACATTCTATTATATATATATATATATATATATATATATATATATATTAGTTAGCATGCTACCCAAAATAAATGTCAGCATTATTGCCGTATGAACTGGCACTTCTTCCCCTGTCTTCTGCCAAGGATCAAAGTGTAGTATCTGTCCCCTCAAGCATAATTCACGGAAAAAGAAACAATCACACTTTTAATTATATGAATTTATGATTCATGTAGAATCGTCAGGACATATCTATGTATGAATAGGTACATCCGAGTATGTGTGCAGTAGGATCAAAAGTTGCTGCCTGTCCCCTACTTAGGACCAACGTGTAGTATCTGTGCACATGAGTGGAGCTTACGGACTGAGAAACAAAAGAACAATCAGAAAAAAGTTACACTGTTCATTTCATAAATAAATAAATATATGTAGAGTCATCCAGATAAGAGGGCATTAAAATTAAAAATTTGTACTTACTTTTATGAGTTGCGAATTATAACCAGTGCAACTTCGCTCGGGCTTTTTTCTACCGTCTCTTCCAGTCCCTCTTCGAATTGACGTCTGCTTTTATACGGTACTTCTATTGGTATCTACCTTTTCATGTGTTTCTTACCAACCAAGTCGATGTCGTCGACTCCATAAGAAACACGCTGCGTAGAATCCAAAGTAACGGGAAATTGTATTGGCTTAAAAAAATTAATTTCTTGTTTTTCTCTTCTAGAATAGACACGGTGTTGTTACGATGCTATGAAAGAAGATCTTGTTGTCCTGCATTGAGTAGATGAATAAAAGCATTTAATTTCTCTATCTCCCAGTGAGATTCCTCTCTCATGTTTCCATTGTTCTCATACTTTTAGTTGCTTTTTCTTCTGAACTTTTTTTTTTTTAATCTTACATTCCGGCGATGCTACGAAGCGATTGTTACTTGGAGATAATCTCAGAGTTTTAAGCCGTTGTGTATTCTCTCTAGTTCCTCTTAAGTGTCCCTTTGCGACGACCGGACATAATTGTCGGAACTTGAATGCATTTATTGTTGTTGATGTAGATATGTCGGTTGAGCAAAACGAAAAGAAAGTTGTAATGACACAGCTTACATGAACGATAATGGCGTTTTAGATTCAACACAGGATGTTGCAAATGAAAACATTCACAAAATCAAGAAATAGGGAAAAAAAGTCAAAGAATCAGTCGCAGAAAACAATCCATGTGACTGAATATGTATATCTATGCATATATATATATATATAAATATATGTATATATTAGATTGTTTTAGTTGTTTTCTTGGAGAGAAAAAAAACTCCTGCCTTTTCAAAGAAACTCCGTTGAATACTGACGATTTGCTCCGTCCGAATTTTTTTTCATTGAGGGTGTTGTTGATATCATTTGTTCACAACGAAAGAGATACTTTATCAAAACCTTCAAGTGCCGGGTATTATTATTATTATTATTATTATTATTATTATTATTATTATTATTATTATTATTGTTGTTGTTGTTGTTGTCGTTGTTGTTGGTGGTGGTGGTGGTACTCGTTGGGTTTTCAAACCAATAGTGACTGGTTCCAGGTTCAGTGGAGATCGAGTGACAGCAAGTATCCTCAATGCTCCAGGTCTCTCCTCAGTTACCTAGATGGTCTCAGTTCTTCTCAGAATTTTCAGTTCCTCCGACCTTTTTGCTAAACTCTTTGGGGTCGTTCCCGGTACTCCGGCCACGATCGGTACAACCGGTGTCTTCCTTTTTTTTAGTTCGGAGGAGTAGAAAACGAGGTGAAATAACTGAAGTGAAGCAATTCTGAAAAGAAGATAAAATTGTCTTCAGGACTGTTGCCAGTACTCCAACCACGATTGGCACTACCCTTTTGCAGTTAGGAACCATATAAGGCAAAGGGGATTCTGTTAATGAGATGATGTATCTATTTCAAAAATTTAAAGAGACGAAAAACGATGTTAGTTTATTGTATTTTATATCTCGTCTTAAACTGCAACTTTGTTTATAAGATCCAGGTCTCAACTTGTTTATCGAGCTTCTACAATACTAACTTTGTTCCTTGGATCGTTTGTTATTATATATTGTTGCTCGTATAGTTTCAGCAAAACCAATGCTTCGCTATTATTGTTGGTTACAGTACTGGTATTATTTATTGTGTTCGTTAGGCTTCCGCAACAGCAGAAACAGGTGGCTCTCCGTTCAAATCAAGTGACAGCAAGTCCCTCAGTACCCTCCACTGTCTTCTCACTATTCTCCGGTCATTATTAGTAGTAGTAGTAGTGGTAGCAGTAGTAGTAGCCATTGAGTTATCACTTACTGTCTTTTACCGGAGATCAAGCAACAGCAACTCTCCTCATTACTCCATGAGTTGTCAACGTATTCTGGCCAATTTCAGTTGAGCGGTCGTCTTGATAGCTTTACCTCTTCCTCAGCTCCTCCAACCACTTCCCAAGGTTCTTGGGGATTGTTCCAAATGTTCCGACCACTTGCGACTGCTAAAACTGTTTGCGGGCGCCAACTGTAGATCATTGGTTAGTGAGGTAGTCTCACAAGCCATAGTTAGTGAACAGGTTCTTCATCGAGTGCCCCTCCATTGGAGTCTTGTGTCTGACTATGCAAAGTTTAGTTTATGTTGACTACCGATGATATATGCCAATTATAAATCGGAAAAGCGTATTATACAATGTTTTTTTTCGGTTGGATTGTCTTCATCGAAATGTTTGCTCGTAGCTGTACCCTTCAGGCTTCTTTAGATATCTGAAACTTCGAACAAAAACCTTTGCTTGATTCGATCCACGTGGCTCTGTTGTTCTCTTTTCTTTACATCCGGGGAATTTCTCTACTCGCCGCCCTCAATTCTTCACCGTGAGACCACCGGTCAAGGTCTTTTTTTCTTCTGTCTCTTGTTCTGTTCTGTTTTTTGTTTTATTTTTTGTTTTGTTTTTGTTTTTTGTGCGCGCATGTGTGTACGTGTTCAACGCAATGTCCTTCCTTCTTCAATTGGACGCTTCCATATATTAATTGTGGAGAACATAACAAAGGAACGGGATATAAAACAGTGTTTGTAATGGATGCAGCTTTCCCTTGGGATCAAAAAACTTGTTGCATTTTCTATTTCTTCGTCTATTTTTTTTATGGCCTTGGCGCAGCCTAGTCTATAGAAAAAACTGTGGAATGTTGTCCAGCCAACTTTTTATTGTTTCATTGTTGCTGTACTTCCCAGCCAATTACACGTATGTGAGAAGGTCCAATAAACAATGACACACCTTTATTATCGTAATGGCCTTGTGTGTCTTATGCAATACCATCCAAGGCCGACTGAGTTGTTCAGCTTTGCACTGTTGTAAAAGATGTTACGGCTAAACGGGAAAATGTTGTCTTTATCTCATTAAAGATTTTTTTTTTTTAAAGAAAGAAAACGAGCAGTGCATGTAAGCGTGGCTCAGAGGTTAGATCAGCGGACTGGTGAGGAGTATGTTTGAGGTTATTCAGTAGTTGAGTACTGCATTGAATGAAAACTGCTGTCGTTATCAAATTCGCGAGAAGCAGAACACGGCTTCTGGATTAAAATAGAAGGGCTTCATTTCTTTTCGCTGTCAGTTTGTACATCCTTTTTGTATTAATGACCTGTCGACGAAAATCCCGGAATCTAATATCAATGGGAAGGCAGATAGATAGATAGATAGATAGATAGATAGATAGATTAATATGAATAGACTGATATATGTATATATATATATATATATAGAGAGAGAGAGAGAGAGAGAGAGACAGACAGACAGACAGACAGACAGACAGACAGACAGACAGACAGACAGACTGAGAGAGGGAGAGAGATGAACGGACTGAAAAAGATTGATAGATAGATCCAAATAAATGAAAATGTGTTTTGTTTGCTCACTTACATACTAGTGAATCTCCATGAAGAAAAATCAACGGATATATTTGACTTTCTATGTGATGATTCTTCTGAGAAGATGAACTACTGAAATCGTGTGAGTGGAAGAGTCCATTGTTTTAAAGGGTGAGTTGGAGTGATGTATATCGCCAAAACTGTCACCTTCCAGTGGTAGAATCCATTGTTACGGACAGCAAAAACAGAAAAAATCCTCCTATGCACTACATGAGTAGATTTTTAAGGGGTTTAATCGTTGAACTCCTTGAAATTCTTCTCATCCAAATCCTCAACATAGGCTGCAATTCTTAATATCGCAAATCAACAGAGGGATGCGTGCGATAAGTGCCACAAAAAATGTTGAAATTAGTCGGGGGTGAGAAGATGGAGAAAATAAGGTAGAAAAACACTAGCTGGGACGAGAAGGGTAGAAAAATGCTTGTGAATCGGGTACTAGCAGGTGGACCGAAAAAAAAACACGTGCCCGGGTGCGTGTGTGTACCTTCTCTGCTTTCGACCATTCTTTGCCTGTGTGTAGGGCACTTGAGACCCGTTTACGAACAAGATAAGATTGAAAAGCAAAAAATAAAAATAAAAAATAAACGTATTCACTTTCTGACGTGGTGTAGTGGAGGTTGGATGGGTCCCAGTAGCAGGCGGGGTTCAAAGTAGTAGTGGTCGGTCGGGATGTGGGTACCTTCAGTTGGTCAACACTGGTAGTGGTGGCTTTGGGTACCGTTACGGGTGGGTTGGGGGTGTCGGCGAAGAGGTGGACGACACGATTGAAGCAATCGAGTAGGTGTGGAGTGTTTCTTCGTGAGGAAGTCGTAAGGTGTTGATTTAAAATTGGGAACAAAAATAAAGAAGCGAACAAAGAAAAAAATGATGGGGAAGTGGTTAGGAAGTGAGGAATGCTGGCGAAGAAGGAGAAGAAGAAAAAGAAAAATCCGGTTGCTTTTAAAAATGGCGTCAACGACGATGATTACTCACCCCCAACCCGAACCGCATTTCAAGGACACTTGTTCAACGAAAATGGACGACGCACCGATACAACTTGTGGGAGCAGACACGTTAATACACACAGAGCTAAGAATCTACTTGGTGGGTGAGTTAGTTGCATCTTTAGGTGATCAGTGATCATGTTACGGCCAATTCACGTTGAATACTTATGTTCTCGTACGGATCACCGGAGTTAAGCATCGTCGAACTCTGTCAGTATCTAGATGGGTGGCCGTCTGGGAATACCGGGTGCCATAACCATCTGTGGATCCTCTCGTGGCGATCCGGTTAATCCTCCAACGGAGGAGACCGATTTCTGCACAACGCCCAGTCATCATCATCAGACTTTTATCGTCCGTTGATGGACGTTGACCTTCCCCCAGGAATCGTCAGACCTCTATCATGAGCGTCGCGGAGCCAATACTTCCTGGACTTGTCTAGTTTGTCTCTCCATCTTTTATTCTGCTGGCCTCGATTATGCGTGTGATCTCTGGTTGTGTGAGTCGTAATGTCCGTCAGTTTTGTGCCATTCTTGCAGTATAACCAGCCCATTGCCATATGAGTTTTCGAATTGATTCTGTGATGTCTCCAACTCCTGTTTTTCTCCCCTGATATATCGTTCTGTCTTGCGATCTTTCCATGTGAGGTGGAGCTTGATTCTTTCACGTGCACATTGCATGCTTCTTACTTTGAGGGTTAGTCTCTTGGTTAACTTCCATGTTTCAGGTGACTATCAGGAGGATGCATTGGCTGTATACTCTTTTAGGAATTATGGGACTTTCTTGTTCTTTAAGGTTGGACTTGCACTGTCAAAGGTTTGCAATCCTAGAGCAATTCTTCTTTTGAGAGATTTTTTTTAAGATTCGTTGTTTTAGGTGGATGTAGTGGTCTACTTTCTCCGGTTCTGCATTCCTCGTCTCCCTATCGTGAACCCTCTGATTTTCCAGACTATGAACGACAAGAAGTGAATGAACAAGGGAGAGTTAAGAATCTACTTGGCGGGTGATATTGTCGCGTATTTCCCATCGGTAAGACTGATCAGTGTTCATGCCAAGGTGAAAAGCCAGAATTCGAATGATAATTTCCAGTCTGGTTCTTACGGATGATTGGCGTAACCTAATCTCCATATTAGAAGTTATCCAATACCAGACACAGATAAGTTTAATTAAAGGGGACGAAGAGGCACATTGTATGTGTTTGTGCATGCAGATATTTACTAAACTTAGTTTAGTTTGGGCACCAGAACACACAAGCAAACTCTTCTCATTAGTAATGGTCTGTAAGACTAACTTGTTCACTAAAACCCCACGTTTGGGAAACCTGTGCGTGTATGCATTCCTGTAAGAATATGTGTTATGTTTGTGTGCGTGTTTTTGGTTATTAGTGGATACAGATATACCCGGCTTTCGGTAAATCCATTTTACACTATTTTTTCGGTCTTATAAAAAGAGAGCAGAAATAATGTTCAGCATTGGTCTTGCAGTAGACATTGATAGAAGCACTGCACATCCGTCTACTTTCTCTTCTAAATCCCAATCACTTGTGCCGACGACGACTCAACCTAACATACAATCATTTTGGATTCCGAGAACATTATTACTATACAAATTAGTGGTAATTGCTTCTTCACTTTACGCCATTTCGACGATTTTTTCCCATATTATTGAGCGTGTAAATACATCTGCTTGATAGTTGTTTGTACTTGTAAAATACATGAGACAGAGCATTTAGCGAGAACGTGTTGAATTGACGTTTTTGTTGAACTCAGGCTTATTCGAACTAACATTCTGATCCTTGTTTTTTTGTTACGTATTGTCAAAGTCATTCTTCGGTGTTCCTCTTTTACAAGTGTCTGTGATTCCTCTTATTCCATTATTCCATTATTCCCAAAAAGACGACTCTACAACCAATGCATCCTACTGATAGTCACTTAATGAACTGAAACATGGAACCTAACCAAAGATTGACCCTCAAACTGAGAACCATGCAACACAGAAGAAAATCACGTCCAACCTCACATGGAGAGAACACAAGTCAGCAGAGCATATTATATAAAAGAAATTTCAAATGGCAATGGGCTGGTCAGGTTGGAAGAATGTCAGACTACTTATGGACAACGCAGCTAACAAGGTGAATCCCCAGAGATCATACGTGAAACTGCAGCCGATAGAAAACGTGATGGCGTAACGAACTAGAAAAATTCATAAAATACTGGCTCCGCAATGCCCATCATAGATAGGTCTGGAGAATCTTGCAGAAGATTATGTCCAACGATGGACATTAAAAACACTTCTATGCGACGCGATTTTAGTAATTTTGGTAGTATTTCCTTATTGCTTATGTGTATAGAACGTGCCAATTATTCCCTTCAATCTTTGCTGTTGTGACCAGGACAGAGATAACACCATGCAATGCAATTTTTTTATCCCTTGATATTAAGTGCTATTTCCTAATTACTTATGTGTAAAAAGTATTTAAAAAATTGCTATTAATCCCTTTCAACGTCGCTTTTGGACAGTGCTATTATTCAAGAGTTGTATTTTCTTACTTTGTGTGATCAAAAATGTACAAATTTGCCCATCGTTCCATTGGAAATAAATAGATTCCAAAGGATCTCTGTCTTTGTCACAAAAGCAACGTTTGAAGGAGATAATTGACATTTTCTATACTTTTCAGACATTATCAATTAAGAATTAACATTTATTACACAGGAATAAAAAAAATAAAAATATGAATACAATGTTATCGAACCAAATTTTTAATTTGTATGCAGACTGCGATAGATAGAAGGATAGATAGATGAGACAGAGCGCAGGGATGTGAGTTCATGCCTTTTACAAGAGCATTGTGCTAAGTGAACCAAAGTTGTAAGTCGGTTTATCGATTCCGTTTTTATTTTGTTTGGGTTTTTTTTGTTGTATTTTGTTTTTGTCTTTGTGGTGATCAAATTTGTTCCCAGGAAGAATGTTCCCGGGACCATCACACTGTCCCCATTGTCTTTTGTTGTTCATATTACATCCGGTACCATCGCTTCCCCAGGATAACACTGCAGAGTCCGCTTATACATGTATATAGATATATTGTAATGTGACCATTTGTTAAGAATGACTGTCCCATAACAACTACGTGTATCAGGACCAGAGATGTATTTTGACCTCATCAGAGAACCTTTGAAAGAAATTCTGGATTAGTAGTACCAATCGTGATCGGAGTTCTGGGAACAGTATCGAAAAACCCAGCAAAGAGGTTGGAAGAATTCAAATCCAGGGAAGAACAGAGACCATCTAGACAACAGCACTCCTCAAGTAAGCTAGAATACTGAGGAGAATCGTGTAGTATTTGGGAGACACTCTGTCCCTTGATCTCTAGTGGAAGCGACGTCATAGCTGGTGTCAAAAATCAACGAGTAATAATAATGATAATGATTACAAAGAAAATAATGATAATGATTTCAAAAGGAAATATTTAAAATAAAATGATGTAAAACTATTGTGTAAATCGTGCTTATGTATGAATGTAAATTCGATGAGTATAAGTACATATGTACGTATGAATATCTAGGTAATACTTGTTTCCATATGCAATACATACATGTGTGTGTTTGCGTGTGTGTGTGCATGTGTGTGTGTATGAATGTGTGTATATAACATAACAAATTTGTAAATTATTAAAAGATGATCGCTCAAATCTCTCCAGAATAGCGCAGATGTCGCCCGGACAGTATGGCTTTTGAGCACTCTGCCCTCCAGCCGGCACGATTTGTCCTCCTCTTAGAGTTGGACTGAAAAAACGTATTCAAATTACCTCAGATATACTTAGAACAGGGGGAAATGGAAGACATAAAACAGTGAAAAGTGGAATCCAACGGAAAGTACACATACGTTATAAGAATACGATAGAGTCTGTTATTTGTTCAAATCTTGATATTACATTGTCCCCTTGTTGTTGAGACTGTTGATGAGCTGCATTTTAGGGTCACGTTGTCAGAAAATGCTAGGGAGTCATTCAGTCTGCCGAAAACCGAGTTTCACGAAAAAATTGCAATCAAAATTGCTTTCATGTATTAAATTACTATTCGACAAATCAACAATTTTTTCAAAGTATTTTGTATGTTTTTATTGAAAACTTTTATATATTCCCAGCTCATCATTAACAACACATCCAAGAGACTCAATCTGTTCAAATCCTTCTTTGCAGCATGCAATAGCCTCTTTTGGGGAAATTAGGAAATACTCCCTCCCCCGTATTATCTGTTGCTGACTCCCGCAGGCCCCAGGTTGAGAACTTTGGTCCAGGGCGTCCTCTATATTGGAGAAAATTGGAAATGGCCACCATAGTCACAATCATAATAATACAGTGGTCACCATTTATAATTTGAAAAGACAACTGCTCTGTAATCAAACTGTGGATAATCAAAAGTGATGAATACCAAAACTGGTTCAACAATGAACGATGGTTATGTTTTCATCACAAAATCAAAGAAATCATGTGAAAAACACTATTTAATCACATGATAATAATTGACAGCAAATTGAAGAAATTTAGTATTTTAGTCGTGTTAAGTACGTAAATCTTTTGATGAAATTCTATTTTCATTTGCGGTCTCCTGGACGAGTGGGCGATGATTTAGTTCACGACCCACCCACCTTACAACACGAAATGCGCAATATCCAGGGATTCCTATCAACAAAACAAAAAAATCCCTAACAACTTCTAAAAACCGAAATAGAAAATTAAGTAAAACCATGAAGTGAATTGTGCTTACATGTGAACTCGCTGGTTATAATCAAATACATTTATGTATATGTTTTGTTTACTTAGTGCTTATAGTCATTTTTTCGAATCTAATCTTTACTTATGCATGTCTGTATACAAAACACTACAAATCTCTGGATGATAAAACATGGCCGTATAAACCTCACAAAAACAGTGCAAATGACAAATTCATAGTAATGGTAATAGTAGCCAAAAAGGTAGTTGCGAGGTAGCCGAGCGGGTTACAAGGAGAATGAACTCCTATGTTGACCAAGTTGGACTCAAATGTTGACAAACTTTGTCAAAAATTGTATATACAACGCTACAGATATTGAACAAGTTCTATTCTCTTTCTTGTTTTAATTAGATCTTAGAGCTTTGTTTATGATTAGTTTTTGGAAATATTTCAAGAACAGCAAACCAGGAAAAAATCTTCAGATAACAGCATTGTCTAAATAAGTAAGATCATTGAAGATGATGATGATGATTGTGCCGGGTTCACTTTGCACTGATACCCTTGGGAAAAGCATGAATCCACCTCTCTCTCTCTCTCTCTCTCTCTCTCTCTCCAACTAATAGCTCAGGGTGAAGTGACTGACGCCACTTCGGGTGCTTGTTCAATCCACATATCGAGAGTAAATGTTACGTGGAGCCCATGCGAGTACGACTAAAGCCGTTGCCAGCGTAACGACACTATTTCCTTTATAAACAGACTTGCGCTGCAAAGTGCATGTTATGATCTGGTTTAGCCAGATGAGGCAACCTTCGGATCTTTCGTTTTACGAGGAGTCGATGTGAAATAAATACGAATGAAAGGAAAGAAAAAAAGGTGGGATTTAAATAACTTCTCTCGGCCCGTCGGAATCTCTCCCTGACACACTTTTCCTGTCCCATTAAAACGTTTGTTTTTTTTGTTGATTTTGTTCTTTTTCTGCTCTTTTTGATTTTTGAATCATGGGAAGGTGCAAGGAGCCGAAGGGTCTTTAAACCCAGAGTCCTTGCAATTTACAATGAAATAAATGAAAAAAAAAAACTAGTGAGAACACGATAGAATATGTGAGTTTTCAGACTTATCATGACCTTTCACACTTTCAAAGAAGAAAGACAAAGACACAGTGAGGTGAAGGACAATAAACCTTGTCTGGGTGTTTTCTGGTTCTGTGAGAAAATGGGTACGGTCTCCAGTTATGTGGTCTGGAGGTTGTTGAGAAAATGCTGCGTAGGATTCATCCAGGTCAAAAGGATGAAAAAATTATGATTATGTTTAATTTCATTATTCCACATAGTTTTTCCGGATTTTTGATGCTTTGATCTTTGGGAAGAGAGATTGGCGTAGCTTGGACAATGGAATCGAGGCTGTTTGCGTTCACTCTGCACAAAAACCTTTGGGAAGAGCATGAATCTAAATCTTCATCCTATGCTATGGGTAGAATGGCAGAGCAGACTGGGCTCTTTTGGCGTGGTGGGGGTAGGCAACCAGTTTAGAAGAAGCAGAACTCAGATTCAAAACCAGGATGTTTGGATGTCATCTTTGACACCCTTCTGGTAGATCCTACAGTAAAACTGTTGTTACACTTATCATGTCCTGGCTTCCTTTGGACTACATCAGTGAGGCCGAGAGGAAATTCTGTTGTCTGGGCACCCTAGGGCTTTTATACGCTTCACCCACGCTTGCACCCTGGAGTGGGGGGCATTTCAGTGTCGTTCCATTGTCTATCGAAACAGAAGATGACCGTCTTGTTTTGACACAACGTTGCGACCATCATCTTCTTTGACCTTATTGAAGTCGTACGAATTTCTGAGAGGACGTGTTTTTATCATCTTACACAACATTCCGACTAGTATCGTTATCTTTGTTGTTTTTAACAAAACGTTTCGACCAACATATTCTCTGGTCTTTCTAATGTTGTGGGACGGGGAGTGAGAATTTTCCGGTTTAAATTAAGAGTTGTCTGTTTGCTAGACTTGTTACCAACTAAGATTGAAGAACCCAGTTCGCCTTTCTATTTACCCATACCTCAGTAGCAAAGATGGATCCATGTCTTCCCTTAGGGGATTGGCGCGAAGTAAATGCAAACTATCGCAACTGGAGTTTTAACTTGGTATCCTTATTCCATTTTCTATTCTGCTGACCACTAGGCCACTTCGCACCTCCTCCTTTTCTGCGATTTTCTTTTGTTTTTTGTTGGTTTGTTCATTGTTTGTTTCTTACTATTTTCGTTTATCGTCTGATTGCCTAAACCATAGTCTCACAAAGTTCCAAGATCGGATCCAAAAATGTCGTGGGTATTAACGAGAGGACGGTTGAGATCAGACAAGATTGCAAGAAACTATCTATCCTTACCTCTTGACACTAATTGAAGGCCATTTGGGAAAAAAAAGGGTCGCGCTCAGCGGTTCTATGAACTCCTTGAAATACCCTGATCCCTGACTAACCTAGAGACGATACCCTAATTAGAGACGACGATTTGTTGCTATCTAGTATGCTCTCTCGTTAACACTCACGAGACTTTTGCACTGGGTCTTCTGACCTTGTTTAATTGGGATGTTGTTTTTGTCCCTTAGGAAGTAGTAGTAGTAGTAGTAGTAGTAGTAGTAGTAGTAGTAGTAGTAGTAGTTCCCTTACACTATTTATGGCTTCAGTATAACATAATACTATTCACTCGATCCGTTTGCGAAGTATTAATTAGATTTAGAGGCGACAAACACTCGATGTGGCTTCACTTACACTACGCTATTTTGCCTTAAGCTGAGAGAGATGATTCACCAAGCCCATCCGAAGGATATCACAGCGAAGTGAACTCGGCACGTCGAGTTCAATCTCTATGCCGTTACCTGCTCGATCATTCCGGACCTGCTACTTTGGATAGTTCAGACTAATTTCCTCGTTCTGTCAATTTTAGAGAAACGTTTCGAGCGCTGTACTTCCCGGCCTTCTTCGGGTATCTCTTATATTTAGGCATGTCGAACTTTTTTCAAAGGGGGCATGCGCTATACCTCTCATAAATGTCACATCCGGTGTCTGTTGTGTGTATTTGGAATAGTCCTCCTTGGCCTGCAACACTGACGCAGTCACTTTCAAGGGAACTGAGTGAGCCTCGCCAAGACTTCCATTTTTTGAGGGGGGCATCTTTTTGAAACCTCAAAGTTCATCGTTTGTTCTTTCTTGATTAGCTGCCCCCTATATGTCTTCATATCTATACTTGGTCAGCAGATTGAATTTGATTTGAGCGGTATATACGTATAAGCTCCTTCAACATTCTTATTCCACGATGATATCCCCTGCATAAGCATACGAGCAAAGGAACCTTGAGACTGACCGCCTTCCCAAATTAAGGCAATTGATAATTTCCCTCTAAAAAGACGGAAAACAATATTTCTTTTTAAGATGCATGTTATTAGAGTTATACCAACTGTGTATTGTCGATTGATAAAAAACTTTTTTATTAAAAATCAGAAGTATTTGTGATTTTATCCGTAGGAAATTTCAAACAGATCAAGCTGTCTGCCCAACTTAACCAAGGAGTTCCTTGTTTATTATTTTGACTTCATTCGATAAAGATTGAAGAGCTCCCTTCTCCCTCCATGTATGGTGAGCTACACCAGCTATGAAAGAAGTATAGCTCTCTGGTATTACTAAAGTTCGATTCTGAGGCTCTTTTTGAGGGGATGAGAAGAAAGAAATATTCGGAAAAAAACTTTTTAAAAAAGCACAGATGATATATCTTAGAACTTTCTTGTCACATTTTCCCTCTAAAACTTCCAATAAAAGCCTGCCTTCAATATTCATATGTGTTTGTATTGATACAAGGCTTAGTTTAAAAGATGATTTACTGCATTCGATGTGGATCTATAAGTCGGATTCCTGTTGACTTTGATTGAATTGTTCCCCTGTTGCACTACACAATTGGTTTTGTCTCCACTTCTCGAACGATCTTTGGAGACTCAATCATTATAGCAATTGTGGAGGGTTTTTTTTCATAAGGCTGGGGTTCTAGGAGGACGTCCAAAATGGACTGCCTCATGCGGTCCAAGGTGCTATTTATCCATACGAAGTAGATTCATAACTTTCCAAAATATTCATAGTGACAATTTTCTATCTGAGACATTTATGGCAACTTGAAACTATTTCTTTCTCTTGTTTAAAAGTTACTTTCCTGCCCTTGTTGTAGGTCTATAAACCCATTCCTGTTGACTCAAGACAACACATGAGACGATAATTGTGACTCCATTTATGAAATGATCTATGAAAACCACATCATTTTTATTTGCAATTGTGGGTTTTTACCGTGCTGGGTGCTAACCAGACGTCCAAGATGAACTGCCTCTCCGGGCTAAAGGACTCCAACTCCCTTGATTCTTACCCTTAGATGAGGGGGTAGATACATACCTTTCCTACGGGCATCGGTATGAAGTGAATGCAAACAATCCCAACCGATATTTGATCTAGTTTCACCGATCCTATTCTCGAGTGCTGCTGACTGTTAGGTCAAACTGACGCATATCCATTGTTACTGTTGTGTGTAAGTGTGAACATGCCCACCCGAAATTCCTAACCGTACAATGACACTCAGAACACCTTGAAACATTCACACAGACTCTTTTGTTTTGTCCTCAGTTTTTAAAACTAAAAATTCTGCGGAAAACTGGACGTCGAGAAAGAGTTGCATGCTAAAAAAAACAATTAAGATTCTGTTACTTGTAGACAGGTGCGTCTGAGTGCATTAATTACTTTCTTGTCGCTCGCTGCCAGGCCGGACAGGGGATTTAAGGGGATAGAGTAAGGATTCTCTTGCTTTCTTCTTTGAATAGCGATCGATTTTCTCCTTGAGGGAATTGATGGGATCACCACGGGAGGCTTCACAGCGTGATTCCCAGCTGGTTACGGTACCTTGTATTCCCAGTCGATCACCGATCTGTTGTTGACCAGACCTGACGTTACGGTGATCGTATGAGAAACGGTGTGTCTAATACGATTTGACCATAACTCTCGTTTTGTGTTGATACTAAGCCTAGTTTATTTTTGTTCTAAAGGAAAATCGAATGGGGATTGAACTCGGTAAGTTACTAACCATATCTTTGAAGCCGGTGTCCAGGACACGTGTATGTACAGGGGTGCATATGTGCATATAAGATACTCCATGGTCTGTCCGAAAAGTATCCGGTCGTTTGATAAAAAGAAAGGGTAGACATTGCTCTAGGCAGGATATTATTTGGTTACCATCAAATCGCTGGATACATTCGGCTGATACAAGATTTTCCAGCATTTTTAAACAAACAATTTTGTTCAAATAACTTCACAGCATTATTATTATTATCAAAATATTTTCTTGGCGTCCTATGATCTAACAAGATCCTCAAGCTATAGATAGATAGAGAGAGAGAGAGAGTAAGAGAGAGAGAGAGAGAGACATAAATATAGAGATAGATTATGAACAGATAGATATGTACTGAGGTAGATATGTACGGACTGGAATAAATGGATAGATATATAGACATAAATAGATGAATAGATGGATAGATAGACCTGAATAAATATATAGATTGATAGATAATGAGCAGATAGATAGATAGATAAATAGATAGATAGATATACACAGACTAAGATAGATAGACATGGACATGCTGTGATTTGATAGACTTAAATAGAGAGATAAACTCAACGATAGGCTTAAATAGATAATTAGATAGACAGATTGATGAATAAATAGAAAAATAAACTCAAATAGATAATGAAGCGACACATAGATATTCACAAACAGCGATATATACACATTAACATACTGAGATAGATAGATATATAGACTTGGGAATATAGATTGAATAGGTAGATTGATAGATAGATAGATAGATAGATAGATAGATAGATAGATAGATAGATAGATAGATAGATAGATAGATAATGTACAGACTGCGATAGATGTGTACAGACGGAGAAAGATATATAGATAGATACACATGAACATACTGGGATAGATAGATAGATAGATAGATAGATAGATAGATAGACTTCGAGATATCGACTTAAATAGATAGATAGATGGATAATGAACAGATAGATAGGCATGTACAGAATGGGATAGATAGATATGTACAGACTGATATACACACACACACACACACACACACACATATATATATATATATATATATATATATATATATATATATATATATATATATATATATATATGCGTAATTTTATATATACTTTAAATGCGATTCAGTATCATAACATTTTTTGAGAAGCCATGATACGAAATAGGAAAGACCTGCAAAAAGTGCATCTTCTGGTCTTCCCGTTGCCAGTTGAAATTAGTCTCTCGCTTTTGGCAATGCAATGAGAAAGGCGGTGGTTATTGCATATTGACGGTAGAACCAGCCCCCGCAGCCCCCGCAGCCCCCGCAGCCCTACCATCGCCAAAGTTAATAGACTGGAATGATTCTATAATTACCTTCATTGTTATCTGAAGTATTCTTGTATATAAATCGTGCTTCCAAGCATTCACAGTGTAGATTCTCCAAGAATTACTTGTTATTGTTAAAGGTTATTCAGAAGCCCACAGACATTGGCGTTTGTGTGTTGGGCTTTGTTTTGGGGTTGTTCTTTTGTTTTTTTGGTTTTTTGTACTTTCTGTTTTTCTTTCTTTTTCTCTTCCCTTTTTTTCTTCTTTTTCTTTCTTCTTCCCTTTTTCCCTTATAAGAAACCATAAACTGAAATCTGACACCAAAATCTATTAGAATAGGTTTCTTCAGTTTTCAAGTCGACCTGACTAGTTTTGTATGTATGTATTTATTTATTTACGCATCACGAGTAAAGGCCACGCCAATAGAGCTTGGAGGCTGAAAATTTAAACATCAAGTCCCTTTGTCTTTTTGTATTTTGAAAATTCCTCCCCATAATAGCTTTTCAGAGGAGGAGGGATTCTGTTTTCAATTAAAGTTTTTGTTAAATTGGCCCCTCTTTTGTACCCGCTTGTTTCTTAGAAAATCCAGACTTCTTAATGATCATTGCCCAAGAAAAGACGAGTAACTTATTCATTAATCACCTTTTTCGCAACGTTTTAACTGATCACCCCCAACACAGAATTGTTCAAGTCAAGCCGTTGGTCACGTGTCAGTTTCTATTGAATGACTAACCAGACTTGTTCCCTTTTCTTTCTTTTTCCCTTGTCTTTTTTCCTTCTATTTTTCTTCTTTCCCATTTTTCCTTCTCTCTCTCTTTTCCGACTCTTTATTTTTTTTGTCCGATAACATATACTCATAACTGAATGATGAAATATTGGTGAAAATTTTCTTGCTTTCTTTGCCTGACTCTTTTTAATTTTCTTTTTTCTGTCCGATAACATAAACTCATAACATCTATACTATATACTTACGGCTGAATGATAAAATATCAACGAAAAACCGAGAGAGACACTGCGATACTGCCATTTTGTCTTGTTAGGTAGCGGTTATTATCATCTTTTGGATAGTGACCTCCGTCCTACCGATACTTTCAATGCGTATAATTTTAGAGGTTTGTATGAAAGAATTCACTGTATTTATATATACATGTGTGTGTACACTTTTCCTTGGCGAAGGGCTTTTCGTTCAACACAAAAAAAGCCGAAAAAACAATTTTTAAAAATAAAGATTCAAGAACTGTATTCAGTTGTGTAGTGAGATATTGACGTCGGGTTTCTAATCAAACAATTGTTTTCAGTTATTTAGAAAAATATACGATGAATAAAAATACAACGGCTTTTACCAATCGTACAAGTACAAACAAAAAAATTCACCTAGAGAATAAAATAAGTGAAATTCTTTTGGGCTTTGAAATACAAATGGGAAAACGTAGTTGAAGCATCCTTGCATTGATTGTTGTAATCATAAAAAACGAGAGAAAGATCTCAAATCGCGGAGATTGCTGGTCCCGTAGAATTGAATTATTCATCGTCAGAGGGTTCAGGTGGGAAGTGGGGCTTTGACTTGCGATATTGAGAGGTGTGGAGATCTTCAGAAGGATCAACAAGATATCCACGGGAGGCTCTATACATGATACTCAACTGCTTACACCACGTGGTATTTTAAATCTCATTTAGGCGCTGGCCAAGTTCGACATTACTCAACTTCTGCGATCGTACGAGATTTTGTGGAACAATAAAGTTAAGTATTGTGCCTGTCATTATTGGGGTGTTTGGGACAGACTCGAAAAGAATTGAAAAAAAAAACTAGAAATCCAGGAAAGGTTGGAAACTGTCACAGACAACTGCATTATCAAAATGAGCAAGAATACTGAGGAGAGTTCTACATTACTGAGAATTTCTTAGAATCAATTGATTTCCGGTGAAACTTATCAAGTGTTAGTTGTTAAGACTAAGTCTACCAGTCTGAAGTTGGTCGTCAAATACTCTAAGAGTCAAATGATGTGAGACAAGAAAGAGATTCTCAGTCACAATTCAAAGATTACACCGAATTTATTGTAGTAACACTTCCTTTCTCAAGAGAAACTTTCCCTTCTGAATCTTATACATCTTCCTATCTTGGTTTACTTGATAGTCTTTGAGGTGAGATGGTGGTTACCTATTTCTACTACTACGTTGCAACGTGGATGTCGGTGCTACTGGCTTGTTGGCGTTGTCAAACGGACATAGTTGCAATCGCAGATTGTCAGGTGGAGATTGTGTCTCATATAGTCATAAATCTCTGCCAATAGAAAAATCGATTGTCATATTATCTTCATTGGCTTTTGTGTTGTAGTTCTCCTCGGGCTTTCCCCGTTTTAGAGACACTCTAGAGGGTCTGTTCGGCCGCAACTCCCATTTGAATGTATCGCAGATAAGTCTCTGCTTGTTGCGTTGATCTGTGATCGAGCCCTTATTTCCGACGACAGAAAAAATACTAAAATAATGAAAAAACTAATACAAAATAAGCAAATGTCGCCTAGGTAGAGACGAGGGTAGGACTGTAAACCACATAATCAGTGAATGTAGTCAACTTGCTCTGAAAGAGTACAAAAACGGATACAATAAGGGAGCAACTGTGATACACTGGGAACTGAGCAAACGAATGGGATTCGACCATACGGACAAATAGCATCAGCACAAACAAGAGACAGCCCTGGAAAATGGGAGCCATAAATTACACTGGGACTTTGACATCCGAACGGACCACCCCTTCCAAATGGACATGGTAATCTTGGGCAAGGGAAGAAGAACCTGGCAAATTATAAACGAAGCAGTGCCTGCAGATCACAGAGTGAATCTGAAAGAGAGTTAAAAGCGAGAGGAATGCCGAGACCTGGCAAGGGAACGGAAGGAGGAGTGAAACATGAAAGTTACTAACATGCACATGCAGAAAAAGAGGATAGAACCCTTCGTCATCTTTGATGGCTACGGTTGTTCAATAATAATAATAATAGTTATTATTATTATCATTATTATTATTATTATCATTATTATTATTATAGTAGTAGTAATGATAATAATGATGATGATAAGAGTCAAAAGATGACGATAATAAAACCCATAAAAATAGCATATGTTCAGTTGAGAAAGAGACAAAACTGAACCATTTCGTGAGTGAATCTGGCATGTATTGATTACTGGATTATATAATTTAAAAAAACGAGTAGGAATAGCCACACACTCGGAAATGTGCAAATGACGTGTTCAACTATGTGATCAAGTGGTATCAGCACAAACCAGACAACAAAAAAAAGAACAAAACACCTAGGTATCCAGAGATCCAGACCAACGACCCCACCCAAGCAAGAAAATCGTGTCTGGCTTTTAGTAAACGAAGGGAAATACGCTTGTCAGATCGTAGATGCTGCTTTTCAAACGGGCCACAGAATGAAGATAAACCGAAAAATAAAGAAATACCAGGACCACGCGAGGGAACAAAACAAGCTATGAAACATGAGAGTCAGAGTCTAGTCGATAATAACAAGGACACTTGAGACTGTCCTGAATGTACTAAAAGGCAATAGTTGATGTATAAAAAGGTCTTGGAAGTGTTGAGACTGTCAAGTATAACGGCGTTGCCGGGGCCTACATACTGAGTATGGTGGTGGAGATTTTTCATGAGACTTGCTGTAAGTCAATCCCTACCGACACCACCATACATCTGAAATGAACAAGCAAAATCATTAGAGTAACATGATAATATCTAACCCAAGAGTGTATCTATATTTTTGTCTATTACATTTGAATGTTACATTGAATGTTAGTGATAGAGAACATGGCCAACCTATTGCCATTTAAGTTCTCTAATGCTACCATCATTTTTTACAACATCGGTTAACTATAAAGGATAAGATTCATTAATGATTATCCAAGACAAAAGCTTAAGAACAGTTTTAAGTAAATGTCAGTTAAAATTGTCTCGTTCATTGATATTCCATTATTTAAACTCTTTTATCTTTCATCTTCCTCAGAATATTGTGTATTATTCATTTTACTGCTTTTTTTCGACTTAGCAACGTGTTGTGTTTGTGCCAAACCGGTTCACAACTGATTGCCAATTGCGTTAAAACAGTGCTGAATCCCTTGCAAATTAGGGAATGGCATACCACCTGTTGCATTGTTCTGGGATTGTTCGTCTTGAATTACCGCGTAGGCTCATGTATATGTCGAATCTTCAGACCAGATCGTCTTTATCCTATACATGCCCAAGGTCCTATATTCAGTTCATCCAAAAAATACCGTAGAAAATAGACATAGAAAAAATCGGATCAAATTACACATGGAAACTCTCAAGATGATAAAAGAACGTGCTTTCAATTTGTTTTTTACAAATAAATTTACATTGCCAGGCTAATATATTTTAATTCACCGTGTATTCCTAGTTATATCAAAATCTGACTTGGGGTATAATATAATTAGGTTACGCAGTGTATAAAAAACTAGGCTTGGTCCTAAGATCATGGTTGCTCCACTCAGATGAAAACGGAAAACACACACGAAAATGGTTAAAAAAGAGAAAAAATGACCGTTTTCAGTTGACCAGCCATGAGTCTTAATACCAATTGCGTTGAAAATCTTTAGAGTGAGAAGAAATGTAGTCATGGTTTCAGTGCTTACCTTAGACCGCAGGTGACCTACAAACATTCGAGAGTTCGAACAAACCGCAAATTAAAAGTGGGAGAAACTGCCAGCTGTCAGGTGCAAGATGCTTATAGATGATTACAAGAAACGTTTGGAGGCAATCATCATTGCCAAATAGCGTGTAAAGGAAGGGTGTTTTAATTCCAATGTATCTGTTCTTTGAAATTACTACATATCGGTTGAAAAATAATGTTATTTTATGAAATTACTTCGGATGTCCTAAAGATATTGGGACGACACAGATTTGGTAGATTCTCATTTATTTCTGAAGATATTGCGCTGGTTATACAAAGAATTCAAGGTTAACAATAATTGTGACCAGCAATTTGAAATCGTTATGTTTTGCTTTTTTTATATAATTAAAACATATATTGTGTATATTTCGTTCAGTAAATTTTATTAAAGGCTAGTCTTTTCATTTTAGAACAGACTTGCAAGGAATCCCAGCATTTCTAGGGGAAAATAACTTCTTGCACAGCCAGGGGGCATCTTCCAGTATAGCCCTGGCGCTGTAATAGAGCCCCGTAGGAATTTTCGAATTGACTAATAAAACCAATTGGACGTGTTAGTGGGACCCTCAGTGAGTTTGAGTATCTTGCGTAGATATTCTAGATCAATTGCAAAATAATTTCATGGATGTTTTTCATAAGGCAGGACTTTCGTTGAGGTACTCTAGTTCTTTAAATATGGGCATATCGTATTTTGTTTGAAGGAAATTTAAAAAAAAAAAAAAGCATATGGCGGTGAGCAAATCATTTCGAGCAATCGACAAATTTCATAAAACCTTGTTTTAGAATGAAATATCTGTGTGGAATGATGTCTATTACATTAGGGAGGTTATCGTTGACGGGTCCGCTCCAAAATGTAATTACTTCTTCCGTGACCTGTTGGCCTCAATTAGAGTTAACGTGTGGTATGGACAGTTAACTCCGACGTGCATGGATCCATTACAAAATCTATTGACTTCTTTTTAGTCTATTTCCAACTTTCCGCAAATCTTTAGTGAAATTCATTGAGAACTTTTGGAGATATCGTGTGTACAGACAGAAAACTTTTGTGGGGAAATTGTGGTTGGTGACAGTTACCTATAACTTAGGAGAGATAATTATGTATGGATCCACTCCGAAAGTTTCTGCTTCTTTTTGTAGTTTATTGCCAATCCTCCCACAAAATGTCAGTTGAATTCAATGAGAACTTTTGGAGATATCGTGCAGACTGACAGACGGGAAGGAAAACATAAACATTTTAGATCAGGGCGTTTCATTTCGTCCTGGTCGTTCCAAAAATAAGGGTCTACAGCCGATGCATCCACCCAATAGTCACCTATGGAGCTGAAACATGAAACTTAATCGAAAGATTGCTCTTCATACTGAGAAACATGTAACGTGCCCATGAGAAAATCATGGAGAGATTTAAAAACAGCGCATTATATAAAAGAAAAACCAGAGCAAGAGATCCCACTGAATCCATGAAAAAAAATCAAATGGCAATGGACTGGTTATATTTCAAGAATGTCGAACAACCTGTGGACATCACGATTCACGACGTCGATCCCCAGAGATCATAGGTGAAACTGTAACCGGCAAAATAAATGATGGCGTGATAGTGTGACATGTTCAGAAAGTATTGGCTCCGCGATGCCCATGACAGAGGGGTCTGACGAATCCTTGGTAAGGTTAACGTTCAACGACGAAGGATGGAAGGATGATGATGATGATCTCCAAGAGCTCCAAATGAATTTCAATTGATTTTTTCACGGGAGAGTGCACAATAGGCAACGTAATCCAAATTTGGTAGAATAAATTTGTCAAATGTAGTGCGATAAGCGGCTTCATTGAATATTTTTGTACGTACCATATTTTTGCCTGATCTTTATAATTACTAGAACTATCCTTGTTTTCTACGAGATGAACATCGTTATCTAATGGTTGATTTAATGAAAGCAAAAATGGATTTTTAAATTATCTCTTGCATGATGATACATCACCTAAGGGTTGAATAAGAATGAAGCTGGAACGCCTATAACGCCCACAGAGAATTTTATGTGACAAAATCAGGTGCCAAGGAATATTTGTCGATGAGGTGCTATTTGATTCCGCGGGGAAATTAGATCAGTGAAAAAACATGGACACGATCCTTACAAAAAACGTTTCCTCATTCATTCCATCTCTCTTCCCCCCCCCTCTCTCTCTCTCTCTCTCTCTCTCTCTCTCTATATATATATATATATATATATATATATATATACATAATGGGATAATGGAAAGTCTGAAGCCAAACTGAAGAGATGTAATACATCGAAACAGCTGTCTGTGGATGACACAATAATTAATGCTCGTCTATTCAGGGTTGAGCACTCTTTAAGTGAGGTAACTCATCCATTGTAAGCTTATGCAATGCTCCTCCATAGGAATGGAGCACTCTGGTGCATGGGGACTTTATCCGTAAATAAGTATATATCACTTCAATTCAGCCTTACTGACCGTCCAGTTCCGTAGCTCAGAGGTAGGATATTGGCCTCCGCGTCTGAAGCCAAGGTTTCAATCCTGTCTCGTGGTACTGGATGGGATAATGGAAAGTCTATAGCCACACTGAAGAGATGTAATATATCGAAACAACTGTCTGTGGATGACACAATATATATATATATATATATATATATATATATATATATATATATATACACACTGTGTGTATTTCATAAAAGGTACAACTTAAGGATAAGAGGGTAAAATTTACGCGCACGTAAGTGTTGTGTTACAATGTTAGTCACTTGACAACTCAGAGACTACAGTATTTAGCAGTTGAATTGGTTGCATCATGGGCTTTTCTCATTCGAGCATTCATTCCTTTGTATTATGTCTGCTATGTCGTTCCCAAGTGTTATGGAACGTCTATGTAATTAAATGGCTACGAACCTGCATCCAAATTGAAGGAAATCAGTTGCAATATCTGTTGTTCAGTCAGAGTGTATCAGTAACTGGTATCTTATCATCTTTTGTAACTTGTGTTTTAAAAATAGTTTTTAGATTTGAAATGGTTTAAATAAACCTCGTCAAAAAGACTGTTTCATCATTTTTACAATGTGTGTGTGTCAGAGTATGCACGTGTGCGTATGAATGTATGTATGTATGTGTGTGTGTGTGTGTGTGTGTGTGGTTCTACCATTGTTCAGTAGAACAGGTAAACTATCCCCCTTTTCCAATCGTAAACGTTTTGACACTATCCTCCGACCCAATCCCGAATTGACACTAGAGCATTTGGTGACAATTACACTTGGCCGTTTTTCTCGCCGTTCAAAGCGGCCAAGACGCTCAGATACGACTGCAGTTTCCACCGTAACACCTCGTTTAAGACGCTGGCCTTTTGATTGTGGAGATTTAGACCTGGTTGCCATCCCATCTTGTTGTGTAGACACTAATCGGCTCGACAAACAGCCATGCCCATCTGTTTACAGACAAATCCTTTTCAATTCCTTGCTCTTCCACTTGTGCCCCCCACACACATAGTCGTCGTTCTCTTCACACAGTCATCAAGTTTCCCGTATCGTTCATTCATGTCTTTTTGCTTTAGTCTGGTCTCCGTCTGACATTCTTTTGTTGACGCAGTGCAAGTCAAGATCGGCAAATTCGAGTTTCATTCAGTGGCAATGTAATATTTCTCCAACCAATTCGCAAAGGAGTGCACAGTACTACTAGCAAGTATTTGAACAAACAACAATTTTTCTCGTATGACTTTAAAAGTTAAAACAAGAAATTTACGCAAGAGGAACAAAATACTATTGCAATCAGCACAATAAGGCATGCATTTAGGCGTGTTTTCGGTTTCTTAATGCTATATTTCAGATAAGAAGTTGAAAAATTAAATTGAATTGTTTGATGAATCAAGCCGAGTACTGTTTTTCTATCTTCCTAAAATTCTGCACGGGATCATCCATGTAGATTCAAAAGGTGAAGTAAGATTGTTATCTGGAAATATTACCAGACTAGTTGTTTAAATAACCTCAAACTATACCAGCAAATATATGGAAACAATGAAGTCATAGGCAAGAACACTCAGAATTCCTGTTCTTACTCCTACGACCAAACCATACAGTCGACATATCTGTTTCTTTAAATACTTATTTGCTGTACTACATACACACACACATACACACACAAAGAATACATACATACATACATACATATATATATATATATATATATATATATATATATATATATATATATATATATATATATATATATTATCCGTGTAAAAAACAGATGTTGGTTAAAAAGAGTTTCTAATGAAAATAATGCATTTATAATTATATATAAATAGATAGAGAGATAGATAGATAGATAGATATATGGGGAGATTTAGATACCTTATGATCGAAACAACAAAGATAAAGATACTATTCCAAATGAATCATCGGATGATAAACGTATTACAATCATAAATATATAGATGGATAGAAGACCGTAGGTGTATGTACAATATACATATATATATATGTGTGTGTGTGTGTGTGTGTGTGCACGCGCGTGCGTATGTGTGCGTGTTACTTGAGGCTGTAATGTATTTGGTGAAAATCTATGCCCGTGTTTCTTTGGAGTTTGAGCAGTTTCTTCACATCTTATTACTTAATTTAAGGCTGACTAAGTCACTACTTCAAAGCTGTTTAAGTGTAAATAATTGTCTACGTGTTAATTTTTTCATCAGCGGTTTTATTGAAAAGTGACTCAATTCGTGAAAGTGAAAGAGTCCATTGTTTCAAATGGAGGAGAGGAGATATTTTTATCAGCAAATTGTAACATTTGAGTGGAAGATCTCATTGTTTCGGACAGGAAAACAAACTAAAAATTCTCACTCTTTATTACATTGATAAATTACCATAAATATTTATCAAACTCAACTTCATCATCATCATCATCATCATCATCAGTCTTTTAGCGTCCGTCGTTGGACATAGACCTTCCCCAGGATTTACCACACTTCTCTATCATGGGCGTCACGGAGCCAGTACTTCCTGAACTTGTCTAGCTCGTCTCTCCATCTAACATTTTGCCGGCCTCGGTTGCGCATATGGTCTCGGGGAATCCATGTTGTGAGTCGTGATGTCCATCGATTGTCGGGCATTCTTGCGACATGGCCAGCCCACCGCCATTTAAGATTTTTTATGGATTCTATGATGTCTCTAACTCTTGTCTTTTCCCGGATGTGCTATGCTGTTTTGTGGTCTCTCCTTGTGAGGCCCAGCATTATTCTTTCATGTGCACGTTGCATGGTTCTCAGCTTACGGGTATCCCGCTCAAAGCCACAAGGAAAAGAGATGATGATGTAGCGCCAGTCTTCCAAATAAGGAGTGCTTTCTTATCAAGAATCAATCCCTAATCGAAGTTTTGTTCGTTGTTTGAACAATGTTTATATGTTGAACTAGTGCCAATACCTATTATTAATTGACTGAATAGTATTTACTATGCTAAGCTTAGTACGGCACAAATAGGGACATGAAGATTGTATTGCGCCAATCTTCCGATCAAGGAAACAATTATCAAGTGAAAACTCAAATCAATTTTTTTTTAATACGTTGTTCATTTCTGGGTCGACCTCAGGTGACTGAAACCGCGGAAAAGGAAACTGCAGATTGGAACCACTATATTTGAATTCTGAGGTGAAATATTTTAATCATTGACTAATTGTATTGTTGTGTTTTATTGCTAATCTTTTTCATTCCTTCCATCTATTTTTAATCTTGTACAGACGAATTAGAAACATCGGTGAAGTTAAGCAACATTGAGGCTGGTCATTACCTTGATAGGTGACCATCTGGGAATACCAGGTGCCGTGATAAATGGGGATCAATCCCTAAGGTAATACTAAAGATTCAAGAAATGGTACTCAATGCCTCTCTGTTAAAAGGTAGGATTATGGATAAGTGGTTAACGAACAAGGATTAGGAGTCGTGTCAATCCAAAAATAATTGCAGTAACAAAGTAGTGTCTTCAGATCCCTTCCGAATATTCCCGTGAAGCCAAGTCAATCTCAACATCATCATCAATCATTCATCATCCGTCGTTCGACAAAGACCTTCCCAAAGATTCACATAGCATAGGCGTCGCGGAGCCAATACTTTTTGGCCTCGTCTAGTTCGTCAAGTCATCCTTTATTCTTCCAGCCTTTATTTTGGTATGTGATCTCTGGGGATCTACGTTGTGAGTAGTGATGTACAGCGGTTGTCTGCTATTCTTGTAACATGACTAGCCCATTGCCATTTGAGATATATCTCCTAGTGATGTTGGGCACATTTTTTTGATTTGCACGTTGCATGATTCTCAGTTTGACAGTCAGTCTTAGGTTCCATATTTCAGCTCCATAGGTAACAATCAGTAGGATGCATTGGTTGTATACCCTTAGAAAAGAAGCACTTGCTTCTATTTTTATTTTCAAATGTATTTAAAAAATCCCAGTTCTTTCTGGTTGAACACAAACAAGAAATGCTGAGCAACAGAATATTTTTTTTATATTTCTATGTATAATGCAATTGCAAAATTATTTAAATGCTACCATCATTTTTTACAACATCAGTTAACTATAAAGGATAAGATGCATTAATGATTATCCAAGACAAAAGCTTAAGAACGGTTTTAAGTAAATGTCAGTTAAAATTGTCTCGTTCATTGATATTCCATTATTTAAACTCTTTTATCTTTCATCTTCCTCAAAATATTGTGTATTATTCATTTTACTGCTTTTTTTCCGACTTAGCAACGTGTTGTGTTTGTGCCAAACCGGTTCACAACTGATTGCCAATTGCGTTAAAACAGTGCTGAATCCCTTGCAAATTAGGGAATGGCATACCACCTGTTGCATTGTCCTGGGATTGTCCGTCTTGAATTACCGCGTAAACCCATGTATATGTCGAATCTTCAAACCAGATTGTGAGATACTGAGGTCGTCTTTATCCTATATACGCCTATAATCTAATATTCAGTCCCTTGGTTAGGTTCCAAGTGGCATTGCCAAGTGTCAGTCTCTTGGTTCCATGTTTCAGCTCCATAGAAGACTATCGGGAGGATGCATTTGTTGTATACCCTCTTTTTAAGGACTAATGGGATGTTTTTGTTCTAGAAGGTTCGAATATCCATTTCTATCTCATCGTAACTAACTACCATACAATCTTCATTGGATTCTATTCTTGCAATTAATTCTTATTCGTGGTATTTGTTCTTCTTTCGTCTCTGATGTTGTCTTTGTTTATTTTATTTTGATTCCTTTTTATCATAATAATTTGATTGTAGACACCCTGCAGCATTTATCCACTCGTTTTATATTTGATGGCACTTTTAATCTAATCAATTTCATGCAAATTCTTTTTTTACTTTTCTTCCTTTTGATAATTTAACTCTCGTTGTTCTGATTAACTTGATTTCACGCAAATATCGACGCATATATTTCTGTGTGTTCATGAGGAGGAAAAAGACGAAAAACAGGGATGAAAACAAAAAATAGCCGAAAATAGATGGAAGAACTACTATATGCATATATATATATATATATATATATATATATATATATATATATATATATATATATATACATACACACATGTATATACACTCACGTATATAGGCACATACACACACATATATATACACATACATATATTTAGGGATGTGGAGTGTTTATTCGGAAATGTCAGTTTTTAGATAAAGTTATCGCTACCACATCAGCCTAATTTGCATTTATATTAATATATGCTCAGCTAAATCAAGATTACGAGGGATAAAATTTGCATATGCGTTAATGTCTTTGCTTGAACAAACAAAAATTTACATATCTCTCCGAATTACGGGAGAGTAATTGCAAGAGAAAGACGGTGGAGCAGAACAAATTTGATTATTTGCATGACGAAGCCAAGCTAAGTTCATACCTTTAGCACTGAGCTTAGCTTAGCCTAATGCTACAGTCCAATCGCAGTTTCGTCTTATCTTCAAACTTCGAGTCGAGACTGGTGAGTGTCTAGATGGGTGACCGTCTGAAAAATACCAGATGTCTTGAGGGGCAGTGGATCATCTAGACGGCCTCCTGCAGCGATTCCATTAATCGTAAGGAGAAGACAGATCTCTTCACTGTGCCCTATAATGCAAGCCATACACCCAACTCCCCTGCCCTTTTGTGATCCTTCTGACTGCCTTGGCTGCGAACTACATGAAACGAATGCTTAGTCTGGTGTACCATTACAAGTGAGATTGCCAGATTAATCTTGAACGAGGATTATAATTCAATCTTCACCCAGGACACTCACCCGAATAGCGTCGAATTTGGAAATTCTGAAGTGACTGGAAGTGGATGTTCTGTACCAGCTTCTTGACACCGGTTGGGTTTGTCAAAAGTGATGCTCTTTCAATGTTTGTGTAGAGTAGGTCTCCAAGTTAAAGATTGAATTATCTCCCCTTCTGGCCAAATTTGGCAAACCTAATCACACGAGTGAATCTCAAGGCTGGTGTTAAAGTTTCTAACATTATCTTGAGGAAATCTTGGAATTGTCTTCGGAGTTTACTCAATTCCTTATTACTGGTACTGATTGATAATTGTGTACAGAAAAAAAATTTCATTTCATTTAGGTGAAAAATTGTTATTGAATAAAAAATGGACATTTGGATACCAGTCAATAATTGAACGACCGTTGCGTCAAAATTCGAAATTATGTGAAAAATTCAATCATAGAATGAATATAATAAAAATCAATTCTGTTTATGACTACACGGGCGTTTTCCACTGAAAAACATCTCAAATTGAGTAAAAACCTCTGGAAACATCTAGATTCTGCAGAATCTTACAATTACTCTTATTAATACTCAGTCAGAATAGGTTCCCGGATAAGTCAAAGAAGCTTTTTTAGAAGGGGTTTAGTAGAGTACTAATGTCAATCTTCAAGTCTGTAGACAAAACGGTAAGGCCCTGAGCATTGGAACACACAAACAAATATATGAACAAACAAACACACGCGCATATTCAAAAAAAAGGATAAAAGCTTTTGCCATCTTTGATGGCTACGGTTGTTCAACATCTGGTATGCTTACCCTTTGTGCTTAATTTGCAAGAAGGACAAAGCAATGGATTGCTGAAACTGAAATAGAGCAGCAAGTGCAAGCAAGTGTCAGAAGGACGAAGAATGCTCTCGAAGATTCCAGAACTTGGAAACTAATGAACTAAATGAATTTCTGGAAGAAGGTGCAGCGCAAACAATACGCGAACTCGATTCATATAACGATACACTACCCTTATTGCACCCGAGAGTTTCACTCATTAGTAGATTGCTTAGCACGGCTTTTCTCCCGTTAGTGTTCAATCGTAGCAACTCTAGAGGTGTGAGTGACGTTGACGGTCAACGGTGTGGACAAAGGGTTGGAGAGCTGGCTTCAAACTAAGGACAAGTCTATTTAACCTCACACTAATGCCCTCAGTAATCTATCTCTTTTCCAATGACTATGGGTAAAATAGTACCTCATGCTGAGCTCTCAGGCCTTGTGGAGGTAACCTGTCTAGGAGAACGACGAATGATTCAAAACCAGGGAGTAGTGGTCCCTTGGGGGGATTGGATGCCAACTTTGACTTCTCTCCGGCAGACCCAGTAGCCAGACTGATGCCAAACCTATCGTACTTCGCTTACATTTGGAATCCCAGGATCGTACGCCCGGGGGTGACATTTCCCAGTCATTCCATTGTCCATCAAGGCAGGACGAGGCTTTCCTGGCAATTCTGACTGGTTGGCTGACTATTTGGTACTCATCAACTGCTACTTCTTTTTAGGTGGGTGTCTAAGTGTATAAATAGAGGAGTACAGTCGATGAGCCTTGAGATTCAAGTCTCGCACTCTTAACTCGTAGTCTTGCGAGCAACCGAGTGGCACGAGGCTTAATATTTCGAAGCAGTATTATTATTTTATTTTGTTTTTAGATATTGGTTTATTTGAATGAAAACAAGTCTGGCACAAGAGAAGAATTTTATCAGCCGTTCCAAAGTTGTTCATGTCCTCGCCTATATACACACTGCACTAACACCCTCGTCTTTTAGCTATCCTGTTTTCATCCGCTGTAACCCTTTTAGCACGTCATACTATGCTTTCTCGTCAGAAAACAAGTGAATTTATTTTGTTTGCGAACATATCGTATCGATGGAGAAGATTCGATAGTCAGCTCTACACAAGAAACTCTTCCTTGGTCCCGGGTCCCTGTGCGAGACACCGGCTTCGGTCAGCCCCCACCCCTTAGAGGTCTTGGCCACAAGGCTATATTTATGAAGCATCAAGAACAATCAAACCCACGATCGATAATTCGTCAGCTTAGAAACTGAACAACAGAACATGTTTGTAAGACCTCATGCGAACAACCACGTGACGCCCTTTGAAAAACAGGAGAATGGAAATTCTTCTTTCTTTAAATCGTTTTTTTTTTTGTTTTCTGTTGTTGTTTGTTTCTGTTGTTCATTGTTTATCGTGGGGAAATCAGATTAAATAATTGCGAGAAAAATGGAAGAAATGACCGACCGATTTAATCAGGTAACTCTCTGCGCAGGCGCGTTCTGCCTTTAGGCGGGAGAACAGAAATACTTTTGTTTGGAGGAACATCTGTTTTTTCTTCGATTTGTTTTGGCTGATTGCGTGACCAACCAATTTTTGTTGTTACAGTCTTCTTTCTTTTTTCTTCTTTTTTCCTCTATCCCCCTCTCTTTCCCTTCCTCCATCTTCCTTTCTTTACCATTTTCCACCTTCGTTTGTCTTTCTCTCTTTCCTTGCTCTCTCTCTTCACTCATCTTGTTCCTGTCTTCCTCTCTTTCTTTCTTTCCCCCTTTTTTCTCTTTGCCTTTCTTTATCTTTCTTTCTTTCTTTTTTTAACCTTTGTTTCTTCTTTTTTTTCTATCTCCCTTTCTCTCTGTTTTCTTTTTGTTACAGTTTTTCTTTCTTTACTTTTCCTTCTTTTACTTCTTTCATTCTGCATTTTTTAACCTTTCAATCCACAGAAATGAGAGACTGAAAGCGGATATCAACAAAAAGTTGTCCTTGTTTTTGTTGATTTTCTTCTCATACTTCTTCCTTTTCTGTTCCGGTTTTCTATCTTTATCTTCCCATATATTACGATATTTTTCTACTTCTTTGAGAAATTGTCACAGTTGTATAACCATGTGCAGCTCTGAAGAAAAGCCATTGTTATTTGAACGGCCTTGTTGGAGTCACAAGAGCAGCTGGACCAGGATCTGCGAAGGAGTGAAAGTTCAAATTTGACAACAGTACAAACGTTGAAAGAAGATGTTCCACAAAGAAAGAGAGACATCTTGTATTTAAATCCACAGCTGACGCAGCTGGAAAGGTCCGCCCCTCACCGATTAAAATCGTCAACCCACCATTACGATCCTCATCTCTTTCCTGTCTCCACTAAGCCTCAAGGATTCTTGGTTTAAAGTCAACCAATGAGAAAAAAGTGCTATTTTTAAGATATCCGTGACTAAGGGGGCCATACCCCTTTGTACGGAACTCTGTGATTGGGCAACCGATTCCACGGGTAATACCTGCAAAAAATAACAATCCATGTTTGAACGTCTCAACAGATACGCACGTATTTCTATTAGTATTTAGACTATCCTCATCTTGGTTTTTCATACAACGTTTCGGTTGTTGTACACTACGGCCTCCATCAGGTATCATCTTTATTTAACCGACGGGGGTATATAGACCGCACTCCCCTCTTAGTAGAATTTTCGAATTATTATTGTCTCACACTGGGTTTGAACCTAGAACCATCAGATTACTTGCAGTAATTCTGTCTGATTCTCTAACCACTACGCTATGTGTCCATGTACAGTCCAATTTTCAATCTGATGTTTCTAAGTTCAATCCCAGTGTGAGACAATAATTCGAAAATACTACTACTGCTAAGAGGAGAGTGCAGTCTATATACCCCTGTCGGTTGAATAAAGGGTTCGGTTCGTTACTCCCCCCACACCTACCAGATGATACCTGATGAAGGCCGTAGAGTACAACGGCCGAAACATTGTATGTAAAACAACCAAGATGAGGATAGTCTGAATAATAATAGAAATAATAATAATACCTCATCTCAAAAATTCAGACAGATACGTACGTATGTATCTCGAATTTCCGTTCAGACTGACAGTTTTTGTTTAAACGTTCCAAGAGGCATTTCATATCAACACTACTTTGGGGCTCTTGTAGATTTTAAAAAGTAAAAATGTTATTCGAGGATCATGATTATACTCTATCTGGAAGAAAACTGATTTTTGAACTTGATTTATTCCACCTGACGGTCAGCTTGATACAAAAATGACAGATTTTGATTTCTGAAGGTCATCAAACCAAGGTACAAAAGTGGGACGCTAAATTGTATGTATTAGTTCACGTTTGTGTACGTAGGATCAGCTCGTTTCACAGACTTTCTACAGTAAGTTCTATACACAAAGGCTGCTCCAAATCTATGGTTTGTGCCAAAACTAAGGTTGGTTGAAGTCCTGATGTGGGGAATTATCACCTTCTACAAGGGATCTAGGGTATCCACGACCCCTGAGGTTCGTAAAGCAAATTTCGGGGTATGGGAAGCAAATTATGGGGGTACGGGATGCAATGGGAAAATCTATTTTTCATCATCATCATCAGTCTTTTAACGTCCGTCGTTGGACATAGACCTTCCCCAGGATTTGCCACACCTCTCTATCATGGGCGTTGCAGAGCCAGTACTTTCTGAACTTGTTTAGTTCGTCTCTCCATCTAATATTCTGCCGGCCTCGGTTGTGCATGTGATCTTGGGGGATCCATGTCGTAAGTCGCAATGTCCATCGGTTGTCTTGCAACATGGCCAGCCCATCGCCATTTGAGATTTTAATGGATTCTATGATGTCCCTCACTCTCGTCTTTTCTCGGATGTACTGTGCTGTCTTGTGGTCTCTCCATGTGAGGCCCAGCATAATTCTTTCATGTGCACGTTGCATGGTTTTCAATTTGCGTATCTGTCTCTTGGTCAGGGTCCATGTTTCAGCTTCATAAGTGACTATTGGGAGGATGCACTTCTGTTGTTTGTCGAAGTCGATAATTCTACCATTATTTCACATCCCCATTACTATATTGGTGGTTCTAATCTATCTTGACTTGAAATTTCTTCTAAAATAAAGACATCAAAATGTACTTCTGTAAACATAAACCTCTTTAAAAAAAAGTGAGACGTAATGACCAGTGAACTGAAGGTCCAGAACCGTAAAAAGGTCAACAATCCTTGATTTAGAAATTACACCTTTGTTTGTTCCAATCATTCAATTTCAACCGATGTCCTCTTTGACCTTTTTAGTGTTCAAATTCCATAGCACTACCGGGATCCCTATCAAATGCCCAATGCATTCGGCCTTGTGTCAAACTAAGCTAAGCTTAGTGAATATCGACCGATGGATAATCTGAGTGCGTGAATGTTGTATGAAAAAAGTTGTTTATAGAAACGTGGCCTTCAAACGACTGAGGAGTATAATAGATATGGTTGAAAAAGGAATGGTAGTTGACAAAAGGTGTTGACGAATTCGGTTTCTCAGTCGTGGCTCTGTTAGTTGACCGACATGAATATCTGCTTCTTGTAATATTGACTTTACTCCGTCAATTATAGGGTTGCCAAATAAGCCATCTGGAGGCTATATCTGGCTGATTTTTTCCAATTCAGCCAATAAAGATCTATGAAAAAAGCAGGATATTTATTTCCTTCACTCAAATGTTTAAGTTGAAACAACATTCAGTAAGATGAACATATTTAAAGCAAAATTGTGAAATTGATGCTAAAAAGCGATGTAGATAGTTAAGTTTGCATTAAGAAGGCGCAATAAAAATTGTAGAATCAATGAAAAACCAGGAAAGTCACTACGAACTTTGTGCATAATGGCTTCATATTAAAGCAAAATGGCTCCTGTCTACTTCGACACTTGAAGATGATTAAATCTGATAGGATTAATCGAAGTAATATTTCATCGATATGGTCTGGAGTATGGTTATATAATAATTTTGTTTAAGAGTGGGCTTGAAATAAGTACATACATATATATATATATATATATATATATATATATATATATATATATATATATATATATATATATATATATATAGTGTCATCCACAGACAGCTGTTTCCATGTATTACATCTCTTCAGTGTGGCTATAGACTTTCCATTATCCAATCCAGAACCGCGAGGTAGGATTGAAACCTTCACTTCAGACCCGGAGGCTGATATCCTACCTCTGGACTACGGAACTGGACGGTCAGTAAGGCTGAATTCAAGCGATATATTTATTTACACAGAAATCCCTCACCTACCAGAGTGCTCTATTCCTATGGTAGAGTATTGCATAAGCTTACAATGGATGAGTTACCTCAGTTGAAGAGTGCTCAACCCTGAATAGAGGAGCATTAATTATGTATATATATATATATGTATATATATGTGTGTGTGTGTGTGTGTGTGTAAACAATAGAAAGTTTTTCCGTAAATATGAACCTCTATTCCCGACAAATGCGAAAAACAAACGATGTGTGTGTGTGTGTTCGTCTAGTTTGTTTTTTGTTTTTTGTTTTTTTCTTATTTGTAGGGGAAAGAGCTCCATATTTAAGAAAAGGATCATTCAATATGATAACAATAGTTCAATAAAAGATATCTAATTATTGATAGGCAATCGCGTAGAAACTTTAGGCCAAGTTTTAGTGTAATATATATATATATATATATATATATATATATATATATATATATATATATATATATATATGTGTGTGTGTGTGTGTGTGTGTGTGTGTGTCTGTGTGGGTGTGAGTGTATGTGTGTGTGTGATAATTGAAAATAGTAACCGACAATGTGAATAATTTAAGTTCCTAAAACTGTTCTTCCGTATTCACATTGTCGGATACCAATATCCATTACTTATCATACTGTCATCATTGGAACAATAATATATACGTAAAAATACGTGAATATAAGTAGTTCTGGGACCAATAGAACATGAAAACAAAGACCGACCTTCGATCGGAGAAGGGAGAATCAAGTCAAGGGTGATATTTCGGACCCCTGAGAGTCCCAGCAGCTCAAGCAGTTTGCGTAGAATGCATAGGTGCTTCCATGGAAGAGGATGTAGGTTCAAATCCCAGCTGGGGCTCATTTCTTTATTTTCTGATCATCGCTGTTATTTCACTCACTACTGTAAGTGCACCGGTCCCAGCAGAATTTAGTCCCTAAAACTATCTTTCCTCATTCACATATCATTATATATATATATATAGATAGATAGATTGATAGATAGATAGATAGATAGATAAAAAGATAGATATATCGATAGATACCTATATATATTAGATATATAGAGACTTCGATATATATATTTAGAGAGAGAGAGAAAGAATTAGTTATAAAACCTTACTAGTCAAGCGTGGTCCAATATCCAAGTAAGTCTCGTTTATACAAACTTGCCAAAGTGAACTAAAGTGCAGAAATAAGTTCCTGCTTTCAAATGCAGCTACGTTCAAAAGGTGTTTGCTTTCATGTGATTATGCTAAGTGTAAGTTTACTTATGTTTTCAGACGCTAAACGTCATTTCCGTCACGTCTATACGCTAATGCAACGAATTGTGCTACGAAATGATGAACGTGTATAGTAATTATGTACCAGTAATATTTAGTTGCTCTATGGATTTTATACAAAACTTTATTAAATGACATTAACAAATACGCACATGTCCTATGGTATTCTATATGGAAGGAATGAGAAAATCACCTACCGTAGAGTGATGGTTCAGCAGGTCCGTCTTCTATGTCAGTGATTGGCAAACTATGGCCTGGGGCATCATTTCATCAAATATACGATGCTACTAACGATAATTCTGTGATTCTTAATCTTTGGTTAAGGAATGATAAAATTCAGAATTGGAAGAAGGACAAGAGTATTATTTTTTGTGGTGGCTAAACATATAAAGCAAGAGGTTAACCTATTGGTACCCATGGGACACAGAACAAAGATGAAAAAGAACTGAGACAAGATGGCGAGACAAGATAGAAAACTTGGCCGGTAAAAACATAGAGGTTAGCGCAATCACGCTTGTTATAGAAGGAGATGTGATAGACCTTGGTTCAGCTATGGACTTATAACGGCTGATTTTACACGCACATGCACACACACACGCACACGCACACACACACACACACACACACACACATATATATATACGATTGACTGGAAAGTATTTCGTATGAATAGAGTCATTTTGAAAAGCACCTTGCCTATGAGATTAAAGCATAAAGTATACGATCAATGCATAATACTAGCTATGACTTATGGATATGAAACATGGAATTTAATAAAACTAACTCAAAACCAACTTAAAATCGCTCAGAGAGCTATGGAAAGAGCAATGCTAGAGATAGCAGTAAGGGATAGAAAATTATCTATATGGATCTGAAGGGAAACTTGGGTCAAGTACATTGTACAAATAATCAGGCGACAAAAATGGAGATAGGCCGGGCACTTAGCTAGAAGAAATGACAACAAATGAAGCAAAAGGTCAATCAATTGATGGGACCGTAAATGGAGTAGACCAGACCCAAAATGGATGGATGAGATAGAAATGTTTGCTGGTAAAATGTTGCAAAGGTTAGTGCAATCACGGTCATCGCGTCTTGCTGTGGACTTATAATAACTGCTGCTGCTGATGATGATGATGATATATTTATATCATCTTGTTTAGGCTGAGGACGTGAATCAGTCTTATCTACTTTGGTAAGCAAATAGAATATGGACAAGTAATAATTCATACCTATGTACTTCCTTACTGATAGAAAAAAATTAAATGTTGAACATTTATCCATCGTGGAAGATTGGTTGTATTCTATGGTTTCTCAATAAATAAAAAAAAGATCAACAAGAAAATGGCTTTACATGTTTCCATTCGGATTGAATGTCGTGCCGAACACAGGATTCGAAGTTTCTGATCTTTTTTTTCCTTGTTCCAGGAAAATATCTTTCACGAGAAAGAGTTTGAACATAGAAAACCAATTTTTATTCTTTTGCAAATATAAGTTTTCCCTCGTATAAAGTACCTTTTCTTACGTGTGTAAACTTATGCGTTTCACTTTATAAAACACATTTTCACACGCATCTTTTACGCATCCTTTACATACAGCACAGTAGTACCTTGAATAGTGCAGTTAATTCGCCCCCCCCCCCAATTTACTGTACTGTTCAAAACCGTACTATTCAAGATCATGTTATAATTTATCGTGTTTCCTTTTTTTCAGTTCAAACTTAGTTACATTTGTTAATACAGCAATACCCAAACCGTACTACCTCAAAACCTGTACCAATCAAACCAGCACTATTCAAGGTATTCCTGTAATTCGATTGCAATTATGAATAATTGCTCAGAGTTTAGATTTTAGATTCAGTTTTACCTGTGAATAATACACTGGTATACCTTGATTAATGCTTTCCGAAATTTTCCGTATTATTCAAAGCTGCTCCGTTCAAGATCTTCATTATAATTTAATGCGTTTTTATATTTCAGCAAATACTTCTTTACATTTGTTCAGCAACATCTTAACCGTACTACATCAAGATCTGCACTAATGGAAATCCGCACAATTCAAGGTACTGCTGTATAAGTTTGACATTGCATCTATTACGTGTTTACTTATAGGCAATGAATCTTCTTTTCTTTTTTTCATGTCAATATTTGATCTTTGACTCAAAAGGTGAAAAAAAAATCGGTCAGCAAAGCCTGAATTTCTTTCAATCAGAATGGAATTCAGTAAACGGAGGAAATTTACATTTTTTTCCCCTTTTTTCCCCCTTTTCTCTTCCTCTATTTTTAAACAACTGCGAATCAGATATTTTTATTTGCAGGTGACGAGCACTTGTATGAAGCAGCAAGGACACGATACGATATTTACAGATTTTACAAAAAAAAACTGTTTGGTGTTTGTTTTGCAATGAACCTTTATAGAGACAGAGGGCACCCTCTTCCACTCGCCGCTCCTACGACCCAATCTTCAGTACATACCCCCACCCCAAACTACGACAACTCAGCCTAGCATATCATCATTTTGAAGTCTGGGAACTTGTTTGCAAGTGACGAGCATTTGTGGACACATCTTGTATAGCAATGAGGACACATATATATATTTGCAGATTTTACAAACATCCATATCAGAAGGAAAAAAGACGCTGAAACAGAAATGACAGGTTTTCCTCACTTTTCGAACGTTCGTTTTTCGCCATTTTTTAATTTTTTAAGACCAGAGTGAAAGGCGAAATACTGCTAGTGTTTGATTTGGGGTGACCCGTTATAGAGACAGAGGGTACCCTCTGCCTCCTGCATCCTACTATCCGAAACTCTGAAGACTCAGCCAAGCATACCATCATCGCTATTTTTTAATTTTCCCCACAAATTAATGGTAATTGCACTTTCGCATAACGTCATACCGGCTTACGAAAGTGTTTTGTCTTTTTTTTTTTTTTTTTCGCTATAGAAACGCTCTAGTTTCAGATAGCAGGCAACCTGCATTAGTTATTTGTTGTTGTTGTTGTTGATGATGATGATCATGATGATGATCATCATCATCATCATGATTCATGCCTTAGATATAACTTGACCTCAGTTCTAACGCTTTACCACACTGCTATCTCTCAATAACAAGTCTGTTCTGGGTTTGTTTTTCATCTTGATATTTTCTGAGGTTGGTTCTTTCAGACACAGGAAGCTGTGGAGAGCCAGGATCGTCCACTTCATGAAGGGACATAACTCATTATAAAGAAAAGCAGCACAAGATTAGATAAGGTTTCGACAATCTTGCAAGAGCTAAGGGCTTGCTTGCCTAAAAAAATCAGCCTTCAAGATCCTAGATTTCTTATTCAGGCTCGAACCCTAATCGTCAATAATTGCAGGGGAAATTATGAAACTATTTCAACTATGAATCAAGTCACACAAAGTTTAATGTTTGGACAGATACCGGTCGTTTGCAAACGAGTGGTGTGGGCGACCCAACAGTTAACGGTACGGAAAAAGGAATCGGCGAACCGAGTTCAAACTCCAGCTGGAACAGTTCACTTTGCAGTAATGTCCCCTGGGAAAGGCTCGAATCCGCCCCTTCCCTGCAGATATGGATGAATAGCAGGGCTGTTGTAACCCAAAATTTCACAATGATCGCGCCACCGTGGATCTTTCGAGAGGTGGAGACAAAACCATCACTTCTTGTGTTGTACGAGATACAGGGGCAAATACGCTGAACAGTTTTTGGACAGGTTTATTTGAGTTTTCTTCTAATATGTCAACGAGTATATCTGACAATTAAAAAAAAGGTTACAAACCTTTGAATGTTTATCAAACCTGGGGAAATGATATTGAAGACTAACCGAATATATTTCAAACCTATCTACAATAACTTGACCTTTATATAAGAATCGATGTGCCGTGAATTTGCCGGGGGGGGGGGGAAATGACCCTTACTCCATGACGGTCATTTGCTGAAGTTTATCAGTCAATATCAAATACCTGCCGTAATGTTATGGTTAATAAGTTCATCTCACTAAACCATTACTAGCGTACAGTTACTCCGTTACTACTGCTTTGCACCAGACAAACCTAAGATCAGTTGAAGGTTCTGTGTCGAGCTAGGGTTAATATTTGTGAAGGCCTGCTCAGTGGGTTAGATAGTTGTGTACTTTCCTGTGAAACCAGTGATTGATGTTAGAGCAAAAAGTAAAGTTCTGAGTAAAAGCAAGATTTTCGAATGCTGATTTTCAAATTAGACAGACTCTGTGCACTTGAACCTTTAAAGACAAACATATTAAGGTGCTTAATGAGTGAATTTTTTTTCAAGTTATTTTTTAAGCCAAATACGAGTTAACTTTCAATTTTTATCAAATCAAATTGAATGTAACACTTTTAAGCTTTCGTGGTGTTGAAGGTTGAATAAACGATATCCTCTATTTTCTGCAATTGTCACTCACGGATAGTCAATATAAGTCTAAAAGATGTACCTCATTTAATATTGAACTTTTGTCGCTAAAAACAGCATCAATTGAAATGATGTCAAACCAAATCAACAGATTGTTTCTATATCTAAATCATCTGATAAGCAACGTTTCGCGCTTGTCAAACTTCCACGACTGATTATTGGCTTTATTCCTGTATATGATAACAACGAAAGATGACAATAATCAGACCAAAAACCTGTGACGTCATGCACGAATAACAGCGACACTGTAACATACGCAAAAAAACTAATGACGAATTCACTCCCACTACTAAAGAACAACTCAAGTACAACTTGTTTTGCTGAAGTTATCAAATTCCATTGACAGGAGCTACTAATAAATAAGGTGAAATGGGATTCGTAGATTTGGGATAATATTGTTTCGAGAAATTAATTCTGTTTTCTTTAATTTTTAAATTTTAATGACACGAGTGAGTTAGGCCCTGGCCCAGTTAAGCTTTTTTACCCATGACGTCAATAATAATAATCCAAATAGTAGATCGGAATTAGGGGAAGGATTGAGACCGTACAGACCACAGCACTACTGGGAACTGCACGGATACTGAGGAAGGTGCTAGAGATATAAGGACTGCAACGAATTGTAGCCCTGACATGATAGGTGAAAGAGAGAGGAGACGTTAGCTGAAGACCTGAACAGAGACTTATTATCACTCAGCTTCCAGCGATAACCACTGGGCAACCGGTGTGAAACTGTAAATCGCAGAATTACTGCGACCTATGAGTACTAGGAGAGGAGGGCTGAAGACTTGAGGAGACTTGCTGTCACTCAAACTCCAGCGGTTACCACCAGGCAACTGGTGTGAGATTCCAAATAATAATAATAATAATAATAATAATAATAATAATAATAATAATAATAATAATAATAATAATAATAATAATAATAATAATAATAATAATAATAATAATAATAATAATAATAATAATAATAATAATAATAATAATAATAATAATAATAATAATAATAATAATAATAATAATAATAATAATAATAATAATAATAATAATAATAATAATAATAATAATAATAATAATAATAATAATAATAATAATAATAATAATAATAATAATAATAATAATAATAATAATAATAATAATAATAATAATAATAATAATAATAATAATAATAATAATAATAATAATAATAATAATAATAATAATAATAATAATAATAATAATAATAATAATAATAATAATAATAATAATAATAATAATAATAATAATAATAATAATAATAATAATAATAATAATAATAATAATAATAATAATAATAATAATAATAATAATAATAATAATAATAATAATAATAATAATAATAATAATAATAATAATAATAATAATAATAATAATAATAATAATAATAATAATAATAATAATAATAATAATAATAATAATAATAATAATAATAATAATAATAATAATAATAATAATAATAATAATAATAATAATAATAATAATAATAATAATAATAATAATAATAATAATAATAATAATAATAATAATAATAATAATAATAATAATAATAATAATAATAATAATAATAATAATAATAATAATAATAATAATAATAATAATAATAATAATAATAATAATAATAATAATAATAATAATAATAATAATAATAATAATAATAATAATAATAATAATAATAATAATAATAATAATAATAATAATAATAATAATAATAATAATAATAATAATAATAATAATAATAATAATAATAATAATAATAATAATAATAATAATAATAATAATAATAATAATAATAATAATAATAATAATAATAATAATAATAATAAGAAGAAGAAGAAGAAGAAGAAGAAGAAGAAGAAGAAGAAGAAGAAGAAGAAGAAGAAGAAGAAGAAGAAGAAGAAGAAGAAGAAGAAGAAGAAGAAGAAGAAGAAGAAGAAGAAGAAGAAGAAGAAGAAGAAGAAGAAGAAGAAGAAGAAGAAGAAGAAGAAGAAGAAGAAGAAGAAGAAGAAGAAGAAGAAGAAGAAGAAGAAGAAGAATATACAATAGAAAAGTTGCAGTAATAAGTCGGAATAAAAGTCTCAGGGGAGTTTGACCCAGCAGCTGCCAGGCTTGTCTTTTTTTTCCATCACTGATACAGTAAGCAACTTGATGGTAGCTTAATAAAACTGTGAGGCCTTCTACGGTAAGATATTTTTTTGTCCACTGAATTTGTTACCATTGAAAGATTGTTTGTTTTTTTTAATTCTTTTAGATTGATTGTTAATGGAATGACTTTGGTGACTTGTAAGATTGAAGTTTTTTTTACTTAGAAAAAGAAGGGCCCCAACAAGAAGGTGCTATGTCTCTGCTGAGAAGCGCTATCGGCATACGAAGTAATGGAAGAAGAAATACAGACGCAGAGTACACAATACAAAGAAATCATATGTACCCCTCCACCTTGAAGAAATACTACAACCAGAAATATCTAACACTATTCTTACCATCTGTTTGAAAAGATCAGTGAATAAATTTTCTCTTTTTTGTCTTTTTTTTTTCTAGTTTTTTTTTTTTTTTCATTTGTTCAGTTTAGTAAAGCTGTCCAAAGAAACGTGCTTTGTCAATAATTTTTTACTATGATCTGTCGTTAAATTTACAAAAAAAAAAAAACAATATATACACACACTTGCTCCCCGATTTACATTTGTGTTCCGTTTCGGCTGACTGATCTTATCTTGAAATGGTCGGAAGTTGAACAACAATCATTCTATCATTATTCATTACCTATCTTTCATTTTTAAATGCTGTTATTCGTTTTCTATTTCTATTTCATTTCATTTTGTATTTTCATTTTAAAAGGGAATAAAAGATTACATGAGACGATGTACTTACATAGGTACACTCTCATGAAATGTCTCATAGAATCTTATACACACGTGCAATCAAGGAAATATCATATTTACTTATATTTCTTTTAATTTAGAAGCACAACTTTCATGTTTACTTGATTTTTTATACTCACGTATTTCTGTCGTATGCTTATAATTGATAGTCGAGTAATTCATAAGTAAGGGAGCATATATATATATATATATATATATATATATATATATATATATATATATATATATATATATATGTGTGTGTGTGTGTGTGTGTGTGTGTGTGTTATTATAATTGTTTCGTTTTTACTTTAAATCCCCGAAACGGTTACATGGTAAACTACTGATGATCCCAACAAGAGAGAATTTACACATGGTACCATAATAACAAAATATTTGTAAAGCATGAAAAAAACACAGAAAAAATTACATTAACAGATATTTGGAAATAAGTGATACAAATTTTTTGAAAAAGTTTTCAATGTTTAGTGTTCAAAGTTGCAAAGCTGTCATGACTATATATCGTTCACAATATATATTCCCTATTCGTAGAAATGTTAACAGAAAAGAACAAGAAATAGATTTCAGATATATAATTACAGTGCTCAATATTTAACATAATAAATAGAGCTATTAGCAAAAAAAGAAGAATTACAAGGATATATACCCGGCGAATGTTAACATTTTGTGCCTATCACACTCATCAGCAACCAGCAATATAGTGTTTCCCCTGAATTATGAAAAAAGGTATGTTTACAATTCAATAACGTATTCTTCTATTATCCAATCAGGTTTGAATGTTTCCGAAACTCTAACGGCACTAATCAATAATCACTTTGTATGTATGAGGATGGTTCATCAGAATTACCTCCCTTTTTCCTGAATTACTAAAATCTATGTATACGATAATTTTCCTGATTCAATTTTTTCTCTAGACTTTTTATATACCTCTGGTTTATTCAAGTGATTTTCACGTATTTTAGAACCTTATATCATCTCTTGATACTTTTTTAAAAATTAAGCATTAGAATTTGAAACTTCAATTAGAAATTGGCTCACAGAAATCTCCAATTAAAATTTTATCTACACATATGCTAATAAGTAAATCATAGAGATTTAAAAAAAAAAAAACACCGATCCCATGAGATCGTTCAAAGATCTATTTTGAAATAATTGCAAATAATGATAAAAAATAATCATATTCTAAAAAAAATATTATTAAAAATTGAAATATCTAATATTAATATCAGATATATTTTCTTATTTCATTTATTTATCATATTATTTTAATTGGTAATATTTTTTTCAAAATGAAAGTTTCTAAAACTGAATAACAAAAAGAATTACTCCGTATATAAAACATATATGTGGGTACTTCATGCGAGGTCTCAAGTTTGGATAGTACCCGCCCCTACTCAAAGTTGTCATAATCAGACAATGCTTCACGATTAACATATTATTGTTTATTTGGTGAAATAAAAGAAACCTTACTTGTATTGTTCATTCTATCCTCATTTACATTTGTGTTACTGATCGTAGTATTCTCTCAAAAATGGTGAAGGTTTGGACAGATGCTTAATAATTTGTAAATTAGAACAATCTTGTTTATCATATATGTCTAAGTTAAGAATCGTTCTGTTGAAATGTGTTAGTTGAGAAGTTTAATGAAATTGGAAAGTCTTTTTGGAAAGCCTCTTAAATTAAACAGCTTCATTTCAATGTTTAGTTTCAAATAACCATGATAACTGTGGAGAAATAAATGGTGTGCACTTCTTCATCCTTCCTAAACAGCCTATTATCTATCATTTCTTTCTGTCCTTGGTTAGAAAATATTATATTGTGATTCTACTCTTTTACTTGAGTTATCAACCTTTGTTTTTCAGTGACAGTAATTCTGAAATGATGAATGTATATAATCAGAGTTTTGTAATGACATTTCGAACATATTTTAAATCTTTTGGACTCACTCTTCTTCATTTTAATCTATTAGGTACAGCTCTCAAATATCTTGTCACATATTGTTAATTTAATGTCAAATTTTGAATGGGGTTGTCCCAAATCGAATGGGGGTTGATTATAAACAAACATAATTTAACTGCCTTCATCAGTGTGCTATCCCTAACATGAAGGTGTAAGAATTTTATCATTATTGATAAATATGCTAAGATCTTTCATATTACTCTGAGTTGAAGTATTTTTCATTGTCTGGGTGACAAATTTAAAAAGTAAATTAGTGTTTTGAGTATTATTTCAATATCTTTTTTTCTATATGTGTACTTTTATTTAGCCACTCTCTCCTGGTCACATGTAGCAGGAAATTTATTTTCTGAATCACAAACTGAGATTAAATCCTTCACTCAGTTGTGTTTTTTAAATTATAAACTTCAAGAAGGATTTGATCTTATTTTTCGAAATTAATGATATTAAATCTTTTTTGAATTTAATAATTTTAAACTAAATCCATCTCTGGGTTATTAATTCTAAAATCTTCTATTAAATCCTATTTGAAGTTGATAATTTTAAAACTAAGATAAAATCCTTCTATAAGTTACTGCGATATTTGTTATCTGTAAAGGGAGGTAACTTCTAAATGCTGACAGGAGTTTTCTCCCTTATCTCTTCATTCCATTCTTATATTTTATTCTCTATTTTTTTTTTACAGGAGCGTAAAAAATTCTGGTTCTTTCTGCTTGAACATAACCAAGAAAATTGAACTTAGAAACAAAAAAAAACAAAAATATTTTTTCTTTTATCTAATATAATTGAGATATTTTCCACCTCATTCTTTATGATTTTTTTACATTTATTGGTTCCATGGCCAACTTCTACAATGTTTTGTTTTTCATTTTTTTTAACTATTGTGAATTCTAGTTCTGAAAACCGTATATTCCCCTGTATAAGTCGAGTCTATTTCAAAATAAGGTTTTCCCGCTACAAGTTTGGGATGATCAATGAATGGGTGATGTCCAAGTTATTTATTTCTGGAAATATTCCATCAGCATCATTAGTCTTTTATCGTCCGTCGTTGGATACACCTTCCCCAGGATTCACCACACCTCTCTACCGTGGGCGTTGCAGATCCAATATCTTCTGAACCTGTCCACTTCGTCTCACCACCTCCTTTTCTGATGGGCTTAGTTCTGCATTTGATCTCTGGGGATCAATGTTGTGAGTCGTTTCCATTGGTTGTCTGCCATTCTTGCAACATGACCAGCCCATTGCCATTTGAGTTTCCTAATAGCTTCTATGATGTCTCGGACTCCTGTTTTCCCTCTGATATACTGTGTCGTCTTGTAGTCTCCCCGTATGATGTTGAGCTTTAGTTGGATGTCCTGGGGTCTCTCTGTAAATGTCTGTCGGTAAATCTGAAGTTACCTAGGTACTTGCCCGCTCTTTTAATTCCTTTGTTTTCCCAGTCTAGATTTCTCATGATCATTTTAAGACAGGCTGTAAACATCCTCGATCCATCCATGTTCTAACAACTATAATCAGATTATTAGTTCGTCGCATTTCAGTATCATGTACATGCCTGATTTCCTGAGAGAAAGTGGGTAGGGCGCCACCCATAGAGCATTTTAGTCGGTAAGCCAGTTCAATCTACTCCAGGCACCCCACTACGGTGGCCTTGTGTCAGACTTGTCAAAACTTAGTGAATATTGTCCCCCCTTTAATTCATCAGTGTAATAGCTATGCTGCTACGACCAGGACATTTAAAGAAGTCATGGGAAAGTGGTTAACCCAAGGACTCACACTCTCTAATCTCCATCAGCTTTGTTAATATCGAAATATATCAGGCATTGAGACCGAGCAAAGGGAAAATTGAATTCATGCCTTCAGCAACCGTTTGTTATGCCTCTCAAACCCCAAACCTCGAAATCACCAATTATTCATTATGTAACTTAACAAGCGGGATAACTCTTATTACCTTTAAATGGTTTTAGTGATAGGGTCATGAAATCATACGCTGTACACCAATCAGTCTAGATTAGGCAGCCACTCAGGTTAGGGCTGTGCTGATACAAAAATTGATATTTGAACTTGGGGTCTATGTGAATAATGATTATACAACAGGGGTTATTTTAAAAACATAAATTCACTTAAATAAATTACCATATTTTCTTATTAACGTTTTATGAATAAAAAAAATATCTATTTATATAATACGCCACTTGATGGTGTATATTTTCCAGCCTTGGATATTTCAAGGGGAGTAAATCCCTTAACTTTTTTTTTCAATAAATCAATGCGTAAAAATTTGGTTTCATTCTGGTTGAACATAAATAACGAAATTCAGAGAAATTTAATGTTGTTTATATCTTAAAGACAATGCAATCGTAAAGTAATTCAAATAACCCCTCCATGTTTTAGCGATATGAGTAAAGAAGTAGTTTTTGATATTATGTAATATCACATTCATACTCACACTCAAAACTAACCAGCAATCCTGTGTCCCCTACTCCTTCTTTCACTACCACCCTTCCCAGTCTTTCCTCTGGGCCCCAAACAGGGATCAGAAGATCTAAGCCAGTCTAGGTATCTCTCCACCAATCTCAAATGTTGGCAAGACATTTCAAGCAAATGCCAGTAGTATTCCATGAGGACCAACTAAATGAAAGGAACACTCCCTCACCCCCAGTTACACGTGCCACGCCTTATTAAAGACTAAACACTTAGAGTACTCGCAGAGTGAAGACAATCCCCTCGATCTTTTTTAAAGGGTTATTGACCTTGGTACCGAACCTATTACATTGTCGGGTCAGATCAATACTCCTTGGGGTAGCAGATCTCTAAGGTCAGCGTAGATCTGCTTTGCCGGAGCGTATGGTATCTCTGCTTGAAGCTACAAGAGTCAAGAAAATGCAGGCTGCTATATTAGTGCGAGGTTCTGTGCTTCAAGGTACAGGCAGCCATACTGTCCTGATTCTCATTCAAAGGGGCGGTAGAACTCTATAGCCAGCTTGGCATCTATCAACTGCGGATTTTCACGCTTAGTATCCAACCACAGCTAGGCCCTACAGTCATAATAGTTCCGCAAAGGGGCGGCAGACCTTAACAGCAAGCACGTATCTGCAAGGAGAAAGACACTCCAATCAGACCTACGACTTTGAAATCATGCTCCTTTCCGTGCCACCTCGGTTGACAATAGGTTGCCAACCCTTGATAAGAAGGTTGGGGTTGACCCTGGGCAAGATGGCCTCACCTTTAAAAAAAATCAACTGCTCAGGCTTGAGGAGAAATCAGCATATAGGCCCCCTCGCCTATGGTCCGATTGATGTGGCAATCTCTCCCAACTATCTTTGTCTGCGAAGCCAAGCCATTCATTCATTCATTTATAGAATTTCATATCCCGTAAATATAAGAATTATTCATATGTATCTCAAGTTACTATTATGAGTAACTGCCCTTACACGATAAGCAAGGGAGTTGATCCTTAGGAGTTCGAAATGTAGTTACTTCCCTTGGATCAGTGATTCAAGTCGTGTTTCCTGCATTATATGTTTATATTTCAAAATCATATCGTTTTACAAGTTTATCCTCGCTAAAAAAATTATTGACATACAGTCCCCCCCCGCCCCAACACACACACACACACACACACACACATACACACTATCCGAAGGTAGAGAGTTTATTTTTAAGAAAAATTCCAAGTCCACGTGACATAAAACCAAGAATGAAATTATCATCAATTCATATGGGAAGTTTTTTTGAGCAACCCCAAACCTCAAAAATAGTAAGGATAGTATGTCAAGCAGAATCTTTGGAGGTAGCAGCTGTTGAAGCTATAAAAGATTAGTTGTGGAAGATATGGGTAGGCTCATAACAGAACAAAATGCTGGGCGCTATTTTCTCTTTTCACTTTTTTTTTTTTTTAATCAAAAAAGTGGACCCTTACACTTGAGGTTACGGTAGACTTTTCCTGCTTGTTTCTATGCATATATTTAAGTGGAAAGGTCCATTGTTAACAGAGGGAATGAATTGTTCAGAGTGTTTTGCACCATCCTGTGTATTCAATGTTAATGTTGCATTCAGAATACAACTGTTCCTTCAATCGGAATGCCATGCTATACGAATGTCAGTCAGCTACTGGGCACTACGCAAATCCCCCCAGAGATGCAAAACTGTGTGATAGATGGACGATTTACACAAATTCAGGGAATACTGGTACTGCGACACCAATGATTGGGAGATCGGGCGAATCTTGGAGAAGGTTTCTGTCAAACGAGGAGCGTAAAAAGGCTGTTACTGATGTTGCATAGCTAATAGGTTAAATCTTCGAACCTTTTAATCACACATAGTATATGCATGAACGAATTCTCTCTTCTTGATAACCCTTTCCTTCAATTGATTATCTTCAACAACCTGAAAATGAACTTTACCAGCCAACAACTGCCATTTTTTAAATCGAAAGTTTGTTGGGTTTTTTTCTTATTCGAAATTGTAAAAATCAAAAGTCGACATTATGAAGTTCTACTAAATTCGTTTGTCGCTTTTTATCGCAACCTTTTGCTCAAATTAAGGTGAAGGCAAAGTCAAAAAAATTAAAAATGATAATAAATTATAAAACTATTTTTCCTTTTAAAATCGCTTACCAGCTCGGTGACTGACTTTCATAATTAAAAGTTTTCATTTTTTCCCCAGAATTCCTTAAAATAACGCACCATGTCTGGCTGAAAGATTTTTGGTTTTTTTTGGGTTTTTTTTACTGTTCTTCAAATAACGTTAATCTCGATCTAAAAATACCACTTTCGGCAATCCGTCAGTTATGGGACTCATACCGTTTTCAGCAAGGCTAAAAGTATAATCATACGAGGTATTGATCACATATTGACACAATGAAAAATAAAAGCCATTAATTCGTTTTTGTTTTTTTTTTTTTTGGTTCTACCAAAAAGACCAACAAACTCTATTTCATGGTTTCATTTACCTTCTAGAAAACGAACAATTTGCTAGCTAGATTTAATATTTAGGGTCAATGTTTCTAGTTTCGCAATTATTTTTTTCTATATTGTAGAAAACTGAAGAATCCGCGTATCAAAACGTTTTGTTTTAATTGAATAAGCTAAAAAAATTTACAAATGTGCATAACAAATGTAACCCATGGATAATTGGTCGTTTCTCAAGTTAAAAAATAAGGTTAATACAGGGGAAATTGAATCTTCCCAAACACTTTAAATTAATATAGTTACTTTTAGCCAATAAAAAATCCCAATTTCAAAATGATGACAGACCTGATGTGTTATAACCAGAATAGCCTTTTTTTCCCTTTCTACTTGGTGATTTTATATATTTCTTGGTTTATACAGAAGCTTCATTTTATAGAAGTATTTTTTTAATTTTTTTTTGTATAAAAATTTCGTGAGTATTTTGTGCTTTCATTTAGTGAGTGAGGCTGCGTGTATCTATCCAGGTCGATGTCAAGATGTTCGGAAAATAATGAGGTAAGAGGATTCGGCGTTCTTTCGATTTGTGTCCCCAAAACTTTTAGACCATGTTCACTCCGCGTTCTTTCCTTCGTTAAATAATAAAAGTGGAAATGGCTGCAACTACTGGTGTGATTCCTGAACAATTTGCAACAAAAAAATAAATAAATAAGCAACCTTATCAACTAACATTTATATACTTTCCAATTTTTTTTTTTTTTTTTCAAATCGAGTCTCAAAAGTCCAGATTTTCTGCTTTCATTTGAAACGAAACAAAAACGGAATTCTTATGATGTGTCCAAAAACCACTGAAAGGGAAACTGTGGATAAGGAGGGCCACTAGAAGAGAAATTATAAATTATATCTAAAAAAAAAATAGTTTCAATCTATAATCCCATGCTTGTGAACGCTGATGACGTAATTTTATACTTATCAGGAGAATTGATTCGAGAGAATAGAATGAATGATTGTTTTTTGATGGCAAAAAAAAGAATGTACCCCTGAGAGGGAAAACGAAGATATGATTTTTATCACGAGAATTGATTTTTTTTTTAAATAGTATCAGTTAACTGGGAACAGACAAAGTGACTTAAAGAGATGTTCAAAATATGTAAAAAAAAAGTCTGAAAAGTGAGTTTGTGCACCAAAATGTCAAACTACTCATCACAGAACAGAGTCAAAGACCTGTCTGAAATCAACAGATCTATAATGGCTTATATAACACATCTTTAGGTCCAATTATATTCGCTGAGATACCCGGCGTTGCCTAAGAAAAAAGTCTGTGAACATGACAACACTGGGAAGCAAATGATATATTTTATAGAGACTTGAAAAATAAAAATTAAAAAAAAAAAACTCCACACAGCCACAACCCTCTTGAATACGCAGAGAATAATTTTTTCTGAAAACTGAGAATTCATTCGATCACATTTGCAGGATTTAAACTTTGCTTGTCATTTGTTATGTTTGGATTAGGGTTATCAATTTGGCTCTCATAAAAACGTGTTTTATTGTCCGTTTAAGGTTAGATACTTAAAAATATTCTGCTTAATTTGTACTAGCTCTGATAGAAGGAGAAACTCACATCCATAATCTCCTATGATGAGTGGAAAGTAAGGGTGCACTTAAGCATCATAGTTACGTTGTAAATAAAACCACTTTCTTATGAAACCTTCAAATATATCTTTTTCAAAACTGACAGATTTCCAGGAAATTTGACAGTCAAATAAATTGAATCGGTGTATTATTGCTCCCAATGATTTTTTAGCACAAAATAAGTACCTAGTTTAGCATTATAAATGCATTGTAAATAGAAACCACTTCCAAAAACATTGAAAAAATGTTGATTTCTAATAAACTAACAAATTTCTGGATGGTTTGAATACTTATTGGACTAAAAACAGTATTAAAGGAATATTTGGTAATATTTGGTCTAATGTACATAAACCTATGATGGTGTTTTAAACAGTAGACAAAAGCTCAAAGTCATACAAAGGTTCCAAAGAGTTTTTTGTTTTTTTTGTTATTGAAAAATATAATTAGACAACGTATCCATTACACATTAGTTTAGCCCGTCGGATGCACAATTTGCATTGTACCTTGATGAATTTCTGGTGCGAAATTCGATAAAACGAGTCAAGCTTTTATTTCATTGTTTGCCTTAATATCGGATGAATATTTTTTTTTATTATACTTTTTAATGAAATATGCGTTTGGAGCCTCTGAATGACATTTCGTAACCTTATATGTTAGTTAAACACTGTCATGGGTTTTTTTACGCCAAAGCAAAGATTACCAAATGTTCTTCAGGGAGAAAAGCTTAGCGTGCAAAATCTGAATCGAAATCCTTTTTTTCCCCCAGGTGAATTTCTGATGCAATTGATGTCTCGTTTCTTTCTATATTGTTGTATTTCGACATTTTTTTTTAATCAAGAATGGTAGCCGAAAGTGTTAATCAGAAAAAGGGGAAAAAAATTAAATACATTTTTTTCCCAAACTGTCTTCATCATTCTCTGCCCTTTCAGACATTTTGGATGTCGAAGGGCTTTTATAGGAACGCTCTACTTTCAGATAGCAGAGGAAACGTGTCAATGATTCACGTTGAGTACGCAGAGAAATACGTGAAAAAATCTCGGATACTTTATTTCCAATATTTCTATTGTTACTTCCTAATTATTTTTACCAACAGTCACGAAATGTCTATCTTCTTTCAAACTTGTCTTAAGCTTTCATTCTATCTAACCAAGTGGAACGCTGCCAGGAATTGCTTTGAATGTTATGCTGAACAGAGTAACCGATCTCTATCAAATCTGAATCGTTTCCACGCAGCCACACACTCCTTTTCTTTTTTGTCGTGACTCAATACCAAAAAATAGTTTTTACTCTTGCACTTCGTCAATTGTATCATTCCCAACCATCGGTGTACACTGAAGGTACCAGTCGTGATAAATATGACTTCAGCAAATAAATAGTATTTCCGATGTCAGTGAAGCGTAACTTCACGCTTGGATCTCATGATTATATAAGAGTTAATGGCGTAACTTTAAAAACTTCGGAGAAAAAATAGGAAGTCTTTCTTTTCTGTTTCGTTTCCCCACCACCAAAATCGATTGCACTTTTGGAAGTATTGTTTATGTCAATGGTAGAATTGTTTATGTCAATAGTCAAGAATCGAAAGAGCATAAGATGCTTACCAACTTTTAGTGATACAAAAATTATTTATTCGTTTTCATGAAATATCTTTCGCACTTAAAATATTTACGTTTCTAAAAGATGAGTCACTGGAAAATTAAATTAGTTGAAATTCAATCGAAACCACAGAGTGATTTTTTTTAATATCACTGAATCATAGATTAGAATGGCAATAAAAACTGAATCATTTTTTTTTTTAGAAAGATGAGTTTTTGTATTTTATCAAGATATAGTTTATACTTCTGGCTTCACAACTAAAAAATATCGGCTGCTTTTGTTTGTTTTTTTGTGGGGGTAGGTTTTTGAAAATGATTCAATTAGATTAATTTGTATGCATTTTCAATCCTGAATCATTAAAGTAAGTGTTTTAATTATCGATAAATGTAAAGTTCTAGCAAATTTGAACATGGGCTAAAGAAATTTTTCATTTTCTTTACATTCAGACAGTAAAATATTTTGCCAATGGGATTGCGCCAAGATATAATTTGCACATCAATCCTTAAATTTATCTTGTAAGAATCTACCGAAAATTTTATAACATGTTGACATTTTGAGTCATTCGTAGATAAAAAGGCGCATTTAAAATCAACAAACGCTCAACAGTTATTACTATGATAAAGGAGAACATGAACTTGATTTCTTGAATTTTCAAACTATGTTCATCGGTGAACGACGCCACTTTTACATAAATGTATTTTTTTCTCTTTTCAATGAAGAGTAAGCGATGTTTTTCCCAGCTCCAGGCAAATTTTCTTCGAATCATATTCCTATGTGGTTGAAAATATTTTTGAAAGATGTTTGGAAATCGACTTCAAATTTTCGGATGACTTCAATCATGGTGTTTTCGTTGTCAGAAACGTTAATATTGTATTTAAACGACCTTGCTGAGTACGACCAACCTTATGTTTGCAATCAAATTGAACATTTAAAATCGGGCTTTTGTCGATTTTCTGGTGAAATTTCGGCCATGTTATTCACACTAAAGCAGCGTATTTACTTTCACAAGTCCTTCGTTGTCATTCATGTATAGGTCGACTCCTAATTTTTGCCTAGAAATTTGGTCTTCAAAACTCGACACACACAAGAGTATATATGGTACTTAATATAACGCCATTTTGTCGCAGGGAATCGGTTGACAGTTCGAAATCTGCATAAAACCTCCTGTTTTAAATTCACACCAATGAGAAATCAATGCACGTTCTTGCGTTCTCTCATAATAAACAATGGTCTGGTCTTTGGCATGACACAATGGTTAACAGAAGAATGGTATCATGTCACTTCAAGGGAATATGCACCGTTTGAGTACCTCTCCTTGTCCAATAGGAGACACGAAGATCTCAAAACAGTTCTCGAATCCTTTTAGATGCACAAGCATTTTTACTACCAATCAACATCACTGACTGACGAGCTGACATACCGTAACAGAATTTACCGAATTAGATTTTTGAGCTAGATCATACTCATTTTTGTTGCATTTAAATCTTCTAAATCATTGACTAACTGACGTTATAAAACAACATTTTAAAGAATGGTGATTTTGAAAGAAAGGGATTTCAGTGGAGGGAACTTTGAAATGATGGACCACCAAAAGAAGGGGCCTTCAAGGGAAACCATCTATGGTCTGACTTTCGGGCTTATTATCTATGTCGGTAAGGATCTGAAGTAGACATAGGTGAGTAATAGTAAAGATTAGATTGATTGCAAAACTCTCTACCAAAAGACGATTTCAATGGTGTCTGTTTTTTCTCTATTTGAATATATGTCCATGCGACCGAATCACGTTGGGGACTCATGACAGTGTGTTTTTGGAGAGTCTTGAACGGCAACGATGAGGATTATGACAACATTTATGTTCGTAGTTCCCAAATTTGAAATTTGTTGGCCAGGAATATTTCCATAATTCATCTTTTGTTCAACTCCGATACAAAACATGAAGTTGACTCTCTTTTTTCTTAACGTTTCAAAAACAAAACAAAAAAGATCCTTACCGAAATAAGGGATGTAAACCAATTTGTAAAACCCACATTCCACCACCGGGATTTGAACTTACGATCAAGCGATTCTCAGAAGGCTGTCTTATTGATGGAGCTGAATCGACAAGTCTTAAATATAAACGAAAACTCATCAAACAGATACCCAAAGGATTATTTCATTCAAATAAATAAATACGTGAATATGTCATATTACTTTACCTTTTTAATAAAAAAAAAGTATAATCCTTGCCTTGACGAGCAGCAGTGGTTAGCCAATGGTATGCGAAGGTAGTTTCCTGAGTTTGTAGCCTCATACTTGTGACAGAAAACTCAACTAAGCCTAGTAAATTTCCCCCGGTTCACTGCAATGTAAGCACGGGTCTCCTGAAACGATTTGGAGTCATCCGTCCTTTAATCTTTGTAACAATTCCAATCACACATGATCAAATATTATTGTTTTTTTTTTCTTTTATCATTTTCATCTTATTCTCTTTTGTATAGCATTTTTATTCGTAATTCACTTTGCACAAGTAAAAGGCACGAATTGACTCAGTGTCTATCACGTTTTAGTACATTCTAAAAACATAAAAAAACTAGGCGTGACAAAAAATGAAGACAAGAACTCTTATAATTCTTCTAGTTTACTCAGGATAATGTTAGCTGATAATAGTCTTAGCATTTGGATTTTTGAAAAACAATTTTTTTTTCTTGTGTGTGCTTAGCACAAAGAAACTACGAAAATTAAGTAAAGAAAATTGTAAATATTTCAGTAAGTCAGGGGCTTGACAATTACTTAACTAAATCGGAGGCTGACTTTGTTTTAAACGCCGGAAAACAACAACAACAACCCTTAGCTAATTTATCGTCCTTGGAAACCTGTTTTCGAGAGTAACTTTCATTCTGGGGGTTTTTAATTACCTGCTGGGCAAATTGAGAGAGACACAGAGAGACAAAAATCATTTTTGAACGCAGTGTTTGGAATATATACAATATAAAAAGTTGTTGTAATCATCTTCAGTCGAAAAAGAAGAAGCAGTGGAGTTCAATACTGTTGCGATCAGTCTAGTTTCATTCAATCTTTGTTGCATTGTTCGTCATTTCGAGAAGTACTGGTCTGGTATATTTCTGTCGGCCAAGAGAACGTTCCGAATTATCAGTCATGTGATCAATTCCTCATATTTATTGAAGCGTATCATTCAGAGTACTCAACGATTCAACAAAGGCAGTCAACCGGGATGTTAAGTGTCAAGGGGCGTCAGTGTCTTAGACAGTGGGATCTTCCAAATACAAATGGGGGAAAAGGGAATAAATTGATCAGAAATAAATGAGCCAAAAGGAGATCCAAAACTCTGATGCCGAGTCGGAATTATATTCTTTCGTCTGATTATTGCATTAGACTGTATATTTTTGTCACTGTGAAGCATAAATAAACGACACTATATTTTAAAGGGTATTGAAGCTTGCCCGGGCGTAAGGAACACTAGAGACGTCCTTGAACAACCGTCCCTTTCCTTCCATTCCCTTCCTTCCCTTTCCTTTCCTTTCAATTGTCATAGAAAGTACATCATGATTCACAGCGTGGATCCCAAAAGTTCATATGCGAAACTGTGGCTGGCCAGATATAAGATGGCGAGACGAACTAGACAAATTCAGAAAATATTGACTCTCCAACGCCCGTGATAGAGATCTGGCAAATCTTGTCGAAGATCTTTCCAAACGACAGATACTAAGAGGAGCTTGATAGTGATGAATATTATTTCTAATCTTATTATGAGTGAAAAAAAATTTTGGATTTTGAAAATGTTTATCATCTCCTTTAAACTTTGCTTTAGTGATCAGGGCATATTCATATGTAGTTTGTTTTTTTGTTAATTTTTTTTTCACTTTATGCGGTTGTAAATGTTCAAATCTGCTAGCTATCTAATTAAAGATAAGTAGATGTGGATGTAAAAAATGATCAACATTCCGTGTGATTATTGAGATTAGTAACACGAGACTGCAATGGTCTGTGAGATTTCCTGGGATCAAAAGATTTCATCGCTTTACTTCAATTGCAACAAAGTTCAATAATTTGGGGGTCAAGGTGAGCCGACATAATCAAATGTCTGAATTTATGGGTTTAGGTACCAGCCTTTTTTTTCTCGAGGGGATGGTCCACAACCATTCTTTTTTTTTTTTTTAACCGAAGGGTCTCCAACCTTATTTACATGTTTATAATGCGAGTACTTTAATATAAAAAAGATCAAGGTAAAATTTGTGGGTAGCATTAAAAACAAATGTCATATATATATATATATACATACATATACATATATATATATATATATATATATATACATATATATATATATATATATATATATATATATATATATATATATATATATATAGAGAGAGAGAGAGAGAGAGAGAGAGAGAGAGAGATATAGATAGATATATATATAGATATATAAGAAAACCAATATCGGGGTTGTGGAATAATGTAATAATCTGCAACACATTCTCAGAGTTTTTTCAGTCATCCAGAGTCTTATGCAGTCCAGAAATACAAATGAAATCAGCAGGAATATCCATTATTTTATCCAACCCTTGTATATACAAATATATTTAATTTTTAGCTACAAAAAGGGGGGTTCGCATATTCACGATGACATTGTACACCAGTAAATGTGGTAATTGTCACTTGAATCAGTAAAGAGGAAGAGTTTTATTTTGCAGTGTGCTCTAAAGTTTGACGAACCGATCGACTAAAACGTGGGTGACGATAATAGTTCAAGTCATAATAAATTCCACTTGAGGTCATGTGCATAATGACAATCAAAGTTTCTTGTATAAACTTGACTGGACTTTTATTATCTCTTTAGTTTCTCTTTCTTTTAACAACATCAGCCAGCGAAAGTGGACAGGTACATAAATTACTCACCGTTCATCTCTATCCGTCCGTCTTTCTGTCCATACGATATCTCCCAAAGTTCTCTATGAATTTCAATTAAGTTTTGTGAGAGGATGAGCTTAGGGAGAATGGATTACGTCTAGAGACTGATCCAGGAATCTTTTCTCGATTGAGAGATATTTTTCTTTCTTTGCATTTATGCATTTGTTAATGTCTGTCTACACGATATCTCAAATGAATTTCAATGAAGAAAGGCGAAACGTGATCTAAGGGAGAAGGGATTAAATTTTCAGACGGACCTAGGAATAGTTTTTTGATTGATAGACATTTATATTAGTCTGCATGAAAAAAAGTTGAAAATGATCACTAAATCTTTTTCAGAAATATTATGAGAAACTATGGCCGACAAGAAATAAAAATGTGTGACGAACTGGACAAGTTCAGAAAGTATTCGCTTCGCGATGCCCATGATAGAAAGGTCAGACCAACGACAGACGCTAAAATGCTGAACATGAATTAGTTTTGAGTTAGTGAACGTCCTTTGGGAAAGTTTGCGCTCATTTCTTCCTTACTAAAATTCTCCAAAGATTCTGCTACGTAACGTGAATTTTATACGATCAACTCTGTGAACTCCAAGTCTCGCTGCTGCAGGGTAAAATTCCACTCAAATTTCTATTCCAATTGAAGGAGATTACCGCAACTTTTGAACATACAATGAATATATAATGAATTAAAAAATATATATATAAAAATGTATTTTTAAGATGAATGTTTATTAATACGAATGAAATAAGCTCTGGCTTATCTGTAAGATGAATCTCGTTGGAATGCAAGACTTGTCTGTTTAGCTCAGTCGGTAAGAAACCAGGTAACCAATTAATTGGTCGCGGTTTAATAATTACGGTAGGGGAATGTTGATTTTATATTTGTATCTTGCATGCTTCTAAGATATGCAAGACTTGGCAATTTAGTACAGTCGTGGACACAGGCGTGAATATTTATTCATATCATGATGTTAGAGCATACAACCTACCTCCTTTTAAATTTTAAATCATTCTAGAGGAATGTTAATTTTTATTCCTCTAAATTTGGTGAAGATTGTTTTCCTTCTGTAACAAGAACAATATTAACTCCTAGTTTGTACTTGGGTTAGATAATACAATAGAATAATACAGTAGAAATTCCACTCACACGCACGCACACAGGCAAAGTATCATCTGGATTAGTGGTTTCGAAATTGAGGTCCGTCAAATAATACTTCGGGGTCTACAACAGTTTTCCCTCTAAATCTGACATCTTGTGACAGAGAAACAATATTATCCATTGTACAGTTGTCAAAAAACACAATTATTTCACAGACTTATACTTTGCATAAGAATTTGGTTGAATATCATCCATTTTGGATAAATACGGTTTCTAAAGGTCGAAAATGACTTCTTTTTATCGTAGCTCATTTATTAGTCTAAATCCTAAAATAGGGGTCCGCAAGAATATTTCCTTTTATAGCAGGCGTTCCTTGGGTTTCCAAAGTTTCTAAACTACTGCTCCAGATCAGTATTTCTAAGAAAGGTGAATGGTTCTCCCATGAGCGAATATAATTTACTTCATCATATTGATTCATTATAATGAGTTGCGTAGAAGGAAATAAAACATCAGTTTGAAAAGCTTATCACAAACATAAAGGAACATCCTTATCATTGATGATAAAAAAAAGTGACGCCATTTTATTTCAAATAAACTAGAAACTTTTCATAATTTTTCACGTCTTATTCTTTTTATCACTCCTTATTTTCTGTGCATATTTTTATAATGTTCAAAAAGGTGAATCACTTAGGAAACACTTATGGCACACATTATAAATCAGCGAATTATGCATGATGTAGTCCTCATTGTATGAATATTTGTCAAAGGATTATCTTATGAGCCCATACACATCCTCTCGTTACGGGTCTGATCAGGGGGTAACGAAATTTCGTGAGAGACTCAAGGGTGAGCGACTCTGTAAAAGTGCAAGAAATACTGCTTAAATGTCTTCTTAGTTACCAACAATTTCTAAGAGGTTTCCTAAAGTGTTTACATAAAAGTTGTCACGAGGTGATAAAATCTTTAGAATTTTTCCTAATGTTAATTAGGCTCTGGAGATCTTGTTGGTTACGATTAACGTTATGAAGTTCGGATCAATGCCTTCGAGATCTTATAAATAAGATACATATGTTCGGTTATTCATTCAATAGAGACCATCGTGTAACCAATGCTTTTTGGCAGCCAAGATAATCAATAATCTTTTTTTGTTGTTTAAAGCCAAGGAATAAGTTACTTCACTGGCCTTTGTTTGCACAGTAATCACTAAAAAAAAGGTTTTATTTCACAAAACAAGTGTGACACAAACTAAGGGATCAATTCAGGATAAACTTACATTGCCCCCGTGGCTCCGTTGTGCGGTCTGTACGCGAGATGCATAGGCAGCCATCTGGACCAATTTAAAAACTGAAAAAAACTATGATTGTTTTGATTGGCTGTTTCTAGTCACATATTCACGGTCAATCGTGCAGGACACACCGGTTCTCTTAGGATTCAGGTAATCTCGATTACCTCCTTCTTCCCTCGTTGGATTTCCATACCTTGTCCTTCTTTGGTAGTGGAAGCCACATCAGGTTTCCAACAGCGTCCACTGTATATTATACGAACTTCTTCCCAGAAAGAAATCAGCATTAACCGAATCCTACGTTGTACCATTGGGGTATTCTGTTTCTTGCCAACAGAGGAAAATTCTGTTTATCACCATCACATTTGGATAATACATCTGAAGAAGGCCGTGGGATGAATTGGCCGAAACAAACAACAAGAAACAGTTAAATTGTCCGAAAAAACTAAATGCTAATGACCCGTCTCGAACCTATAGACTATATACTTTTTCAATTGCTTCCTTTTTCTGTCTCGAACCCGCAAAAAGAGTACGTAATTAATTTTGAGAAATATGAAACCGGTATTAAACATTGTGACTTTCCAAGAAAAACCCAGAAACATTTTGAGCAATAATGTAAATACCCAACCAGTAACAAAAAGAACTTAAGATTCACTGGTTATTTATATCTATTGAAAAAAAATGCTTTCTTTTTTAAAATCAGGGTGTGCAGAAGATTATTGCCAAATATTTTCGTTCTTGTTTGACTGTTGAAAAGCGCTGAATTATTTTTTATAAGCAAAAATGGCTAAAAAAAATCCATTCACCCAAAGATGCTAAAAATGGGCTAAAACAGGCAAAAAATGGTCAGAAACGTTTTAGTGCACTCGTGCTAAATTAACGCTCTTTCGCACAGCAAAAACCAGAATTGCTCCTAATTGGCGAAAGAGGAGAAAAAAAGCAAGTTGCATGCTTGGCGTCATGATTAACACAATTCACGGTTGTGTTCACAAATTTGATCAAAGTGAAGTTCAAATGTAAAAATAAATACATGAAAAAAATAACGAATTATACATTGGGAATTTTTGCTTTCTAAGCTTAGTTTATACCTAGAAAGACAACACCTTTACTGCAATCTGGAAAGCCATAAAAGAAATTGTGAAATGGATCGGGAACAAAACCGATTTGGACAAGTTCAACTATAATTGCGTTCGCTTTTCGTTTTGTGATACACTAAAATGCAAAAATATTTTAGTGTCAGTAAAAAGCAAAGATTAATTTTTTTTTTTTGGTACAATGTAACGGAAATGGTCCCGATTGTGAATTCGGTGATACAAACGGCGAACAATTAAAGAGGAATGAGTGGATTAATGAAAAGTTCTCTAAGTAGTGGGGGAAAGAAAATTGAAATTGCCGTAATTAGCAGACGTAGAGAAATAAAAAAGAGAAATTGTTTTCGATAAATCATTGAATGCTACTCTCGATTGACATTCATAGGAAAATGTTTTGTGCTTCCGTTGTTTAGAGCACACTCACAATACACACAAACACAAACACAAACACACACACACACACACACACATACGCGCACACACATACATCCACACAAGTAGTGCATGGTGCTTTATGTGCCAGTGTTTTTTCTGTTTTTAAGAAACCGTCAATTAAATCTGTCATCGAATCGATCGACGTGAGCTTCTTCAGTTTTCAAGTTGGTCTTGCTGGCTGGCTGTGTACATATCTATGACATGTACAGGCAGCACCAATGGAGCTGCAAGGCTGAAAATTAAAAAATTTACTCCTAATGTTATGTGAAAAAATGTTCTTTTATTTCCCCCGAATCCCCCTGTACAAAATAGGCTTTTAGGGGGAGGGGGTGAATGTAATTTTATGCCAAATTGATCACTATTTTGTGTCTGGCTGCGTCCACGTTTTTGTTGTTTTGTTTTTTTTAATATCAGATTTTTTAGTTAGTCAACAAAGGGGGGTGTTTGTTGATCACCCCTTTTTCCATATGTTTTGATCCGTCGAAATGCAACTCTATCAATTAATTTTCAAACTCCTACTATTTTGGGAGTTGACTTCAGGTTCCTGTCCTAACAACAATGACGCCAAGATCAGACCTTCAGTTAAGACCAGAAAAAGTGAAAAGGTTATACATTTTAGATGATGAATAGAGCGACATAACCAATTCATACGTCATCAACGAAAGGGAGAAAGAGAAAATGGAAAGCTATGGACGCTAGACTGAATTATCAGGTCTCGCTAACCAAATCTTTTGAACTGAAATTTATAGCTTATTTATTTTTTAAAAATCTTTACTATGACCCCTTTTCTTTGTTCTCTACTCTTCTCAGTCCTAACTGTTCACAGTGGGAACTTGAAATTTTGCTCACACATTTCCTTCAATGAATATGGAAGACTGTTCAAGTTTTATTTTTTAATCATTTGAACTCATGGTTTGAATAGTTGCGTTTTCTATCTTTTTATGCCGAACCAATGAAGAAACTGTCAGATTTGTTTTCACTTTTTTTCTCCGTCTTAATTTTTAGATGTATTTATACAACTTTCAGTTCTTGTCATCGTTTTCACAGCGACGGTGAACTGAGCCTCTCTGGTGGATAGAGTTCGATTCTCACTGAAAGCCTACTATTTATTTCCGATCGCATTGTTTATTCGTTGCAGAAGAAATGACGACCCCAATCGAACATTGCATAAAAACAACTAAAAATTAGAATGAAACTCTGGTTAGTCACTCAATAGAAACTGTCAGCATAACCAATATCTTTTGGCATAATGCTTTGTTTGGGGTGATCCGTCAAATATTACATCTTTCACCTTTTGTTTGGGCAATGATTACTAAAAAGTCTGGATTTTCAACAAAATGAAACGTGCAGGCACAAGCTTGTGATCAATTTGGCAAAAACATTGCAAACTGAACCCCTCTGGGGCATATATATATATATATATATATATATATATATATATATATATATATATATATATATATATATATATATATATTGGTGTTTTAATCGGGGAATTGAGTTGTATTGGCGTTAATGGCGTCAATGTTTGATTGTGTTTTAAATGATGTTAGTTCTTGAAGCGTCTTATGAATTTCGTCAAGATTTGCAAATGAAATTTGGTGGACTGACCCGTCATTTGAAGATGGCACAGGGTTTTCGTCGGTGGAAGATGGCATTTCTTTCCCGTATTGTGGAAGAAGATAGGAAAATAGGAAGGTTTTGATGATGGTTATAAATGATATGTAAGGTGTTATGAATGTTGGAGTTATCGGTTAGTGGTTGCTTTTTCTGGGTGTTCTACATCGAGATTTTCTTTGATATCTCAAATTTATTTCCCTATGCTAGGATCCTTTATGACCATAATGGTTTGTGTGATTCTTAATTACGTCGGACAAGAGGACGCAGACTATATTGATCAGGTGGCTCTTTGAGATGACTTTGTGAAGAAAATATCTATGTCAGTTATTGTTGGTGTTTCCATGTGTGCATTTTAACGCTATCTTATTTTTTCCATTTAATACATTTATACGTGCATAATCCATCTGCAAAATAACAATTATGCAACACTCTTTTAACTCTTGAATTGAGCAAACGGTGAATTATGCGTGAAAAGATATTGCTTAATTCTGTCCTACTGGTTGACTTTAGCGGAATTGGAATGGATATCGAATTGATATATTATGTATATCATATATATGTATGCATGTATCATGTAAATGATATTTATACATATATATATCACATATGCATATCATATATAACATATATATATATATCATCTATGATATATATACGTATAAATTATATGATATATATCATAAATTATATAAATTTTACATGATGTATATCATATAACTTATACATATATACTATATGATATATATTGTATATGATATATATTATATATGATATATGTATATATAACATATACATCAAATATAAAATGGACATGCACCATATATATATATATATAATAGATATAAATCATATATATAATAGATATATCACATATGAAATATATATCACATATAATATATGTAATATATATTTCATGTATATGTTATAGATGTATCATATATAATGTATATGCAATACATATAATATATATATCGTCTCTGATGTTTATCATATATATGATATATATCATATTTGTCATATATATATATATATATATATATATATATATATCATGAATATTATATAGGTCATGCATAAAATACATTAAACATATCTTGTATATATGATGTGATATGTATCATGTGTACATGATATATATCTATTATATGTATCTCTCTTAGATATATGTGTATATATACCTTATGTATTCATATATGTATGTATCTATATGTGTCCATATGAATGTGCGTATATACATCTCTTATATTCATATGTGTATATATATCTTTTAGATATATGTGCATATATATGTGTGTGTGTGTGTGTGTGTGAATATCATATATATGTATATGTGCGTATACATATATATCCTTTATGTATGTATAGACATGTATATAAATTTATATCCTCCATATATATATATATATATTTATATATATATATATATATATATATATATATATATATATATATATATATATATATGCGTATATATGTCAGTGTGCATATACATCTTTCATATTTACATCTATATATATATCATTTTTATAGGTCGATATCTTTTTTTATTTTCATATATACGTACATTTTATATGTATATATGTATATCTTTTTATAGATGTGGATGTGTATTTGTATCCGCCATATATGTATTTGTGTATATATATATATATATATATATATATATATATATATATATATATATATATATATATATAAGTAGCAGGTTGTGGATTCGCTACACTAACTAGCTTATGTTTCAGCTCTCTCTGGGGCTCTTCAGGCGAATGATTGTCTATGTTTTTGGGGTCTTTTTATTGGGAATTCGGTGAGAATGTTGTGAGTGTGGTAGTGGGTGGTGTGGGGATATTTATTTTGTCAAATGGGTTTGAACTCCATTTAGGGGTCATTCCTGCTGATGTTTACTTTATTTGGGTATGTTGTAAGGTAAAAAGTGGTAATGGGGAGTTTTGGGGATGATGGATATGGTGATGATTTTTATACTGCACTTTATTTGGGTATGTTTGAAGGTAAAAAGTGGTAATGGGGAGTTTGGGGGATGGTGGACATGGGGACGACTTGTCTACTTTACTTTATGATTTATTGGTATTGTTTCATGTTGACTAAAAGAAATTCAGTGGTGCCTACACTCTATTATGGTTTCATTTTTTCTATTTAGTAGGTGTTCTTTACTTTTTTAAAATCCATTTTTCTTATATCACTGAGTAAAGATGTTTTTTGTCGATGTCATTAAAATATTTACTTCACGCGAAAATTAATGTGCATGACTCATCTGAAAAACTGTCCTCAAATAAAGATTAATCGAACGATGAATCACTCAAGGGTGACAAGCGTTCAGCAGAGCAAGTTCAACCATCAAGAACAGAAAGATACCATTAGTACTAAAAAGATGACCATACAACCAATACAAGGGGCCAGAACAATGAACCTAATCAAGCGAGTTACCTGGGGACGGAAAACCATGCTGTGTGTACATCAGAGAATCATATTCAGCATCAAATGGAGAGATCACAAGACAGCACAGTAAATAAGGGACGAACAGGAGTCTTTGACATCATATAAATCATTAGGGAACTCAAGTGGCAATGGGCTGGACATGTTGCAAGAATAGCAGACAACGGATAGACATCACGACGCACAACATGGATCCCCAGAGATAAAATGCGGAACCGAGTCCAGCAGAATATGAGATGGAGAAACGAAATGGCAGGTCAAGAAAATTTTTGCCCTGCAACGCCCACGATAGAGAGATGTAGCGTATCTCTGGGAAGGTCTATGTTTAACGACGGGCGATGAGAGACTGATGATGATGATGATGATGATGATGATGATGATGATGATGATGATGATGATCTCCTCGTCTCTCAAACATCATTGCACTCTCCGTTTCATTCAACCAAAGAAGACATCCTACCAGATTTGGTCCTCGTGGTTTGACTTGATGCGCGTGCAACCCTGTTGATGTGGAGGAAGAAAAGATGCTGTACAAAGAGAATGGAATGCGTGCCAAGTATGAAGTTGGACGCACATTGAAACAAGGTGGAATGAACGCATACAGATATTTTGGCCAGGGAAAAGACATACGTTTAATACAAGAATGAAGATTAAGATGAGGTATATCTAAGAATAACGTACATACGATCGATTGTGAGAAGTAATGTTAGGAGAGAAGGAGAAGAGATGGCGAAAGGTAGGAGCTTTTTTCTCATTGATAGTACTGGCGTCGGTGTCGAAGCGGAGTTTGTCTGAACTGCTTGGATTCCGTATGGCTTGGACCGGGTTCAGTGTGCGAGCCTTACTGCCAAGTAAGTGAGTCAACTTAAGGGCTATTCTCTGACGCTGTTAGACTCTCGACGAATAGACCATGAAAGACAGAGAACATGGGAGTCTTGTCAATGCATATTTCCCGAAGTAAAGAAGTTTAGGAAAGATTATCGTGACTATCGTATAGTAAAGAGACTTTGCCATTTCGTTCACAAGAGTGAGAGGTGATATGCGTATGGAGCACGTGGTGAGGACACAGTGGCATAGTTGCATAGTTGTGCGTATGTGTGAGGCTCAATATCGGTGAAGTGAAAAGGGCAAAGTTAGTGCAGAGATAGGTCACGGAGAAAGAATGGTTAAGATCGGATCGGCCTGTGGGTTGGCGAAATGATAACGATCTTAGGGAGAAGGAAAGAGAGAGTAAGAGAGTGGCAGGCCACAAAGGCCGGGGTCAGGGGCTTGACCAGCTAGAGATACTGGTGCTTATGAACATTGAACCATGTGCATCCAGGGGTTTTATAATAGTCGTCGGAGGAAGTGACGTTTTCCATATCTAGCAAGAAGAAGGTTTCGTATTTAATTCCTAACTAAAAAAAATAGGGGACAGTACACAAGGTTTATGGAAAGTACGGGTCGCGTATGATCTGGTATGAGATGAATAAATTTCCCCTGAATATTATCATGTACATGGCTTGCACAAGGGTTTCGTGCGCCCTAGGCAAGACTTGAAACTTGCGACCTCGCTTGCATTCACATGATGTAGGTTTGCCTAAACAAGGGTCGCCCCTGATTATGTATAACAGAAATTTTTAAAATACATTTTTGGTTTAAATATGGACAAACATCATAGGAAATATGATAGATATGTAGTTAAAAGATTTAAACATTTTGTTACACTTGACATATTATCTGAAGTTGACATTATTTTTCTACCGCAACAAGAACAATCCTCACCAGATTCAGGGGAGAAAAATGGTCAATCTCTTACCGTGATGTGAAAATACGACCAAATGATAATTAATCGTGACTCTTACCAACTGAACTATATTGAAGCATGGGCTTATTTCATTCTTATAAATAAATAGATCCATATTGCAAAAAATACTTATATATTTCCATGGTTTTGACCGAACTACACGTACGCTTATGTTAACACGTTTTTTGTTTCACGAAGAGTTTAATCACAAATTATCAATTTAGTCATTTGGCCAGAAATCAAGATTGGGGGAATACTAGCCCCCCGCCCCCAACCGTTTTGTACGCTTATTTTTGGTGACCCCTCTACTTGATGACTTTGAAATAAAGGATTGATTGAGGTATAATGACTTCGTTGCTGCTGTGTTTTTAATGAATTCTCATTTTGGGGTGGGGGTCTCCTGTGGTATCGCTATGTTTTGAGAACGCTATTTTGGCCATTATTTTAGCCAGAAACGTCTCTAACTATCTGGCAACTACTCTTCCTACTGCTTCTTACTTTATCTCCTTCGAACTAGGATAGGTAATTCCACGTAGGAGTGGGTGTCCTGACACATCGGCCACAACCAGATTCAACAGCAGTCATTGACGGACTCACGAGCTGCTGATCCGATAGGCCTACAAGTCAATCAACTGGTGGAAGAAAACAAATTGAAATACATATAAATCATCTAAGGATCTGGATGTATAATAATGGCAACCTGGCTTATCAATGAGGGACCCACCTGGTTACTGGTGGTGAGTAAAACAAACATTTTAATGGATCGGCTGTCTCGTTAATGTTACGATGTTTTTCCTATTGTAATCTTTTTAGGTGTGTCTCCAGCTCTGGAGAGTTTAGTCACAGAATGATTATTTCAGATTTTTTCTCCATAAATACGCAAAGATAATTGCGATAGAATTAACAAGCTATCACTTTGAAACCTCTTTATCGAAACGTCGTTTTGTTGTCAAGAAGTCTGTGGTATACTCTCTAACTCCTTCTGGCTTATTTTTGTGATTGCTTTTTTAGTTGAGGTTTTGAACTGTTGATATGGTTTTTGTTCGAGTTTTGCAGGTGCAGACCTGGGGTGGGTCCAGAGAATTCGAATTATTTCCACAGCTAGAGCAAAGCACAATAAAAAATAAATAAATATCTAAATGAAGAAATTTTATAAACGATAACCAAGCCCATTTAATCATGCGTTAACCTCCGAAATTAAATAAAAATATTTTGTCTTTCATCCAAGTTACGTCTTCTGTCCTGTTCTCGAATAAAACGTCTTTATAAATAATTTATTAATTCGTCCTGTAAAAAATTCCTTCCAATCTACTCTTTTATCATATTGTTGTGGTTAAATGCTACGATGTGTGTAAAAATGCTGGCTTACGTATTCTTTTCTTATTTTTTAAATTAGTTTCTTTCTTGACGTATTTATTATCCGAGGTACAACGCTA
>OY735220.1:56064057-56141557 GCA_963457665.1 Thysanoteuthis rhombus
TGTATCTTTTATATATAAATGAGAAGAGGAGAAACGAAAAATATTCAAATAGAAAAAGTTATGATAGTTCGAAATCCCTTCACGACCGTTGCACCACCCTGTACGAAGATCTCCATTTTCCTTGCAATACTTTACTTCCTATACTTCCCTAATACAATTACATGTAACTATACGACGTAATTTCACGTCTCATCGTTGGCCTCAAGGAAATGGGTAGCACAATAGATAGTATGAATGTAAAAAAATGATTAGCGTTGAAAGTGTTCATTAATATGTCTTTTTATGACCTGAGGATTCCTAACCACTCAAACTGGATCACTGCCTGTCATAAACGTCGAGTTAAGCATACTTCAAGTTAGCTGTGTTCCCTGTTGATTCATAAATCAACTTTGGCCTCAATCCAATTCGCTGTACTATTTATAAAGCTCTTGGGAACCCCCTCCATCTGGTACCTGGTTGTGTTTCCCCTCCACCCCTTCAGCTAAGCCTATGCTCTTAGCCGCTCAAACACGACAATCGCCTTGTCATAAACATTGACAAGTGTATTTTTGAGAAACTCTGCCCTCTTCGGTGATTTATTGATCCTAAATGCCATTCAGATCACGTCACAATTAACAATTCCTTGAAAGACACCGAATATTCCTTACCTATTTTCCATATTGCTTTGTTATTGTTGCATTGAATGACTTATTAATATTTATTCTGTCAGTAACTCACTCCCTCTAGGTGTGTAACTTTTTCCTTAAATCATAAATAATCATAATATTCTGGTGCAAATACTCTGTAACGATTTCCTTTTTACATATATCATCCTAGAGCCACCATTTTCTTTTTCTGACATCGTAAAATGATTCAGTATAGGAAAGTATTTAAAATCAGGAATGAAAGTAGCTTACTAGGAGCCAGGAATTGATGCAAGCGTTACTAATAGAATTAATGACTGAGTTTAAAAAGTATCCGATACATTTCAGTTTATTTAATAAGAGGGGCTGATGGCTGACACAGGGTTAGGGTTAGTGTGACAAACATGGCTCTCATGTTGATTTTTGTTTTTTCAGAACGATTCGGCTTTCGACGGTAGTTCCTTGCCCTGGAACGTGGGAACAAGGAACACCGGGAAAAGATCGGAAAATTCACGGCTGTAACGTTTTGAAGAGAAAATGAGCGATATAACTGAAGAAAAGAGTCTGATTAAACCCGTTTACTATGATCAAACGTTCGAATGTTCTGTCTTTTGCACTCGCTGAAAGTAGACAAATTTCCAGATTTCTTTATCGATACCCACTGACTTTACTACAACTCCGTCACTTTCCCGCTTAACTTCAATCAACTCTCTGCATTTTGAAACTAAATATTGAAAATTGCATTAAATACAGCTTTGCAATCTTTAGCACATAATCTGTGCGACAGTTTTTCCCCGTTTTTTTTTGTTGTTGTTGTTGTTTTTGTTTTGTTTTTTTGTTTGATTTTTTTTTTTTTTATTTTGTTTCTTCATCTAAACATATTTATTTTCTTCCTAAGCAACATTATCAACCCTGATACGATGTTTGGAGAATTCCTATCTGGATTTTTTTTATCAGTTTTTTTTTTTTGTTTGTTGTTTTTTTCTTGTTTGTTTGTTTTTTTCAATTAATTTTGACTAGTTTTAACCTTTATTTCAATTCTTATTCAATTCGTATTATTAACAACTTTGAACTCTGGTCTCCATATTTACGGCAACGAATAGGCAGTGCGAGTTGTAGTAAAATCAGCAAAATCATTTACGAGCATTGAAAATGGGGGGGGTCAGTGGTCTGGGGCGTTGCTAGAGAATAGGGGGCTTTGCTCCTTAACAGGTCGCTCCAACATTCAGTGAGATTTGTCAGTCGAAATACAATACCTTGACTACTTTTTTATATAACTTATGGACCCTTTCTGTCAGCAATCAAGAATTAATGCAACTGTTACATGAATCTACCCACACATTTTTTAGGGTATTTGTCACTCTTCTCCTTGAAAGTTACGGTTCCCTGAATTACAAAAGCTGTAGAAACTTTGAACTTTGTGTGATAAAAAATCAAAGATTCTTTTGATAACTGGACCAACAATTACCGAGATTTATATTTTTAGATCATTAATTTTAAGCAGAAAAGTGCACAGAGTAACACATCTCTGTGTGCGCGTGTATGTGTGTTTCTCTGTATGTGTACTCGTCTGCACGTGTGTCTGAGCTTCCTTGTAGCGTGCGTCGTGTTTTCGTCCAAAATGTTGTATGACATTCTATTCTGATTTCTTATCGATTCTTTCTTTGTTGTTACAGTTGGGCTTTTGTGAGACGAAACTGTGAAACAAAAACCCTCTCCAATCGCAACTTCCTGTTGATTCTCTCCTAAAATAAAAGACATTTTGTAGGTCAAATGATCATCGATACGTAACTATTTCATTTATGGCGCACTGTTTCACGGCTGCTTAGAAAGTGGGATAAGGTTGAGAAATCTAGAACAGTATTTGACTATCATTTCCTTTCATCTTGGTTTTTTGTTCTTTTAACTCAACGAAATTCATCGATCAACGATATTTAATATACAGCCTGAATTGGAAATGACGAATAAGCTACCGTTTTTGTTTTTAACCAGTTCTGTTTTTTTTTTCCTGTTCTGTTTTTTTTCTCTTTGTTTTTTCTCAACTAACCTTATCTATTTCCTTCCTAAATAACATAATCTGCCCTAATCTGTTTCCTTTTATTATTTTTTACTTCCTTTTTGAGTTCATCTTAATTGAGTTGGTTTTATTTACAACTTTGAACAATGGCCGCCATATTGACAACGCCAGTTGGAAGTTGAGGTAAAAATAACAAAATTGAGATGAAGGTAAAAACTATTCGAAAGAAACTGTCAACATAGTTTTAGTCGATGAAGAAACCTGTCAACGTAAGTTTCTTCGGTTTTTAGGTGGTTCTACCTAGGCCGCACCAATGGAGCTTGAAAATCTATACCTTTACTTTTTAGGGCCCATAGAAAACATTGTTTGTTCTTTGGTCTTCCATGATCTAATTGCAGCAATAAATAATACAGTGGTACATAAGTTGAGCAGTTCATTCTCTCTGTAAAGAATGGACAATTCTACTTGAAGATACCAACGGTGAAATACACAAAAAAGTTTTAAAAAAGTCGTCGGTAACTTCAAGTGGAAGGGTCCATTTTATGACTGATGGAAAATACTGCCATGACTGAAATTTCTGTCATCTTCGATTGATGAATTGAACTTATTTGTAACCCTGATTCAGGGCAACTCTAGGCCCACAAGTCCGATATGGCTAGCAACAACATTAAGTCCACTTTTGTCATAACCGGCACCAGAACGATATATCTCGCTTGCAATTCTGCGAAGGTCTCGTTAACCCTTCATCGCAGTTGCCAAACTAACCACGTCCTGGTCCGTGTCTTGGTTTTGCAGTCCCTAACTTGGGAGAAGATCCTTTAACATTGAAGCTTCTACGATCCAAAACTACTTGTTGGTTCAAGGTTCTCTCGCTGTGGGCTCTCTTCTCCCACTAAGTTGGTCTCCATGAGTTTCTTCTCAATTCTGGTTGAAATCTTAATATAACCTAAATTCTCCTGGTACACCTCTTTTTCTTCATTAAGCCATTTTGGATTTAATGCCTTCATTGAGAGACTTTGTACCACATCCGGAGGCTAATTGCCTTTGATTTAAAATTAATGATTTCAGGGGTTTGTATATTTGTTTGTTTTTAACTTTTTTATGTATGTCATCATCATCATCAGTTTTTTATCATCCGTCGTTAGACAAAGACCTTCCTCAAGATTCACTAGACCTCTCTAACGTGGGCATTGTGAAGCAAATATTTTCTGAACCTGTCCAGTTTGTCTCGACATCTCATATTCCACCAGCCTGGATTCTGCATTTGATCTCTGGAGATCCATGTTGGTAGACGTGATGTCCATCGGTTGTCTGTCTTTTTGCAACATGGCTAGCCCATTGCCATTTGAGTTTCCTAATCGTTTCTATGATGTCTCGGGCACCTGTTTTACCCTAATATACTGCACTGCCTCGTTGTCTTTCCATGTGAGGTTGAGCATGATTCTCTCATGTGCACGTTGCATCGTTCTCAATTTGCTGGTCTGTCTCTTGGTTAGGTTCCATGTTTCAGCTCGATCGGTGATTATCGGGAAGATGCATTGGTTGTATACGCTTCTTTTTAGGACTAATGAGATTTTCTTGTTCTTGAAGGTTGAGCTGAATGATTCTTCGTTTGATTTCTCCTTCTTAGGATTCCATGGTCTGCTTTTTCCGGCTTTGCGTTTTTGATTTTGATTGTTGTACGTTTATTTCCGACATGTTTGTGGTAAATGATCTTTGTTTTGTTGAAGTTCATCTTAAGGCCAACTTTCTTGCTTTCTTCATTCAGTTCATCTTGCATTAGTTGAAGGTTCTGAATGTTCTCAGCAAAAAGGTCGATGCTGTCCACAAAGTTGGAGTTACTTACGTATTCATCGTCGATTCTGATTCTTTTGTTCTTGTTTAGGTTTCCTGAAGATCACCTCGAGGCAGACTGTAAAGAGCTTGGGTGAGCTATCATCATCTGGTCTTACCCTTTTTTGAGCTGAAAGGGCTCTGAGTCTGTATGTATCCCGACAAAGGAGCTACTGGGACGGTATACTCTGACATATATGAGGTCTATACCATGTAAAGTGATAGCATCAATGACAGGAATTTCTACTGAGTCAAAGGCCTCCTTGAAGTCTATAAATGCTGCTGTGAGTTGCATTCTATATTCTGTTGCCTTCCCTTTTCGTTGATTCACCGAATGGAGATGGTTTATGGTTGAGTAGCTTCTTCTGACGCCAGCTTCTTCCCGTGGTTTGTTTTCGTCTCGCGTTTTGGTGATTTGGTTGGTGATAACTTTGGTGAAAAGTTTGTAGATGCAGTTGAGTAGACTTATTGATTTGTAATTGTTGAGGTCCTTCGGGTTTCTTTTTTCTTTATGTTTATTTTACTTGTGATATTTGGTGGGGAGTAGGACGAAAGAATACGTTTAAGGTAAGATCAAGCTTCCTTTACAGTGCATGTGTTTTGAATGTATGTTATTTTCTTAAATAAAGACGTTTGCCTTTTTAAACGCCAATAAATGTCCATTTCCACCTATGTACCATTCATCAAATGGTCTTTCACCATCAATGAGAAAATGCGATCGACAAAATTATCATCACCCTACCCATGCTAGCATAAAACAGGATGTGTCAGCAAAGCATCCCCCCCTCGGCCACAGCGAAGTAGGTTGGGAAAACCGGTTTAGTTGCTGGACATGAAACGGATAGTACTCGTTTACATGGTACCACTGTATGGATGAGATAACTGCGCAGATTGGGATATCTAACCTTGTGAAGGCAACCAGTCCAGAGAAAAGTAAAGAGAGAAAATAGAAAGCTATTGGAGCTAGTTTTCAGTTAATATCTATATTGTCTCAAATTATATCTAGAATTATCTAGAGTGTTATGCTATAAATCTAGAAAAATATCTTGATATACTATTTCATTAAGTTCCTTTCGATGGCCAAATTAAACGATCTTTTCCAGTTAAAGGGAACACGTTTTCAAGAAAGTCGAAATATTTTCCAAGTTTATGAACCCCTGTAAGGTGGAGTTTGATCCTGAATCAGCTAGTCTTGTCATTATTATAGAAAACAATGAGTTTAGTTCATTAATCAACTTCCCAGGGGCTCTGGTTTTCGTTTTTTTAGTGGTGACTCACTATAAAGACGCAGCCGTTTGATCTTTTTCGATGAGATAAAGTGAAATGTAACTTACCGTACAAGCCATCATTTTAGAACCTATCATTTTCCCCCTAATGGATCGTATCAGTCTGTTTACACCCTACGAACTTGACCCTCTGATTGACATATTATTGCCTTGTGTGGGGGTGTCAGCTTATCCGGCGAATACCGGACTAAACTTGAAATAACAGCTAAGTTTGGGGTCTACTTAAACCCTGGTATATACGATCATCTTTTTTCTTCTTTTTGAACTTTCCGTACTTCAAAATCGATGCCGTTTGCATTTAGTTGGATCTCATGAAAAAAAACCTGATGTATTCACTTAGCTTACATTAGTCTGGCACAGGACCCTGATAGTGAAGCCCTCGGAAAGGATTGAACTCGCGATACGACTTGATTGGTTCGCAACATGTTTTATGCGCCATTAACACAAATATTAGGTTGATCCAGAAGTTTCCAACACAATCCTTTGCACAATGTTATGAGAATTATAGAAGCATCTTTAAAATTAACTCAGCTCTCCAGTGCGACTGGGAAATTCAGTCTACTTCTCAGTCACCAGCTACAGGTAAAGTAACAGGACAGATAAGACCCTTCAGCCTTGTAAGACACCCCATCTACGCGAAGGCTACTCTGACAAATAGCCGAGGTGACTACCAAGCTATTGTTTACCTCAGCACCAAGTCTGAAGGAGTGTTCGCAAACTAACCTCCACTTTGAAACAAGAACAGACTCTGTTCAAAAACTGCTACGTTGTTTACGCAATTTTTTACTTTTGACTCAAGCTTTCAAAACTGTTTCAACTAAAGATTTGTTGAGTACGACAGAAGTGAATTTGGCTTACATAGATCCTGCCCCACTCTCTCTCTCTCTCTCTCTCTCTCTCTCTCTCTCTCTCTCTCTCTCTCTCTGTATGCTTTCAACCTTTTTCAATTTTTTTTCAAAAAAACTGGCTCTCACAGACCTTTGACGTTCGTTGCAGGCTGAAAAAACACAACACTGGTGAAAAGAGTTCTACTTTGATCCTCCGAAGTGAAGGATAATCCCAACAATCGACACCATTATTAGTAAAGTACAAAGAAACACAGCGCGAGAAATATTAGCACAAGTCAATCTTCAAAGTGAGAATGGCCTGTTTATTTTGAAAATCGACATTTGAAATATTGATTTTTTACCAGGGCTCAAGCACCGACCATCATTCCCTGTGGGAAATTATTCAAACCTCCAAGTGTGTTTATAGTATCCCCGCATTTTTAAGTCATTTTGACTCTTCCTTTTCTTAATTTTCTGGTGATTTTGTTCCCTCGAGAGCTTCTTTCTGAATAGTCCCCGTTCTGTCTCTACAGACGGTGGAACGTCACCCTGTAGGGTGCATGCCAATGGATATCCTGGAGTGCCCAGTCGTCAGACCCACCCAACCCCCCACCCTCCCAGCGTCACTGGTGCAGTTCAGAAAAAAGCAGAGAGCGATGCGTCTGGCATCAGCTCGGCCGCAGGAGCTGCTGGAAGGACATCAAAGTGGATGTCAAACGCCCTAACGGGGCTCTACTCCTAGGTTTTGAAACAGCGTTGTCCTTCACCTAGACCAGCTGATGAAATTTTAACCGTATCAACTGTCGATACGGACCTGTCTTTTTTAATTGATGGTCATAGACCTGATTCTAGCCTGATATAGAACCCTGTCGGTGGTTGGACCTGACTTTGTTTTTCGACCATTACAATAAGAAGAGCAAGAACATCCTTCACCTAATTTTGGGGAGACAACTCTTCACTGATTTCATTTTTCGGGGGCGGGGGAGAAATGCAGTCGGTTCTCACCCACCCTAAATTTTTTTTTTTCTTTAACAATTTATTTACAGTCATTCATGCCTGGTATTGACAAACAAAGCTCCTCGTTAGTTTATGAGCTCATAATCCTTGAATATGTATGCAATACAGGAATTGCAGTAACATCTTTAGTCGGAAGAGAAACGGGGGTGGAGTTCTATTGACTCAGGCTTGTTTTGCTCTTCTCAGTTCATCGTAAATCTTTGTCTTTAGACAAATTCTAAAATGTATTCTTTTCTGTTAATGACTTCTTTGTTTTTTTGTTTCTCTTTTTATAGTGTATTTGGCTGCTTGTCAATATCGGGGCGTTCGTTTGGACTTATCTGAAGTTTTCCAGCGGAAAGGAATATTTTTACCTCCGATTCATCGTAGGGGTATGTACTTCCCTTTATTCATGATTATCTCATTCACCGTGGCTGAGTGGTAGAGTACTCGCCTCCGGTCGTGTGTTAAATCCATGGCCAAGTAATACCAAAGACATTTGAAATGATACTGGATGCCATTTCACAAAGGATTAAGCTCAAGGATTGGGATTGAGGAGTCCTAGAGAAACTGGCAGAGCCCATCCAATCACCCAAAAGAAACAGCCGTGATGGATGCCAATACGACCCGATAAAGAGGACCGAAACCCCTATACTGTGGTACAGGACCACCGACAATTACTAACACTTTGAGAGCGGATCAATATGTCTGTAGCCTGACTCAGTTATTGGTTGAATTTAGATCAGCAGAATTTTCACTGTATACTGCTTTATCAATGGAATCATCGGCGAAGCATAGGGTTGTTCATTGAGGAAAGGAAGAGATGGTTGAAAAATAAATACTTGTGTAAAATGAATGATATCTGTATTATTACATCACGGACCTATTAATGTACCCGCGGTTATGAGGTGTAGTGCAGCCATTTCCAGATGCTCTGCGAGACCAAAAATGGTACTACCAAGAGCAGAGGGGGTATTGTCGACTGAAAAGACAGATTGACTCTCCGGGATAGGACGTTTATGATGAGTTGTAAGTATGCAGAAGTTTTGTTTGAATAGAGAGAATACTTGTATTTTTTCATGGGTCACTTTATCATATGATTGCGATTTTGTAGTATTTTTTGTAAAATTTCACGATAAAAAGGTTTTCCGAACGAAATCGTCTTTCAGCAGACTGACTGACTCTCTCTTACGGGTTGACTGTCATTCAACACAGCGTCTCATCGGCAACGTTGAAAATACTAATAGAATTGCATTAACAATTAACAACCGTGAACATTCTCACTCTATATAAGTAGTTGCCATCGGCTTTCGCTTCCCACTGTTCGAAGTATATCTTGGGTAATTTGAATCAATTTTTCAGTCCGATCCAAAGAAAGGATAAATTAACGTCCAACGCGATCTCGCACCGAACGGAGGACAGAGTGCTCAAAAACTAAACTGTCCGGCGCAAGGCTGGACATCTGCCCCCACCCTCAAGGAGGTGTCACGAAAAGTGTCGGATTTCGAAAACTATTTGTTCATCTGTTGCGCTATATATGTAATGAAAAGTCTTACCTGAAAGTTTTTGATTTTCATCAACATTGATCAAACATTCCATCTGTTAATTTAACCACAGTCTCCCTTGTCTCACCGTAAATTCCGCACGTCTCTTGAAACCACAGCCTAAAAGTATCTCCTTATCATTTTTTCTTTCCTGTAAGAAACTTTTGAGTAGTTAGATGCCTATAGTCTCGTGCAACAATTACACCTAATCCAACTGCGTACAATTTTTATTCGATAATAATGAAGGACGTGGCTAGAGTATTCAGGGGGGGGGGCTTGGCCCCATGCAGGCCCCCCTCCGACATTTAATGAAACTTATTTTATAATGTCAGCAGAGACGCAGTAGGTGATCTACAATCAGAAAGCTTCCCGCTTGCCCTCGGGGGGGGAGCGATTTTGAATCCCCCCTCCCCCTTAGCTACCCCCTCCCCCAGCTACCCCCCCCCCGGTAATGATTTTTGTTCGTTGATTCCTTATGCACTTCCTTATTGGTAATGTCTTTGTTTTATGTTTCATTTATTTCACTCATTTCCAAACCATGATATAACTTCTCTCCTTCTAGGCTGCTCTACCGGTTGCCCGTGGAAGTGCGACTTGCTTGAATCTAAATTCTATGCTGATACTTTTACCGATTTGCCGGAACTTGCTGTCTTTTCTCAGAGGAGCATTCGTAAGTACCATTTATAATGTTTTTTTTTTTTCTTTCAATCACCAGAAACAGGATCGACTCTAGGATTCTTGGCACCGGATGCAAGATCAAAATGACTGAACCTGTCGTCGGTCATGAGAATTTCCTTCACCAATTGTTTCTCTTAATTGAATCTTTTTTTGGCGAAACTATCAGATATTCCTGAAAAAATGGACTTCACATCAGGACATTTCTCTTATTTTGACTGTTTTCATTCTGCTTCATGTATCTAATTTTCCAGTTTTCCATTTGAATTCGAGAAGTCCTGCTGTCTCAGACACATAACACTCCCCCCCTTTTTTTACTTCTGCTTACGAAGTTGGTTATCTATTCAATTTTGCTTGTTAATCATTACATTGTATTGGTCAGAGAATAATAATTGATTCAATTTTGAGTCAGATACAGGAATTCTCTCGTATTTATTAACATTGCTTGATAAGACACACTGCCGGCTTTTCGGGTGTAATTACAAAGTTATTCAGTCCAAGGGAAATGATCAAGTGTTGAAATGAATCAAGGTTCAAAGGAATGTCCCCGATGAACAATTATTACCAGCTTCTGCCACAGCATAGTGTGGGATCTGTAACGAGATTGTTCAGTTTTTAGTGACACTGGCATTGACGGAGATATGCGCTCTCCTTTCTGTGTGAACACAATTTGTCAACAAATATATTAATGAAAAGTGTTTCTATATGAAGGATATGTTGCAAACACCACTGACTGATCTATCTAGAATTTATTTTATTAGATAAAGTATTGACGATTTTTTTTTTCAATTTCTGACTAGTTTCTCTCTAATCTCAACAAACTGTCGTAGACTTATGCAGTCTGGACAGTTACAATAAAATGCAACTCAAATTACGATGAAAAATTCTGGTCAAGAATTAGTTGCTATCGTGTGGGTCATTATTTATTTTTTGCTATTATTTCCCTTCATCTTAATTGGTCTTACTTTTCATTGCAACTCAACTTGTGCAATAAAATAGGATTGAACTTAACAACAATGTTAATTATAAATAGTGCACGCAGAGATTGTGGATAGGGAGGGGTTTAAGGGTTTGATTTGGACTAAGTTCCAGTAGCTTAGTGGTAAGAATTTCGCAGTGTAAGGCTTGTGAGTTTGATTCTCACCAGGAACTTACTCTCTATTTACCAGTACCCAACCTGAGATTAGCTACAATAAAAAGCAACAGCAATTAAGATGGAGGTAAATAGTCGCAAAAATAAATCTTAATGATTTATGATATTTCATATACAGACATAAGTGAAATGATATTGAGTTGGTGTTTCATGCAAATTCGTTCTCCTATTTATTAGCTAGGTTGATGTTTTATACACAAGAATCCTTAGTTCAAGGAAGGAGTCCAAATAAAAGACAAAACGCCGATGGAAAGCGCGAAAATTGATAGAATCGGCTTTCATAGATAAATCAGCTGAATGACTAGGTTAGATTAGTGAAGGTTCCTATTCTATGATGCTTTCGTTGCTCAACGGTATTTATTGTGAAAATATATTCACCCGACGTTTCAAGTGTTTTCTACCGTTATTTTTATTCATTTTTTTTTATTGCACCATCGGGAAAAGCATCCCTCTCTTAACTTGAGGACATTACATCTGAAGAAGGCCGTCGAATGGATCGGCCGAAATGTGGGACCAACAAAAATAGCGAAAAGAACGAGTTCAATTGTCGGGAAAACTCTTTGAAATACTTGGGCGTTCCTTTCCATTCTGGCAGGGTAAAACAATCAACGAAACTGCAAACCCATTCGCGCTGGCTACATCTCCAACCGTCCCTGCTGGGGCTCCCACGTATCACATCGCTACTTAATCGGTCCATTTACGATATGTGGAATAGACTTCGAGGTCACAAGAAATCGGAGTGGCACCCTGAGGTATTTTACTCTTAGCTGAGGAAGGGGAGAGATGTATCCCTGCCTTTACCAAGGGCAATAGTGTTCCAACTGGAGTCTCAACTTACAAGCTTCGTACACATAAACCAGAAAACATATTTTTCTTCGTCTGCGTTTCGTATAACAATAATATAGAACATTATTTGTATAACAATAATACAGTTTTGCGAAACCAAGACTTACAAAAAATGACTCGCACAGATTCACACGATTTGATGAAGGTTGATTATTTGACACGTAAAATAGAAAATATCTTGACCCAAAAAAGAAGAACACGTCATCTAAGTACAATGAAATAATCATAGTTTATAATAGGTTCATTGTTGCATGAATAGAGTTAGATTTATACCATTGAGACTTGTTTTAAATTATCCGCTATTTATTTACAGGAATCTACATCAAATTAGAATGAAATATGAAGCTATTCTATAATTATGAAATTGTACTAATTACACAATGGCATCAGTCTTCAGACATGACAGATTTAAATAATGTATTGGTATCGTATTACACATACACACACATACGTGTGCATTTACTCACGCATAGACACGCCCATACGCAGCAAGCGCATAGACACACACACTCCCATGCATATACAATTTGACCTTGTTACGTATTCAACTAAGTTTAGTATCAAAAACAATTTTTTCTTTTATTTGCTCATCGTTATCTGTTGCTTAGTATGCTAGAAATGTTGACCATTGTTACTGAGTCCGACTCTTTCTAAATCCTCCAATCTTGTGGCTTTGTATCTGACTATATCAAATCCTACTACCATTCACCAAATGTCCATCCGTCCGTATGTGACAGCGTAACTCAGGAAGTACACGATATATCTCGAAGAAACTTTCTGCGTATGTTAAACACGGGCGGCACCAGGCCAGGGCAAGCCCAAGCATTTCCAAGGGCTCCCAGCAGCCTTGTCTGGGCTCGAATAATCTAATCTTAACTCATATAATTACTTATATAAAAACTTTGCTCGTCCTCATATTTTTCTGGCCGTGCCTTGTCCAGGCTGGTGCAAAGGGCTGACACTACCACTGATACTAAAGGGACCCCTAGGCATGTTTTAGCTTTTTAGCCTGTTTGTTTTTTTTAAATCCCCCCACCTCCACAAAATAATAGTGTATGGTCTACGTTCACGCTGACCTCGATAATAATGATCCGATTTTTAGCAGAGTATCGGCTCATTTAGTTCATATACATCCCATTAACTCGTTCTGGTCTCAGATGTTTTTCAGGTATATGAAAAACTCACCGAACTTCTCTCTTACATTGTTTTCTTTTTTTTTTAAACGTTTCATGGATAATAAAACTGCTTCATAAATCGGTCAGTGGAGCGTCTCTTATCTCTTTGGGGTATTTTTTTTTCTCTTTCACGATAAAGTACTCCACCACCTGCCGATCATCCTTGGTACTAAACAATTCAAAAGGGGAATGAACCCACAATGTTTGAGTGAGTAGAAATGAAACTGTAACCCAATGTAGGAAGCAATTGAACATTATTTTTCTGGTAGGATTTAGATTTGCAACATGTGTATATCGTTGGATTTCGATGATTAACTGGAATTAGCAAAGGCATTGTCAAATGAAGTATGCAATACAGATACTATGTGTGAATATCTCTATATTTATCTATCTATCAATATATATATATATATAGAGAGAGAGAGAGATGGAGAGAGACAGAGAGAGACAGAGAGAGACAGAATGAGAGAGAATATGCGGCAATCTCTCATTAACAGGATTGACTGAGAACGATGGACAATAGACTTCTTTTTTTAATTTTTTTTTTAGTTTTGTCAGACTCCAAGAACAATCCTCACCAAATCCAGGGGTGTGAAAAATTAATATTCCCCTACTGTGATTTTATATCACGACCAACTGATCGGTAGTCGTGTCTCTTACCAACTGAACCAAACTGACAAGTCTTACATATTAACCAAAATGTATGTTAAAAAGTCGCAGAGTTTCATTTCATTCCAATGAATAAATACATTGATACTAGAAAAAATGATTTAGTAATTTGTTAATTTCTTATAGATCCATACAATACAAAAGTTGAAGGAATCCTCTTCAGTCGGGATAGGAACAGGGGTGGAGTTTGACCAGGGATGGGAATAGGAAATGAGGGTACGCCAAGGGTCGAGGGGGCTGAGGTTGAGAGGGGGTAGACCGCCAGCTTGCCGCATGGAAACTGTAAAGTACGGGAAGTAAGGCAGATAGGGTTCTCTAAGCTTGGTAAGTCGATCAATCAATGAGACGGACATCTCTGATTCCAAACCAGGGGGTGAAGCCCCCTTCAAGCAGTTTGACACCTAATGTGAGGTGATAGGTTGATGCCAGACGTATGCTCCCTGCTTCCCACTGGACTTCATTAGTGAGATCGAGGGGGGGTCTGAAGAATGAGCATTCTAGAAACTCCATATGCTTCGCCCAGGCTCTCGCCCTGGAGAGGACGTTCCATTGCCTGTAGAGACAGAACTGAGGCCACTCATTAACATTGATGTGTTGTAACATTGTTTTTCCTTATATAAGACTCTTCATTTTGCTAGAACAAGCCACCAATTTGTCTCTTTCCACGTCATAAAGCATTTGAGTTTTATATTGCTTTAATCAGGCCCCATCTTTATTGCCATTTGGAAATATGACCAGGCACTTGCAAGTTCATAGATCAAAACTTAAATCACAATGATGATTATAGTGAAAGTTTGGACGTTTTTGTTCAAAAATCCTACTTGTGATACATTTACCTTGGTCAGCTTGTAAAGTTAGGGAAAGACTGTGAAAATGGAGTGAAACGATGCATCACGCTTGGCTTGAAAGCATTTGGTATGAATAAAGATGTACTAGAGAGCACCTTACTCATGTGCTTAAAGCACAAAGTATACAATGAATGTATAATACCCGTTGTGACTTACGGGTGCGAATCATGGATTTGATGAACTGAGTGCCAACTTAAAATCGCATAAAGAGCAAATCTGGGGACAACTCTGAGAGATGGAAAACATGGATCCGTGGGCAGACGGGAGTGAAATACATTATACAAATCTTTAAACGACAAAAACGGAGATAGGCTGGATATTCAATAATGAATGACAACAGATGCAGCAAAAGGTTCAACGTTGGTGCCCATGGAACAGTAAACGCAGTAGGAAAAGATCAGCCACGAAATGACAGAGATTAGCGCTATTGTGGTCATCGCAGAAGGAGAGAGGAAAAGCTGATGATAATGACATAAAGTGACCCTTTCAACGGAATGATCTCGGTGGTCCGGAGTAAAAGCCCAAATGTTTGTAAAAGTCAATCACCAAACAAAACTATCCATTGGTCAACATAGGTTTCTTCACTTTTTAAGTGGTACTGCCTGATCGCCTGGTTATTTATCTATGTACGTGTCACGTGTACAGATTGCACCAATTAGGCTAGAAAGCCGTCAACATTAACATTTACTCCAGCTTTCTTTTTTTTTCTCTCTCTATCAACACGCTGGTCACTTGAATGAATAAACAGGCCTGCTTTTTTCTGTCCTTTTTGTCCGACGAAACGCCATGACTTGTGAATTAAGAACTGCTTCTCTAATTTCCTTGTCAGGGTTGCCGATATATTCGAAGGTCCTTCGACAAGAACATCAGGTTCCATAAATATTTTGCGTATATGATCTGCTTGCAAACAGGTGAGAAAGTTTGTTTTTTTATTTACGTGGTGCTACTTGAAGGTTAGGGGAACTTGAACAGTTTGGGCAAGCTATTCATATGCCAATTCACCCGGGTCTCGCTAGATTTTACAAATATCTCTCAAAATCACCCCCCCCCCAAAAAAGAACAATCCTCGATGATCGTTTTTCTTGCTTTTTTTTTCATTTCATTTTGGTAAGCATTTCATGAGTTTGAGAATCATCTCAGGTATCCTATCAAAATTTTCATAAGTGGGGAAATATATCAAGTCTAATTCGTTGGGTAATTTCCAATTTTACGTACAAAAAATTGAAATAACTACGGCTTACATAAATTACCTCCTTTCTTCCTTCCTTCCTTCCTTCCTTCCTTTACTTGCTAGCGTTTTTTTTTTGTCTGTGTGTGTGATGCAAGATTGAATTATTTTGGTTTGCGTAAACGTAAGTGCTTATCGCAGTGTTTTTTGTTTGCTTTTTTTACGATTGCGTGTGTGCAATTAAATTATATAAATATATATGTGTGTATGTGTGTGTGTGAGAGTATGTATATATATATATATATATATATATATATATATATATATATATGAGATATTACTTATTTTATCAATACTTATCTAAATCGCTATTTCTTACATCTTAATACGACCAAACATATTTAGATTCGAAGTTAACTGAATTCCTTTGTATCGGAACAGAAGGGAGGTAATTCATGTGATCTGCAGTCCCTTTTTTCACTTTATGTACGTGAAATAGGAAATTTTCCTAAAATCATTTAGCAATATAAAAACAGCGTCATTTAGTAGGATTTAATAGTTCGGTTCTTTTGTTTTTATCATATCAGCCATCCACATTGTTGCCCATTGTTTTAACCTTGAGTGGTTTGTCGAGGCCCATGACAGTTCCAACGCAGAGCTTCGGGATTTCCTCTATGCACTCAGTCAACTTCCAATTGTTGAAAACGGAACTTACATCAATCCAGTACGACGAGCCAACGCTGTGAGTAAATCATTCAAATTTTTTTATTATTATTATTATTATTATTATTATTATTATTATTATTATTATTATTATTATTATTTGGAATCTCACACCAGTTGCCTGGTGGTAACTGCTGGAGTTTGAGTGACAGCAAGTCTCCTCAAGTCTCCAGCCCTCCTCTCCTAGTACTCATAGGTCGCAGTAATTCTGCGATTTACAGTTTCACACCGGTTGCCCAGTGGTTATCGCTGAAGGCTGAGTGACAATGTCTCCTCAGGTCTTCAGCTAACGTCTCCTCTCTCTTTTGCATATCATGACAGAGCTACGATTCGTTGCAGTACTTATATCTCTAGTACCTTCCTCAGTATCCGTGCAGTTCCCAGTAGTGCTGTGGTCTGTACGGTCTCTATCCTCCCCCTAATCCCGATCTCCTCCAGTCTCTCCCTCAGCGTTTTGGGGACAGTTCCTAGTGCGCCCACTATGACCAGTACTACCTTAGTTTTCATGTTCCACATCTTCCTTAACTCTCTTGCTAGGTCCTGGTATTTTTCCCTTTTTTCACCCTCCTTCTTTTTTACTCTATGGTCTGCAGGCACAGCAACGTCTACTATTTGGCAGGCCTTCCTTTTTTTGTCTACTATTACTAAGTCCGGTCTTCTTGCCTGGATGTGGTGGTCAGTTTGGATGTCAAAGTCCCAGAGTAGTTTGTGTTTGTCATTCTCCAAAACTGCCTCTGGCTTGTGCTGATACCACTTTTCCACATGGTTGAATCCCATTCGTTTGCTTAGTTCCCAGTGTATCATCGTTGCTACTCTATCGTGTCTATGCTTATACTCCTTCTGGGTAAGTTGACTACATTCACTAGTTATGTGGTTTACTGTCTCATCTCTTTCACCGCACATGCGGCATTTGCTGTTTGTCTGTGTTCTGTCGATTTTTGTTTTTATGTAGTTTGTCCTTATGCTTTTGTTTTGAGCTGCCATGATGAGCGATTCTGTTTCTCTCTTAAGGTTCCCTTTTCGTAACCACGTCCATGATTTCTCGTTTGCTACATCTTGTATCTGTCTTTTAAACTCGCCGTACAATTTTTTCCCTTCCCATCTTTCTTTTCTTGTTTGCTGTACTGTTCCATTGTTTTCTACTTTATTGCTTGTTGCACTATCTCTCGCGCTCTTTATGATTTCTTCACTATTTGTTTGCACATGTCTTTCTAGGACTACTTTAGCTCTCAGGACACAATCTTCTATGCTGATGAGCCCCCTGCCACTTTCTTTTCTCTTAACGTGTAGTCTATCTGTATCATCTCTAGGGTGTAATGCTTCATGCATCGTCATAAGTTTCCTTGTTCGCCTATCCATTGATTGGAGCTCTTCCTTCGTCCATCCTAGGAATGGTCCTGAATACCTAACTACTGACACAGCCCAGGTGTTCATTCCTTTTATTAGATTTCTGCTGTTTAATTTGGTTTCTAATATTTTCCTTATCCTTCTGAGGTATTCTCTCTTTATATTCTCCTTCATCTCTTCCCGTTTTATCGTGTCACATTCAAGGACACCTAGGTACTTGTATCGGTCTTGTGCGGTCAATGCCCTAATCTTGCTGTTGTCCAGGAGTTCAATTCTTTCAGTCATTGAAAGCCTTCCTTTCTGTATCACCATGATTGCGCATTTTTCTATTCCAAACTCCATTCCTATGTCCTCACTATATTCCCTTACTTCGTTGAACAGAGTCTCAAGCTCTCCCCTGTTTTTTGCGAACAATTTTATATCGTCCATGTACATTAGGTGGTTGACCTTTCCTTTTGTTTTAGAGAAGTGGTATCCTTTGCTGTTTTTCAGGATTCTGTTGAGCGGTATCATTGTTAGAACAAATAATAGTGGGGACAACGAGTCTCCTTGGAAGATTCCCCTTTTTATCCCTACCTCTGCTAGTTTGTCCCCTGCGGCTGTCAAATCTACTTTCCAGTCTTCCATCGAATTACCAATGAATTTAACCACTGGTTCGCTAATTTTGAACATTCTAAGGCATTCGAGTATCCAGCTATGTGGAATCATATCGTACGCTTTTTTGTAATCTATCCATCCCATTGCGATATACTTTCTCCTTTTCCTCACTTCTCTTAAGATCATCTGGTCTATGTAGAGTAAATCGTTTGCCCCTTTGGTTCCTATCCTACATCCTTTCTGTTCTTCTGGTAGTAGTCCCCTTCTATCCATTGACATGTATATTCTCTCTGTTATTTGCCCGGTCAGGATTTTCCACATAAGTGGTAAGCACGTGATTGGTCTATAGTTGCTTGCTATGTTCCCCTTTTCTGGGTCTTTTTGGATGAGGGTGGTTCTGCCTTTAGTCATCCATTCTGGTGCCTTGCCTTCGTTTACACAATTTTGGAGTAAGTGGGTGAGTCTGCCGTGTAACGTGATTATTATTATTATTATTATTATTATTATTATTTGGAATCTCACACCAGTTGCCTGGTGGTAACCGCTGGAGTTTGAGTGACAGCAAGTCTCCTCAAGTCTCCAGCCCTCCTCTCCTACTACTCATAGGTCGCAGTAATTCTACGATTTACAGTTTCACACCGGTTGCCCAGTGGTTATCGCTGAAGGCTGAGTGACAATAAGTCTCCTCAGGTCTTCAGCTAACGTCTCCTCCCTCTTTCGCATATCATGACAGAGCTACTATTCGTTGCAGTCCTTATATCTCTAGCACCTTCCTCAGTATCCGTGCAGTTCCAAGTAGCGCTGTGGTCTGTACGGTCTCTATCCTTCTCCTAATCCCGATCTCCTCCAGTCTCTCCCTCAGCGTTTTGGGGACAGTTCCTAGTGCGCCCACTATGACCGGTACTACCCTGGTTTTCATGTTCCACATCTTCCTTAACTCCCTTGCTAGGTCCTGGTATTTTTCCCTTTTTTCACCCTCCTTCTTTTTTACTCTATGGTCTGCAGGTACAGCAACGTCTACTATTTGGCAGGCCTTCCTTTTTTTGTCTACTATTACTAAGCCCGGCCTTCTTGCCTGGATGAGGTGGTCAGTTTGGATGTCTAAGTCCCACAGTAGTTTGTGGTTGTCATTCTCCAAAACTGCCTCTGGCTTGTGCTGATACCACTTTTCCCCATGGTTGAATCCCATTTGTTTACTTAGTTCCCAGTGTATCATCGTTGCTACTCTATCGTGTCTATGCTTATACTCCTTCTGGGCGAGCTGACTACATTCACTAGTTATGTGGTTTACTGTCTCATCTCTTTCACCGCACATGCGGCATTTGCTGTTTGTCTGTGTTCTGTCGATTTTTGCTTTTATGTAGTTTGTCCTTATGCTTTTGTTTTGGGCTGCCATGATGAGCGATTCTGTTTCTCTCTTAAGGTTTCCCTTTCGTAACCACGTCCATGATTTCTCGTCTACTATATCTTTTATCTGTCTTTTAAACTCGCCGTACAATTTTTTCCCTTCCCACTTTTCTTTTCTAGTTTGCTGTACTGTTCCATTGTTTTCTACTTTATTGTTTGTTGCACTATCCCTCGCGCTCTTTATGATTTCTTCACTATTTGTTTGCACATATCTATCTAGGACTACTTTAGCTCTCTGGACACAATCTTCTATGCTGATGAGCCCCCTACCACCTTCTTTTCTCTTAACGTATAGTCTATCTGTATCATCCCTAGGGTTATTATTATTATTTATCTATTTATTTATTTTGCAATCTCACACCAGTTGCCTGGTGGTAACTGCTGGAGTTTGGGTGACAGCAAGTCTCCTCAAGTCTCCAGCCCTTCTCTCCTAGTTCTCATAGGCCACAATAATACTGCGGTTTACAGTTTCACACTTGTTGCCCAGTGGTCGTTGCTGAAGGCTGAGTGACAATAAGTCTCCTCAGGTCTTCAGCCAACATCTCTTCTATTATTATTATTATTATTATTATTATTATTAGCAATTTCACACCAGTTTCCAGGTGGTCACAGCTGGAGGCTGAGTGACAGCAAGTCTCCTCAAGTCTCCTCAAGTCTCCAGTCCTCCTCTCCACACTCTCACAGCAGTGCTGTGGTTTTCAGTTTGATACCAGTTGCCCAGTGATTATTGCTGGAGGCTGAGCGACAGTAAATCTCGGGTCGTCAGCCCTCATCTCATCTCATCTCACACCTATCATAGCAGTGCTGTGGTTCGTACTTCGACCCCATTTGGATGTTTTTCCCTCCTCCTCCTCATCTGTTAACAGCTGGGATCGTAGATCTCATATTTCCAGCACTTCTGCTTTGGTTAACCTTACATATCCCGTCCTAAAATAGACTAGAGTAAATATTGCAAAAAGTTCTCCTAGATGGCTAACTTTTTTTTGAATTTCCAACCTAGTACCTAAAAATGTTAAGTATGCTCGGTATATCATGCAATGGCCCCTGAACAGTTAACTACGTTCAAAAAAAGATACGAAGGCCCCAAAAGGTATTCGTTTTATAATTATACATTTTTGAGCCTTAGTATAAATTTCTGAACGTACTTAATATTTCCGGATACTTTGCATGATTTTTCAAGCACACATTGCATATAATCCATGGCAAGAAAAAAGCCCAGCCCCAATGAAAGAACTGAATATCCATTCATCACAATAAAACGGAAATTCCATTAAGGTAGCCATATAACTGCAGATGACTGATATTTCCAGTCGCAATTTATAATCAAAAGTTCTTTTTAAATCTTGCTAGTCGTTAAATGTAGAATTATTGATTTATTTAGACAAATTGAAAAAATATTGAAAGGTAAAATAAACTGAAAATAGATTACTGAAAATATGTTGCTAATCATTATATATATATATCCTCCTTGGCTTCTGTACAGGTATGCCCGGCTTTTTGAAAGTTTGCTTTACGCTATTTTTTCGTCTTTACGGGAGAAAAATGACTCTTCAGCCTCAGTTAAAAAAACTGATGTAGGACACAGAGAGTGCTGAATTCCAACCAGGAAAGTCCAACTTCTCATTGGACTTGGTGGGCTGCTCAGAGGAAACCAATACTTGGTTTCAATGGACAGAAAAGCAACAATCGTCCTGAAGCAGAGAAGGTACGGGGGAATACACTGACTGCCTTGGTCATCTAGTGAAGTGGTTTCAAAACTGGGGTCAGCAGAACAGTGGGCATTCGTCAAATCATGCTTGGGGGTCTGTAGCATTGTTCCCTCTGAACCTGACATCGCGAATTGTGTGACAAAGTAACATTATCCATTGCACAGCTTTCAAAAAGCATACTTATTGTACGCTGACCTTTACAATATATTAAAATTCAAATAAATGTTATCCTTTTTAAATAGGTGTGATTTTTAATGATCAAAAACTGCTTTTTTTTTAGTATTCCGTTAATTAGTCTAAAAACTGAATGCTTGAAATACGGATCTGCCATAATATATTATTTCATAGAAGGGATCCTTGAGTTTCGAAAGTTTCGAAACTACTAATCAAGTGCATCCTGTTCAGTCTCTAGCCATCCTGACTATATCTTGACCCTGGACACGAATAGACAGGGATGAGAAAGTGTGGCTAATGATGTACACAATTCTCCCTCACTCTAATGCAAGTCAAGCACAAGTCTTTATTCAGACCCTGTGATGTATTGCAGCTGTTTTCCATCCAGGTCTAAAGCCATGGTCATTTTCAACTACCGAGGATGGATGTCATCAATTCACAGTAAACTACAATGTTGCCATTGCCTTTCTTGGTTTGGCACTGCGAGAACGCAATGCATTATCGCAGGTAGGCTTAAATTTTTCGGTTTGCTTGTCCAGGAACTCAATTCTAGGTACAGTTCCGAGCTACTTATCTGCATACCATATCATATTATATATCAATTGACAGTCTTTCATAAAAGTTGTTTTTAGTTAAATTCCTCGCCGAAAAACCTTGTTCAGAAACTTATTCACAAGTCACAGGAGTTGGTTTTGGTTGCTTGTGATAATTTCAAGATTCCAGTGTTTCACATACCTTGCATCCTTCCGTAAATCTTTCTGGGTACGACTAAGGATATGCGTAACCCGGTTTGAGAACCCACGGCTAGAAACGTGTTCTAATATTTCTGATTTTCATGTGTACAATTTCCAAAGTTGATTTCTTTCTTTCTCCAACAGGAGCCTGTGATTGAAATGTTTAAATTACTGTCGGGTTCGACTGGTGCTGTGATCACAATTTGTCTCATCGTAATGGTCACATCAGCCACTGATTTGATCAGGTAAAATGCTTATCAACATCTTTCTCTGTATAGAAAACTTTATTTCATTAACTGTATCTGTTATCACAACTTACTTAGGATGAAGGTAAAAACTAGTAAAAATTAATAATAATGTTGCATTACTTCGCCCAGGAATAGATTTCTGCTCGTGTAGACCGTTAGCTGCTTTGATGCATTATCCCCTTTTCCCAATACAGACAGTTTAGCGCCTAATTGGCATAGTCACGTTGATTCTATGGTTAATAGTATTCACAGGAGTTATTACTGGACTTGATTTTCTCTTGGCTTACATCACTTGTAATTAACCTTTCCTTGATATTAAATGCAAATCATCTCATACATATCAATTTTTATATGCGTATCAGCTTTTTACCTCAGAACAGACAACTCTTCTCTACAGAATATGAGGAACAGACAGCTTTTTACCACAGAATATGAGGGACGGATAGCTTTTTACCAGAGAATATGAGGGACGGACAGTTTTTTTACCTCATTGCAGATGTGACGGGCATATTGATGTGAAATGATGTTATGATAGATAATATTTTTTTAGTTACATCCCTAGATAGAAAAAAATCATGTCTGATTTTCTTACTTGAATTTTCCATAGATTACCATACGACAATTTTATAAAAATGTTGACAGATTCATTATATATATATATATATATATATATATATATATAGTTTGAACAACAGTAAGGAACTCATTATAATTAGACAATTACTATGGCTACCAAAATCTTTATTTTGGGGAAATTATTTTGGCGACTGAAGGGTTTTAATACTTATCACCGCTCCCTTGGACTGTTTGCTTAGTCATCCAGCTGTTACGGTCCCCTTCAGAGTTCAAATCGCCACAGTTCCACTAAATTTTATAAATCGGTCTCTCTCCAGCGTGATAAAAACAAACAAACGAATAAAACACGTCAGTAAATTAAGTTCTGAATATAACATCATCATTATCATTATAAGTATTACAGTTTTTATTCCAACTTAATCTTTGTTTAGTGGTTGGGTTATCACTAAATCGTGTTGGAAACACTGGTTCTCGTACGAAAACTGAAGTTTAGCGATGTCGAGCCTGGTCAGTAAATTGGTGGATAATCATCTTAGAATACCATGTGCCGTAACAAGCCGAGGCTTCCTCTTGCAATCACGCTGATAACCAAATGCATTGAGCTCCTCTTTTCCTTTGGAAACCTTCAATATGGTTGAGAGACGGGGAATTGAAACTCCCTCCATACTAAGCGCCCATGTATTGCAGCTAAAAGCTGTTCATTTATGGTCAACAAATCATTATAAACTATTATTATAATTACAATACATTCATCTGTATGCGTCACGTATCTACATGTCTACCTACCTATCTACCTACCTACCTATGGTATAGATAACGCTTCCTATTATGGTACGGAGTAGCGTAACGGTTATCGCCAGGGAAATTTGTATCGGAGAGCAATTCGAGATTCGACCGAGGTGATTGAGTTCACTTCGTACTTGTGCCGTTTAGAAAGGCATGAATCCACTTCTTCAAGTTATATAAACATTTTATTACCCTGGAAAGCGACATAGTGGACACAGCTTGAAAGAATGGATGCTCATGTGAGGCTGACGCATGTCTCAATCATTTCAACTTCTAAATATCTCTGATTGCAGTGTTGCCACGTGATCAATCTTACCCAGCTATGGGTAAAATAGAAGGGCAGATTGTGCTCTCTAGCCTTGGGACGGCAGCCAGCCAAGAAAAAGGAAAGCTTTCAAAGCAGAGTGTGGAGACCCCTAAAGGCGGTGACACCCGATTTGAGTTCCTGGAGTCAAACTGATGTCAGACTATCGCTCTCTGGACTCTATCTGCAATGCCAAGAGGTAGATTCTGACGATGGGGTATCCCAGGATCTCCATACACTTAGCCTAGGCATGTGCCTTAGATGTAGGGGGGGGGGGCGATCCATTGTCTGTAGAAATTGACTGGAAGCCATTACACTCTTTTATATTTTTAAATACACAGTATTACCTACCAATAAGTCGAATATCAGGGCAATTTGAGCAAACCTAGTTTATTATCTCGATAAGATTACAACAGCCGAGTTCCCGAAATGGAATTACCGTTATCTAGCAAACAAAAATACGTTGAGCTGTAATAGCTGTAATCATTTAGTGTATGGGGGTGGGACTTTGGAAAAAGAGCTGCCAGCTAGTCTCGAAGACCGTTGCTTGTGGAGTGAGTTCAATCGTATCCCTGTGCCATCCCATGTTTGGATTAACTATGTAGCAAAAGTGGCATATGCTGCGGACCCTGCAATTTCAAGGGTCCTGCGCTAAATACTTTCACGCTATCAATTCTGATTCTTTGTTTTTGCACTTCCCCAATTATTATATTACTTTGCCGCCTTCATTCATAATCTACGATGTTCACCCATTGTCACCTCAGAATTTGGGTTATAACTCGAACACAGTGATGAATAAGGGTGTGGCATTTAGGTGATGCATATACGGCACATACATACAAAGGTATTTGGCCGCTGCTCACAGATCAAAACGAAATGGAAGTAATACTACAAGTGGTATTTGTACATGTGTGGGGTTCAACGTTAAAGACAAAAGTTATTTCCTTTGAATGATTTTTTCTTCAATTTTTGAGGCCGTGCATACACTGAAATAGTCCCTTACGAAAGCGTTATGCTTTTTATCCTCCTTTGCCTCATTTACTTTTCCTCCCCTTTGCCCATTTAAAGCTTTCAAAGTCTTCTTAAGCTGAAGCTTTTATGTAATGAAGACGTAAAAAGACATTTCATATTCGTTTCAAAATTAAAACTTGAAAGAATAATCTGTACATAAAAACATTAGCTCGCGTTGAGCCCTTATTTACATGTGCTTACCTTCACTTACCTTCACTCGTTTAAAGATTTCAAAATCTACTTGAGCTAATTTTTTTATCCATTGAAGACGTATGTAGAGATTTTGTTTGTTTCAAAATTAAAAATGAAAAGAATCTTCCGTTCATAAAAAAAAACATTGGCTCAAGTAGATTTTGAGAGCTTTAAACGGGTGAGGATACGGCCTCGAAAAATCAAAAAATTATTCAAGGGGAATAACTTTTTGGTCTTCAGAATTGGACCCCACTCTTGTACGAGTGCCTTGTAAATCTCAAACATATGTCGTATTATACGGCTGAAGAGCAAATGAAAAAAATCAATTCTTTCACAATGTAAGTGAAAAATTATTCAGTTCTGATATTTACGCGTTTGTTTGTTGTTTTTTTTCTATATTCAGGGTCCTTTTATAGCATATGCTCCGGACCTTACCGTATGTTACAAACTTTTTTTTGAAAATATAAATTTTTGAACACACAAATTTTTCATTTGCATTGTGAAGGAATTGCTTTTTAGATTAATCCGGCTCTGTCCGTTCGTCCATGTTTCATTCCTTCCTGTTTCATTGAGTCTCATTCGAGAACCCCTCGGTATCTATATCGGTCCTGTGTATTTTTATTATTTGTTGTCCGGTAAGTCGACTCCTTCTGCCGGAATAAGCAGTCCCATATGCATCATCATTAACGTACATTTTCTATTTTGAGCTCCATTGTCATTAATATTATTGTTATTTTGCATTTTCACTCAAGTTTTCCGTTTGTCTTTCTGTTTTAGAGTATGACATCCATTTTCTTTGTTTCTCAACAGGCGTTCATACTTTGAAGTCTTCTGGTTTACACATCACTTGTTTGTTATCTTCTTCATTGGTCTCATTGCCCACGGTTTCCAGTAAGTGCATTAAATTTACAATCACTCTCCTACCACTTTGAATTATTTGAGGGGGAGTAAAGAAAGGGTGATCCCGAGAAGTATGTTTTCGAAACAAATCAGAATGTAATACACGAGTCGAAATATCAATAACGCCCGCAAGTGTAACCCTGAACCGGTAACACGCCATTAGACACCAGTATGAAAGTTCCCAAAATCAGGAAAATTAAATATTTTAGGGCTGCTAATTATATTAGCCCCCTAAAACATAAATTACCAGAATTGATCTAAAGGGATAAATCCTGGTAAGTAGCGTGTTCACTGCATAAAAACAAGGTTAGTACACAGTTAGTTGGATTGTTAACAGAACGCGGAAATAAGAACAAACAAATAGGTTAACAACAGTGATAAGTTTTATAACAGGAGTGAATTAAGATAAGGGACTGGAATTTCCTTCCGACATGAATATGTTTGGAGGGATCTACTGCGATAAGGATGAGAAGATAGGAAGAATGAAGGGAAAGGAATGTCACTAATTAATAGCGAGATAGAGTCTATAGTATGTCCGTCAGTTTGGTCATGGTAGTTGTAGCCACTATGAAGTTATCTTAAGTCCGACCTAACTACGGAAGAAGAGTTTCGTGTTCAATTCCTAACTAAAAGAATGGGGGCGCTACAATATGAAATTCGAATGATTAAATCTCGATTAGTGTAAAAAAAATCGCAAACAAAAATCGACGCCTAATCTACAGGGGTGTGGCAGGGGTGGGTCAATTTGAGAACACCCTCAATGGAGGGGATGGCAGAAGCTTCATAACTAATAGTTCACCGACTGTATTTCTACAGACATTATACAATAACAAGGGTATATGTGCACATAATTGAATTGCATAAATGATAATTCAGCCTTTGTGGTTTTTCATCATCAAATCTCATTAAATGTTGGAGGGGATCTTCAAGGAACCATGATCCCCGGGCCCCCCGAATATCTAGCTACGGCTCTGCTAATCTCGATGGTGATAACAATGTGTGGATATTCTGTATCGGGTCTTTTTTCGAACCTACTTCAGGAAGGAAGCAGATTTAACTTCCAAGTTTTGTCTCAATTTTCATTTGACTAGAATACTCACGAGGTTATAAGCAAAATGGTTAAAAAGTGTATATTGGGGACTACCAGTCACTGCAACTCATCCGAACTCGATAACTGCCCATGTCGAACTTTGGAGTACGGCCCTCTATACATAATACCACAACAATAGATGCAGTGTAATATTTGCATGTTCACAATTTGAAAGTCCGATATCTATTTTTCATAGTACTGAATAGAGCACGTTGTTGTAGTAGTTGTCTCCCACTGCTGTCAGATCGGTGTTCAAGCTCAGATAAAAACGGGATATCGAATGCTGATTTTCAAGACAAACGGGCTCTTTCAAATTTGAGAGATTTGTGCAAAATAATCTTCCATTACCGTCCTCCCCCACACCACCATCCGTTGGAAACTGTTCCGTAAGTCGGTTGTGAATTTGTGGGACTCATAAAGTACACCCCTCCAATTTTTTTCTCTTTTGGTTGTTGAGTTTTTGTTTTGTTTTGTTTTTTGTTTTTGTTTGTTTGTTTTTTTTTTTGTGTGTGCGTTCGGCGTTTTTTGTTTTTAAGTATGGGGTTCAATGGCTCTCGATTGTTTTAGGGTTTTATCTCTTTCGGATTTTTATGTTACTTTTTTGCTTTTGGGTTTGTTTTTGTTTTTATTTCGTTCATGTTTTTCTATTTCTTTGTTATTCAAAGATCTAGAACAATCTTTCCGTTCCGTTGTCTTTTTCCAGAGGAGTCGTCCGTCATCAAACCAACATAGACGAACATGATCCTTTTGTGTGTTACACCAAGTTCCAAACATGGGGGATTGATCCAGACTGTATTGTGTATCCCAGTTTCGCTGGAAGTCCAGCTCAGGTAAGATGCTCTCTCTCTCTCTCTCTCTCTCTCTCTCTCTCTCTCTCTCTCTCTGGGGTGCGGAGTGACCTGACGGTTAACGGCATGTAGAATGAAGTCGACGAGCTGAGTTCAAATTCCGACTGGGAGTCTTCACTTCACACTAATACCCTTGGGAAAAAATATGAATGTACCTCTCCAACCAGCTATGGGTGAAATGAGTTACGCCACTACGGGTACCTGTCTCTTTAACCAATCGCAAACGGACCGAATAAAAAGTAATGTGATGTGTGGAGCCCGAGATGAAGTCGTAGACAGCGTTAGGGCACTACTTATTTACTTTTTCCAAATGTTTTTCGATCTATACCCATCATATGACCCACTACGGTGGTGCCAGTGGCTTAACAGTTGACGGCGCTGAGGGTGAAACTGACGGACCGATTTGCATTCACTTCACTCTGATGTCCATGGGAAATGTATGAATCCAGTTCTTCCCGAACTCCAGCTATGGGTAAACAGCTAATTGGATCCCTCTAGTCCTATGAAGTTTGTTTTTTTTTTTCTTACATACCATTCGAGATTTCTCCATTGGTCTGTCATATGTGCACCTGTGTTTTTCCCCCCAGAAGAATTTGAAGGGTGACCTGGGGGATAAGGAATCATTTTTTGTTCTTTAGTAAGTATGTTGCTCTTCCTGTTTTTCTGTGGAGTGCAGCCCTAGGTCCTTTACGCCCTAGGCAGCCCTACTCTTGAATTGAATTTGATGTTAGAATATTTTGTCTTCCAGAGTTGGAAGTGGGTTGCTCTTCCCGTTTTTCTCTACATTGTCGAAAGCATCATCCGTTTCTTTCGAAGATACCAAAGAGCATATATCACTAAGGTAAGTAAATATATCCTACATTTCCCGGCTGGTAAGACGCTCCAAGTGGTAAGACGCATCTTGTAATTATCCAAGTATTTCTAGGAAAATATTTTAGGATTAAAAAGTTTGCTGTACGAGCAAGTCCAGATCGCCGAATCTGCGTAGCCATCTTTCATTCTATGACAACTAATTATTACATTTTGGACCGATTATCAAAACTTTTCCAGAAGTGCGTCTTATCATCTTGGAAATACAGTATATAACTTATTCTCCCGGATTTTATCAGATTGATACCAGTGACCAAAAACCCATTGAATACCCATATAAAAGTAAATTCAATTTTTGTAAACTACCATCACAACGAAAACGAATAAGAGAGGGAAAGGGTGCAGAAGATCTGATTGATATACAGTTTTAAGATAATTGTACCAATTGGACCTGAACCAGGGTCATCTTATTTAGTATTGTCGAATACATTGCAACATACATTTATAACTACATTGCAAGATTTACGGAGATCGGCAACGATTTTAATCAACTGAATTCCTAAAAAGTCACCAGTGATTGTTTATATTGTTTACAATTTGATTTTTTTTCCTACTGTAAATTAGATAATGAACATTATAATATTTTAATGATACTATCATAATCTGTGAAAGGAGCCAGTAATTGTCACTGTTCATAGACTCAAACTAAAATCTCTATATCGATATATATCAACGTCTGTATCGGTCAGTTGATTTAGTAATGGAAATGGGTTTTGCGAATTAAGTATATATTATTAGACATTGAGCGAACAAAAAAATGGAAATTGAGAAATAGTTAAACACTGTACCCTGCCTACCCCTGCCTACCCCACATAATTTCCATTACTGTACATTTTCTTGTCATCCATTATTTCAATTCGCAAATATGCAACCAGAAAGGGGGGTAAACGCTAACAAAAATCTACTTTTAAAAGTTTTAAAAAAGAGTTATCTTTCTTGACTGACTTTTTTACCAAGTCAGGTTCAACGTAGCCAAGAGATTGTGGGAGGAAGGTTTTAAGAAAAAATTCACAAATATACTAGTAAGTAGCATAACTGGTAATTAGTACTTGACTGGCCACGTTGGCCTATTTCTGTTCAAGTAACTAATTTCTATACACCTGACTCACTACAGACCCAGTTTTCAAAAACGATGAATTAGGTCAAAACTGGATAAGGGTTGAGAATTGAGGATGAAGAAAAACTCGTTCTCGGAAATTTTTCGTTTCGTTGTTTCCTGTTCTTTTCTTTTTTTTTTTCTTTTTTTCCTTGAATTTTAGCTTTCAGCAAGTTTTTTGGCTTCAACATAAAAGCTAAATAGTTTGACATGTTTTTGTTTTTTTTTTGTTGTTGTTTTTTTTTCATTATATGCCAGCTATAGTAAATACTAATCTGATATCTGGAGCCTAAACAGGGGTGGAAAGGCGCTACCTAATTTTTATTCATGTATGATACGGAGATGGGACGACTGCATATCACTTATCTAAGACATTGTGGTTCATACAGAGGAGATAAAATTTCTCAATGCATATTTCAACTGTTTTTCATTCTACCAAAGAGATATAAAGTCTATTATAAACTTTATTTATGCTTCTGAAATTCTACAGACTTTGGCTATAAACTTGGGGTCCAACAAAATCTCCAATTGAGCCCTGCAACTCCTAAGGCCAGTACTGCTAATAATTATATAACGTTTGTGTCTGTGGTGTAATTTCAGGTTGTGAAGCATCCCTGCAATACAATCCAATTGCAACTGAAACGAGCTGGAGGCTTCAAGATGGAACCTGGCCAATATGTTTTTCTACAATGTCCAATGATCTCACGACTAGAATGGCATCCTTTCACCCTGACATCTGTGAGTATGAGTGTGGCATCAAATTCCAACAGAATCAATTCCTAATTCGATTCTTCTTATTTGAAATCGTTTTTGAAATTTCATTTGATTCCGTGGGTAAACACCATTACCGTAGAGGGCTGAAAAACCTCTTCAATGGTAATGAATTAGTACTCCACAATCTACAATTGAATCCGAGGAAAATGTGTTAAATCAATGAATCTCTTACTTTTGGCAATTTGATGTAAAAAGAAAAGGAAATTCGATGTGTAACAACCAAAATATCATTTTTTATGTAAAATCTTTCTTTTTATTGAATAGGCCCCGAATGACGACTACATATCCGTCCATATTCGTCGAGTCGGGGATTGGACAAATGCATTAGCAAAAGCCTGTTTTATTGATGATGACATCACACCAACACCCGACCAACTTCCATTGTAAGAAACAAATATTATTAGATTTATCATCTTTAGCACTTATTTTGCTTTGGTTACCAATGACACAGCTGATGAAATAGCATATATGCCTGCCTACAAAACGCACATAAATATAGACGATATTCATAAGCACCTTGTAAATGTGCTTGAAACGTAAAATGTATAATAATCAATCACAAACAAATAACTACAAAAAATGCAATTGTAAAATAGAAAATAAATCACTAAAATGTGAAAAAAACGTTATTTTCTTTTAAGATCATTGTGAATAATAAGAGTAGTATTGATTAACATCACTTGGTAATCATGAGAAAGGCTTTTGAAACATCTAAATTCATTTGAATTTTATTGTATTTTTGAAGATCTTTGGAAAAACTTTTACCTACGAAAGTAAAAACAAAGGCTGAAAAGTTCACAAAAAATATTATACTTCATTTTGAAGTTTTATATTTGCAGATTTGAAGCGTAGTTTCAACCTCAATCGTGTTCTTTTGTTACAGTATAAACATTAAACTGATCTTAATTTATTCTGGGAATTATTTTTTAAACGGCTTAAAACTTTCCTCGACCAAATGGCATTTTATTGATATTTCAAAAGTGAGACTATTTACATAAAAAAAATATTTCCGCTAATTTTTTTAAAGAAGCCTTATTTATAAAAGCATTCGACCGTAGATGCGATAACCATAGAAAACTTCATCAATTTACAATTATTATTGGAATTTCAGATTTTTAAGATGAGGGTGTACAGAGTGTTCAAATTTTAATTTTTATCGCAATTTTTTCAAAAACTGAGAAAATTCCAAACAATTATCGGTGTTTCCATACTCTAAAATTCTATTCTAATACGACTACAACACAGCTTACTATAATTCAATTTTCTATTTTTTTAAAAATCATAGGCTAGTTTGTTTGTTTTTTTTCCGAAGAATTGAAAAGTCGTACCAATATTACTTAAACTTGTCGCATTTTATGTAAAAAAAAAAAAAAAAGATCAGTGGGTAGCAATATACTCCAGTGTAAAAACAATAACAATTAGACGTAGAATAAGAGATATACGATTAATAAGTATGGTAATTTTGTTCCATTTAAACATGTCCACACAGAGAGATTTACAAATAAATGATGTTCATAAGGCCCGTCACCAAATGGGATGGCCCCAAAGTAGGTACAGTTTTTTTTTTGCCGGTCAAGATTTTTCTCTTTGCTGATTTTTGTAGCTTGGGACACCTCTTCGAAATACGAGAGGTGTCCAGTGATATTGAGCATTTTCAGAGATTAAACCCTTTAAATCTTTAATGCCTGATATCCGTCTTTAACAATTCGACTAACATCAACTCATTTTTATTTTCTTTCGTCTTTTATTTTTTAATTTTGATTCAATCTTATTTCATTTTTATTCATTCATTATTGTTTCTTGTACACTCGATTTACAAGCGAATCAACCGAGAGATTTTTTTGAATATTTCGTTTTATTACAGCATGGCAGTTGACGGTCCTTTTGGTACAGCCACCGAGGTGAGTGCTTTTCTATGGCCTCAGTCGATGAATTTTTCCTGTCCATACAATTTCTTCAAAGATTCCAATGACATTTTGTGGAAAAGTTTAGAGCAGACCAAGGAATTTCTTTTTTTTCTTGAATTTCTGAACGTAGCGATTTGAGATACTTCTGACTTTTCGTGTTATAACACTATGATGAAGTCATTCAGTCTAAGGGAGATAACCAAGACATGGAATAAATCCTGATATAAAGGGACGTAATTATTACAAGCTTTTGAAGCGTTACTTACAGAATATTACAATTATGTTAGTGCTCTATTTTGCTTTAATTGTATCTTTTCTTTTGTTACCGTATATACTTGTGTATAGGTCGAGTTTTGAAGACCAAATATTTAAACAAAAATTGTGGGTCGACATATGCATGAGTAATACTTTTGTAAGGTTGAATTTCAAACATAATAGGAAAGACAGTGTGCCAGCCTTGACTTTGAAGAAAAGCATACCAAAATTAGTGATTTCGTGACCATGAATCAAGGGTCGACCTATACTCGAGATCGACTTATGCACGATCATTGTTTTTGCGCTGTAATTCTCTGTTGATTGTCCAGTTTTGTTTTATTCATTTTCTTACCAATTGTTTTCAGGACGTCTTTACGTACAAGGTGGACGTTTTTGTTGCAACTGGAATCGGCGTGACACCATTCGCATCAATCCTCAAATACATAAGGTAAATAAATAAGAAGCCTAATACATAAAATGTCCGTTCAAAATGTGCATGCTTAGAAGGGACCAGACTTGATAGTGTGTGGGGCAGCTTGACACAATTATCATGTAAAATAACTCTCCGGTCGTCGTACGAAACTACAGCTTTGAAGTATTTCGGTTAATCCTCTTCAATTTGGATACTTTATACCTACATTAAGATTTATGAATAAAAGTTTAGAAAATATTTACTTATTTTTTCCATATTAATAAAAAAAATAATTTCACGTACCTTCCTTTCTGACGAAAAAAAAACTATCGAATAAGTAGAAAGAAAGAGGGTATAATTTCTCAAAAAAATATATCCCTATAGATTTATTGTAAATCTAGTACTCCCCTCAAATATAGAACCGTTGACATAGACTTGATACAATGTCCGGTGTGCAAACCAACATTTAGCGAATACGAACTTCGTACAATGGCCAGCTGTCGAGTTTTCTCGGCCCATAAACAAGCACACGTATACGGAGTGTTCTCAAATAAAAGTAGGTGTTACAATAAAAATAGTTTCAATTCAAATCTATGCTGAGCCAAGTATAGTAAAGTGAAAACAATTCCTGCAATCACCGTGAATAGAAATATTGCTATTACCTACATGCATATTTTTGATAATTGGATGGAGATTTGGCCTAATTTTAACAACACAGAAATTGTAATCGGCGAACCGAGTTCGAATTTCAGCCGAGGTAGTTGGTGATCAATTTGCACTGATTCCCTCTCGAAGGAGATGGATCTTTTCGGACCCAAGCTAGGGCTAAAGTAGTTGGGTAGATGGAGCCCTTCAGATCTATCAAGCAGTTCATCTGAGAGAAGGCTGTACAAAAAGAGAACTACAGCTCGCTGGATCACTGAGGAAGGATACCAAGCTTAAAATAGTAAATTCGGTGTTTGCGAGCCGATCTACTCAGAAACAAAAAAATACAATAGACAGGAGGAGAGAAAACACAGAGAGTGCTTCCTTTGTTTTATGAAAAAAGAGGGTGTGCATAAGTCTGCTCCGTGCAGATTGGGATTTAGAGCTACTTTCGTGCCTCTTGAATTTTAACAAACAATCCTCTCTTTGATTCCCCAGAAGCGAGAAATCAGCCAAAAACATACGTTTTTTTTTCTTAACCAGTTTTCTTTATATTTTTTTTATTTATTTATGTTTGATACCGTAATCTTACAATTTTTATTTCTATTTTTACAAGCTAAGAGTGAAAAATCCAAGATTTCACAGGTCTTCATACTTTTCTTCTTCCGGGGTGTAGTTGAACCTCGCTCTTTGGAAGTTAAAAAAAAAGGTGAAAAGCGAGAGTAGCGGCCAGCCTTTGTTTTGTGGCAAGTCGTTATAGAGACAGCGCACAACCTTTCCCCCCCCCTCCCTCTCTCTCTCTCTCTCTCTCTCTCTCTCTCTCTCTCTCTCTCTCTCCTCTGCTCTACAGTTTTCTATACTTTGCACAACCCCAACCTACCATCATCACCATTTTTGAGTTTGGGAACGCTCGAAAGTTTCCACATATTAATTAATGGTAATAGTTTGCTGCTATTTCGCCTTTGAAAAAGGTTTTTTGGGGGGGGGGAACAGTTTACTTTTGGTTATTTTATTATTTTTCTCCAATTGTTGTTTCCAGCAACAGGCGGTCCCTTAACAGTTTGTTAGAGAAAGTCTACTTTTTCTGGATCTGCCCAAACACTGGAGCGTTTCAATGGTTTCAGGAACTCTTGATGACTCTGGAGAGAAAGTTCAACGGAGATGTCGAGAATCAGTTTCTCAGTTATCATATTTACCTGACACAAGGCTGGAACGATAACCAAGTAAGTCTGTTTACGGCTGTGTATCTTGAATTGGAGAATGATTCACACAAAGGCGAATGAAATCATTTTGGAGGTGAATGAAATATGAAAAGTGGAAGATTTGATTTACTCTAATATTTATATTTTCTATACTTGAAAAAGTTTTTTTGTGGTAAGCATATGCAATAAGGAAATGTTGTTTTAAAAAAACAAATTCCAAGTTCTAAGTCTGTTATTCTCAAAATGCATATAAACTTGCTATCACAGTCAATAATTGAACAGCCGTGGCGTTAGAATTTGAAGTCATGTAAAAAAAAATACTATCGAAGAATAAATATGGTCAGAGTTAATTCTATTTATGACGTCTCTGGCGTTCACCCCTGGAAAATAATCTAAAATGGATGCTATGGAGTTGGATTATTTTAATTCCGATTTTTATTTCATTTTGTAGGCAGGTCACTTAATGCTGCATGCTCAGGATTCCTGTGACCCTATCACTCGCTTGAAACAGAAAACATTTTTTGGAAGACCGCGATGGGATATAATTTTCAGAGATATTAAACATTCACACAGAGGGTACGATCTTCGATCTTCAAATAATTGTTTTATTTTTATTTCTTTTTCATCTAAAGTTCTACTTGTTCGGTGTATGCATTCTTTTGCCGACAGGATCTCTGTCTGGTAAACCGTACAAAGGGTGCGCTTCCAGGCTCGACAAATTTACACATGACAATTATTGTTGGACTTTATCTTGGGTCACCAATCCATCCAAGAACGTTGTCAGACTTGATGATAAAAAGAAATAAGCAAAGTGAAACAGAAGCTTATCTAAAGTAATAATAATACCTTGTTTTTCTTTCGTGAATTCTCTTATTTCTTTTCATTTTTAATTATCAAAAATGAGTTTTTGAAGGGATTTTTTTTCAACGCGCTGGTTGCCTCGAATTTATTGAGGAAGGAAAATTCATTTTATCCAAAAGTTTTGGCTTTTACTTCCTTATGGAAACAAGAGGAAAATTGATGACTACTTCTCGGTATCCCCCTCGCAATAATGGTTCAGAGGTGGAGGTAGAAATTCAAGTACATCCATGAATTCTTTTCACGGAGATTAAGTCGTCGCCGTCGTCATCATCAGTCCTTAAACATCTGTCGCCACATTTCTCTATCGTGGACGTATTCTGCCGGCCTCAGTTTCGCATGTGATCTCTGTTGAGAGTCATGATGTCCATCAGTTTTCTTCTTTCCTTGCAAAATGACCAGCCCATTGCCATTTGAGTTTTCTAATGGATTCTATGATGTCTCAGACTCCTGCATTTTCCCTAATATATTGTGCTGTCTTGTGATCTCTCCATGTGATGTTAAGCTTGAGTCTTCCATGCGCACGTTGCTCGCTTCTCAGTCTGCAGATCTGTCTCTTGGTTAGATTCCATGTTTCAGCTCCATATGTGACCATTAGGAGGATGCATTGGTTGTATACCGTTCTTTTTTAATTGATGAAAAATAAATCCAGGCTTTCAAAACGACATGGCAGAAAATGGGGGGGGGGGGCAACTTTATTTTTTGTTGTTTTTTTTTTTTTTATTCATTTGTTTTCTTTTCTATTTTTCCTTTCAGCAATGATATCGGAGTGTTTTTCTGTGGACCGAAAGGTTTGTCCAAAACACTTCTGAAGAATTGCAACAAATTTTCCGATCCGGCAGTTCCAAGCTCATCAAGTCCAACAACGACGACACGATTTTTCTTCAACAAAGAAAACTTCTGATTCGTTTTCACTAATAAGAAAAAAATAGTCCACAATCTTGGGGGATCTGGAGATTTTATAAAAAAAAATATTGGGCAAATCTGTCTTTAACCCATTGACTGCAAATGACTTGAAATTTCAGTGATAGCTGCTCTATGGATTAACTGCGAATGACTGGAATTTTCATCGACATTTTCACTTAAGGTTGCTAAAGATATTTTTTTTTAGTATCAATGCTTTGTTACCTTAAGAGGAAGGGTCCATTATTTACATAGAAGAAAAACTGTTCAGCTTATTTGCGCCGACCAGTATTATCGTTATTACTGTCGTATTCAAAACACGGCAAGTGAGCTTCTCCTGTCTGACAGTTAGGGGGTTAAAATTTAGTTGGATTCATTTATTACTTCGACACCTTCATCAGCAGCAGCAGCAGCCTTTTAGCGTCTGCCCATGCACATGGACTTCCCCAAGTTAAGTTTTTATCATGGGCGTCACGGAGCCAATACTTTCCGAACCTATCTACTTCGTCACACCATCTTGTCTTTTGCCGTTCATTAATTCGCATATGGTCTCTGAAGATCCACGTTGTGAATTGTAATGTCCAGTGCTTGTCTATCATTCTTGCAACATGACCAGCCCATTGTCCTTTTGAATTTGGAAAGTAATATTATCTCAATATATTTTTATTCGACGGAGAATTGACAACAATTAATAATTGTTTTGACTAGTTTTTTTCCCATTATTTTAATTTCAGTTGCTTTTTATTGCAACTACTCAGATCGTCAGTCTACAGCAATGAGTAAATAACACCGCTCGGGAAAAATAGCCCTAAGCAAGACTCGAACATCTCAGGTAGCCTGTCTATGTACAATAGCTGCTCTACCCAGTGTTCAGGTCTGGCCTCGAGATGATTTTCTATTTCTGATCTGTATTGTTTACTCAATGCCATAGACTGATGACCCGTGTAGTTGCGATGAAAAGCATCTCAAAATTAAGATGAATACGTCAAAAATTAATTCTTTTTCCTTTATCATCAATCTCACTTTTAAATTCCGTTGCTTTAGATAGACTCTTCCCAAGGTTCCAGGCTTTTCTTCTTTTGATTTTTTTCATTCCTGATACATTCCAAATTTGTCCAAATTATCACACCATCTTATTTTTTCACCGGTCACAATTTCGCTTATGATCTCGAGAGATTCATATCATAAGTCACGATTCCCAGCAGTTGCCTGATATTCTTGCCTCATGGCCTGCCCATTGCCATTTAAGCTTGCTAATGGCTCTTGGGGTTTCTGTGATAAATGTTATCTCTCTAAAAGATGGACAAAATGAAAACATTTCAAAATCACCTGTTGTATTAAAGTTTACATATTTTTAAAATTTTATCATGTATTTTTCTACTTTTCTACAAATTAAAATGAAAATATTCAACTTGTCTGTATTTTGTTTTTTGCTTACACCATATTATGAAACATTGTTATTTAGAGAGAATGGTTTGACATTTTATCCAGAATGCATGTTTTAAATGTGTGTGTGTGTGTGAGAGAGAGAGAGTACGTGGAGATATGCGCTATTTCACAGCTTCGTGCCGTAGCCTATGTGACGATCAAATTTCGAGTGAATCTAAAACGATGTCCCTCATCGGCAAAAAAAAAAAAAGAAATTCTGAACCAATGATTAAAAAAATGATTTGAAACCTATTTGGCTAGGAACCTACTAGAAACCGATGTTGAACACCTCGTTAATTTGTCACCTGAAGCCAACCAAGACACTTAGTAAGTCAACATTATGTTCAGGGAACACAGGCAATAAGTCCAATATGCTTTTGATATCTATTTATTATTATTACAACTTTTCGATTTTAAACTCACTATAAACTTTTTACCGTTGATTTTGAACGGCAGTTTTCGATTAACTATACAGCTTCCTCACTAACACTTTGAATTGTAACGTATTTGTCGGTATATAAGACGAGCATTTTAATGGAAGGAAAGAACTGATCATATATTGAAGCCAGATCCTAAAATTGATTCAATTCCAAAGCCCAAATTTCCTGATTACACTGTAATAAATAAAATAAAAACCTTTCAACAATAAAAGAGAATATTGTGAGGAAATAGGATTACAAAAATTGAAAAACCAAGTAGTTAAATTTTGATTACGGTGTAATCTGAAAAAAAACTACTGTTGACGTGAATCAATTTTTGAGTTCAACATAAGACCTGAAAGAACAATGCAAATGGCACACCGTCTGCAATGTGCTGGTATCGTGACTCTGGAGCTTAGGAGTTGGGATTCGTCGCAATGAGCACCCTCCACCCCAAAGAAACATCGTTGTAAACTGTGCATCCTATAGACTGGCAAATACGGTAAATATTTTTGTTCATACAGTACTAACCAACAACTTGTATAAGCCATACATAAAATCTTTCTTGTTATAGTTAATTGGCAAATGTCGCGGATTGTTGGCAAAAGGCGAGATGTGTCGATCAAAATATCTAACTTAAATTAATTCATTGTATCGTAATAATCTTTGAAAGAAAGATTGTAGTAAAATCATCAACTAAAAATATTTCTGTGGACAGTTTAAAATCAAAGATAACCTGCGTTTCAAAGCTTGTTTATATTCGTTAATCGATGAACTAGTAGAATCTACATTGATAAATTTTCACCCAATTTACACACACGTTTTAAATTTTCACCAAAATGCACGAATTTCAATAAAACTTTCGGGATCTATTCAATTTTGAAAAATATTTTCTTCTTAAAAAAATTCATGTCAACAACCCCCATCCCAATTAGAATTTTATAAAATCTAAATAAGATATCTTTTTGGATCTCAATGTATTCATTTCTTTAAAGATAATACCTTAAGGAAATTATTCGATCCGTTATTTTTGAATAGGCTCTGAATCGGAAAATGATATATTTTCTGTTTAGAAAGTGCTTCGTTGTTATTGCCTTTTTTCCATTGAAATCCAGTGTACTCTTATTGCTTTGTTCATTTTTTTTTTAAATTATGGAATCATTAATGTTTATGCTCTTTGGACTTGATGAAACGTTGCTTTTTTCTGAGTGCTTTTTAGTTTACCAAGTTTCTTGTGGGAAGTGAGTAATATGTCCCCCAAATCCAGTCAATTATTTATTAAATTCACTGATTTCTTTTTAGGTCGAGGCCAATTCTATTTTTTGAATGAATTTCAAAACTCAACTTCATTTTCTGGCGATAGTCAATTATGGCAGAATCGAAAAAACTTTAGTCAAAAACATTAACGCAGTCTAAATCTTCTCATAAATCCTCAGTCAGTACGCAAAAAAAAGTAATTTTTTACGACTAACTATATGTAATTTTCTTGCAGTTATAACTAAAATCAAACTTTCAAATGAGATATTTTACTATTGCAATGCGTTTTAAAACGAGCATAAAAAAAAGTCCGTGGGAGTTGCTACTGTTAATGTCATTCTCCGAACACTAAGCTCGACATAACTTTGCATACGCCTCAGGAGAACGTGTAGGTGGTTGCTGAAAATGCAATTTCTAAGCCTTCTATCTTAGTAGAAAAAGGCTGAAGATATCGCCTCCGTTCTTCCTCGCACACACGTAGAGACTAACATTAAGGCACTGAAAGTTACTATCTGAATATTTGACAATATTCACTCTTTTCAAAGGCTAAAATTGTAGTGAAAGTTTTTTTTAGTATTTTCTATGGCGCCGGATATAAGGTGCAGATGGGCTGAGCAATTAAAGGTACGGAAAATGGAATCAGAGAGCCGAGTTCAAATTCTGGCTGAGACGGCTTGTGTCCACTTTACACTTTTGCCTTTGGGATATACATGAATAAACCCCCAACCACCCATTTAGCTATGGGTGAAATGGCTGAGGTTTGAAGCGAGGAAAATCCCATTAGTTCTGTGGCTTTGATCTGCATTTGTAGCTCAATGGTTACATTTATAATCAGATGTTCTCTTCTTGTAGGGAAAAAGTTGTTTGTTAATATAAAAAATACGTCCAATGGTGTTTCCATCTCAACTATTGAAATAGATATTATCCACACCGGTTTCTAATACTTGGTATTTAAGTAAGATGAATATATATTTATAGCAAAGGTTGTAATCCAATCTCTGATTAATTTAATCCTTTGAATCTAAGCATATTTAGTCACTTTCGACCTACCGTACTTGATTTCACCAATGTTGATACCCGCCGAAAGAATGTCTAGTTTTTCTTTAAACGACTTTTTTGTCTCAATACATGAAGGTATATCGCGATCTCTCGGTTCAGGTCATTAGAAGGAATAGATTATTTTGATTTGGTCAGACTATCGCAGGTATTTATTTACAAATTGATTTTTTGTACCAAAATGTGTTTCATTGTAAATAAATACACAACAGATGACGCAAAAGATTTGTTTTGGAGATTCAATATGGAACTGTTTTATTTTGAGTGAGTGAAGAAGAAATCACGCAAAGAATCACACTAGGCTGGCAAGCTTTTGTAAGTCCTAAAAAGAAGTGTCTACAGCCGATGCATCCTCACGATAGTCACCTATGGAGCTGAAACATGGAACCTAACCAAAAGATTGACTCTCAAACTAAGAATTATGCAACGTGCCCATGAGAAAATCATGTTCAACATCAAATGAAGAGATCATGAGACAACACAGTATGTAAGAGAAAAGACAAGACCCTGAGATATCATAGAAACCATTGGAAAACTCAAATGGCAATGGGCTGGACATGTTGCAAGAATCTCAGACAACCACTGGACATCACGACTCACAACATGGATCTTCAGATATCATATGTGAGATTATGGCCGACAGAAAGATGGTGTGACCCGCTAGACAAATTCAGAAAGTACTGGCTCCATGATGCTCATGATAGACTTTCTCCAAGATTCGTATGACCTCTCTATGTCCAACCACAGATGCCAAAAGGCAGAACATGCTGATGAGCTATTCTACAGTCCTGACCAATCTTTGGTCCCCTAACTTATGTGCAAGAGTCTCCATTTCTATCACCAACTCTTATACTAAATTAACTTATACCCACCTGATACTGGAACTAGATAATAATCTACCCTTTTTTTCTTCTATTTTCCCTGAGCTTTCTTACATCTATAACGCCACTAAACTTACCGTCTTTCTTACTTGGGATACTTATTTACGTTCCCTTTTTGTTTCCAACTCCTTTTCACTTCACCTTGTGTCTTTCTGATCAGATGGCTATGACTGGCTATCTTAAGACTTACCAGGGGAGGGGGTCCTAGCCACCTGGCTTTATCAATCCCTTGGGTCAAATAAATCTATTTAAGATGTTTCTATCATCGCTTCTGCGTGTGAAAAGGGTCACACCTATGTACACATATATATTGCATCACTGGTGGCTATTTAACTCAATGATAAGAGCGATGCTACATCGGAGAGGCTACCCTATCGGTTGCAAGTTCGATTCCTGCAGCAGCCATATATATGCTCTTCCAACTTTTGAAATGGAGTACTCTGGTGGATGGGGAATTGTGCGTAAGTAAATATATCGAGTAAGGCAGGGGTAAAATACCAGCGTCTGGGTCTGAAACGAAGGTTTCGATCCTACCTCATGGATGGGATATGAATAGTCAATAGCCACACTGAAGAGTTTTAATATAACGAAACAGCTGTCTGTGGATGACACACACACACATGCAGAACTTTCCAGAGAAAAACTTATTTTGAATATTAAAAAACAAAAAAAATAGCATTAATTTCATTAAGTCATCATCATCAATCTTTTAATGTCCGTCGCTGAACATAAACCTTCCCAAGGATTCACTACATCTCTCTATTGTGGGCGTCGCGGAGCCAATATTTTCTGAACCTGTCCAGTTCGTTGTGCCATCTTGTAGTCTGCCTCAGTTCTGCATTTGATCTCTAGGGATCATCAGTTGTCTGCCATTCTAGCAACATGGCCAGCCCATTGCCATTTGAGTTTCCTTAAGATTTCTATGATGTCTTAGATTCCTGCATTTTCCCTGATATATTGTGCTGTCTTGTGATCTCTCCATGTGATGTTGAGCATGATTATTTCATATGCATGCTTCTCAGTTCGTGGATCTGTCTCTTGGTTAGCTTCCATGTTTCAGCTCCATGAGTGACTACTATGAGGATGCATTTGTTGTATACACTTCTTTTTGGGATTATTGGGATTCTCTTGTTCTTGAAGGTTGCATTTGCTCTGCTGAAGTCTTGCCATCTGAGAGTGATTTCTTTTTTTGAGAATTTTATGGAGATTCTTTGTCTTAAGTAAATGTAGTGGTCTATTTTCTCCAACTTTGTGTTTTCGATTTTGATCATTATGTGAATCCTAAAAATGACCATTGAATTCTTGTGGCAACTTTTCAATATTTTCACATAGATACAGAATCCAGTTACGAATTATCTCCCTTTTGGGTTGAGAAAAAGTACAGTTACATAGAGCTCTCCTCAGGAAACTTTTTTTTCTAAAAACTAACCAACTTGCGGATGGTTGTAAAATTCAATATATCGAAAATATCTAAAATTAATTTTTGTAGAAAGTTTTTGGAGAAATATCTGATCCAAAAAACAAATCTGAACCTTACCTTCCTCCGATGACAAAATTTTTGAGAGTGTAACAAAAAAAGAGGAACCAATTCGGGTAATTCTTAGTTATTTGGTCCTAAAATAGAACAGCATAAAGATAGCCATCAAGGAGAAATACTTTTGGCAAATTTCCAGCTAAAAATGTCATGTACACTCTGAATTTCATACTAAGGCTCCAAAATTTGGGTTAAGGGTAAGTTTTGAAGCATGCATAAAATTTTAGCTATAAAGTTAGCTAGAAATTAAAAACCTGACCATTTTCCTCCATCAAAGTGGATGACTTTAGACCATCTTTATTCTGTTGTATGTTAAGACCAAATAATCAAGTATTACCCACATTAATTTCAACAATCAAGGTATTAGTGGACAGAGAAACCTCAATTATCAGAAAGTGATGTGTCGGAGAATATTTTGTTAAGATAACGGATCTGATAATGAAAAAGGCATCCATACCGAACAGAGTTTCAGGACCTTGAAATCTTGTTCAGAAAACAGATCAGATTATAAAAAAGGGATCCTCACTGAATAGAGTTTCAGGACCATGAGATCTTGTTCAGAAAACAGATCAGATTATAAAAAAGGGATCCTCACTGAATAGAGTTTCAGGACCATGAGATCTTGTTCAGAAAACAGATCAGATTATAAAAAAGGGATCCTCACTGAATAGAGTTTCAGGACCATGAGATCTTGTTCGGATAACAAAGGTTTCTCTTCATATTGAGATCACATGCAACAAGGGAAGGTAACCAATTAAAAAAAAGTCAACACTGAAAGTATGGACAGAATTAGCTTTATTGAAACTAGAGAAATGAACATCACTAGTTGTTTGAATTCTAGTAAAACAATAAATACAAATGCCTTTTTATTTTATATTTTAATTAACATTTCGTTAAAATCCTTTCTCGAAAACAGTCTCTGTACTTGATGTCAAGCAATATTCTCAAAAAGAAAAAACAAACTTCCCAACATTAACGTGTATACACACTGATATACAAACATACATACACTTTTTATATACAGCAATTATTTGTATTATTTATTTTTATTAGATGAAGTATTACAAATCAATAATTTTATGACTACTAAAACAGAAATTAAGATGAAGGTAAATAGTAGTCATAAAATCAATAACGATTTTTTTTATAGTTTCTTTTTCTCAATCTTTCACACAGTATTTTCACCTTTCTCTTAACTTTTTTCATCACAGTTGGCTATTGTAAATGTTGTCCTCAAATCAATAGATAACATCCAGTCTCTTATTCTCATACAGCTACAAGTCATTAGTCAAAAATTATATACATATATAGTTTGTTTTTTTTTTTGTTTTGTTTTTTTAATCTATTTTGAAGGGTATCTTTATACTTGGATTTTCAGATTAAAAAAACTCAACTTCATAAATTCATTTCCATGTCTATAGTCTGGAGTGTCACAGAGTCGCAATAGGTTTTTTGTGGCACAAGACCAAAATTTGTGTGGTTTTGGAACAATGTCAAGTATCTTCAGTACTAGAATAATCAAATAACTTTAAATCCATCATCAGAATAAACTCGTAGGAAAAATGGATTAAAATATGTATTTTTTATATTTATCTATTGTTCATGTATATCTATGTCATATATTGTTTGTGTGTAATACGAAATTTTCCCTTTGGTCCAATTTTGGTTTTGACAGTACAAAACAGCAACACTGGCGTGTTAATGTTTTGATGGGTGTAGATTTTATGAGACTTTTCAATATTATTTGCTTATCAAATCCAGGAGTGCTTTGGTGAGAAATCACCACAGAAGACCAATTCATCGAACCGGGGGGAAAAGTGAGGGTTTTTTTTTCAGATTGTTATTCTATTATCACACAGGTTATGTCTTGTTTTATCAATTCTTCTACACTGCTAAAAAGAGCAATATATACGTGTATATAATTTTTAATCATTCATTAAAAACATGTCATGCAAGTTTTGTTTTTGTTTGTTGATATCAATTTTTTTAAAATTAAATTTTCTTTACAATTGGTTGTGAAAAAAGAAATCATCAGATAATCAATCTAATTAAACTTTTATCAATTTAAAAATAGATAAAGTCTTTTGCATGCATAACTCTAACCGAAATAAGTAATTTGTTTTAATCCCTATACAAGGTGTCCATAAATTCTTTTACTATTTTATTGCACTGTTTCAAACAAAAATAGACGGGGACTTCATAGACACCAGGTATATTTTCTAGCTCTATAGGTAAGTAAGAACAATTCAAATATTTTATAAAGCATATTTGTTGTGGTCTTTTTAATCTTTTTTTCTGTACTAATTCTTTCCTTTTTTTTCCATTTTGCAATATTTTTTTTTTATTTTTTATTTATTTAATCAAAATTTTCGGTTTTTGAGTTAATATATACAAAAGGTAAGAGCAAAGCAGGAGGAGTTATCTAACCCTGGATTCATATATATATATATATATATATATATATATATATATATATGTGTTTCTAACTCTGGGTTAACTGAAGAGAACAAGACCCAGATACTTTTATGAAAATTATCTGTTTATTCAACAATAAACTGTTCTGTAATTGTGTAGGTAAATAATTATATTTTCATTTTGATATTGAATCCTCAAAATTGTTAAATAAGGATTTTTTTCTATATAACTTTCTTTTTTTCAAATCCTTTTTTCTTTCTTTTGGTCAGAATATTTCCAAAGTTTATCAAGCAGGGAAAGAGAGAAAAGCAGTTTTACCATTATTTAAAACAACAATTTGGAAAAAGCTTTAAAGACTGAAGCTAAAAAAGTTAAAGAAAAAATCAGTTTTTGCAATATTTTCAACACTTAAAAAATCTTTTTTTTTTCAATTTATAGATATCAAGCGCATAGGGAAGTGGTTTTAACATAGCAGGAAAACAAACTAGATATTTTACCTTCTGGTTACAAAAAATTACATATTAAAAGGTCGCTACCCCCACCCCCATAGAAAAAAAAAATCTCAAGCAAAATGGTGTGACTATTTTGCTCTCTCATCAGCTGACAGCAGCAGCAATACTACAATACAGCAACATACTATACAATTTGGTAAGGCAGGGTTTAAGATTTGATTATTTAAATAATAGCAAAGAAGTTTATCATATACGTCTCTCTTTCATATCACAATTTATACAACCCACACCAAAATAGGTTCAAAGACAACTGAACTAACAAGATGAGTTTTTTTTTTCTTTCTTTCTTTCTTAAAACCTTTAGCACTCTGTAGGCAATCTCATTCCAGCATGCAAAATATTTGTCCTGCCACTGCAGGCGACTCTGATTGCCGAACGCTAGTGTGTTTGAATTTCGTAGTTGTGTTGTCATGTCCTGCTATGGCAACATCAAAAACGATCTTGACTAAAATCAAACTTTCTATGTTACTAAATGCACAAAATCTTGGCGCCCTTGAAAAAGAATGCAGTGGAAGTGATGCTCGGTGAATAAAGCAGAGTGCAGAGGGTTAAATGAGAAGAGAGGAAGTTGAAAACAGAAGCAGGTATAGCAAACATTGATAAGTTGCTGTATCCATCTTCGGGGGTTCTTTTTATCGACAAAGTTTCAATTTAGAAAGACATCCAGGTGTGCGTCTCTCTCTCTCTTTCCAAAAATGGGTCAGATCATAAGATAACATTTTATAGTCATGGTTACCTGCTTGGAGTTCAACTTCTCTTTCAAGAAAAGAAGGAAAAAAAAAAAAATTTTTTTTTTTTTTTTTTTTTTTTTCCAGTGAGAGCACCCCAAACCCTCTAAGCAAGAGGAAAAAAAAACCCTGAACCCTTTTGACAGAAAAAGAACCCAGTGCCCTCTATATAGAACCAGAAACCAACAAAGGACAAAAGTTCCCACTCCCGCCTCTCTTCCAAAAATTTATGGAAGAAAAAAAAAAAAATTTGAGTCAAATATATTTCCAGCAATTAATTAAGTCCTCTTTTTTAAAAGAAGCCTGTCATAACTGAGTCAACCAATTTCGAAGTAATAAATACATGAAAAATTTTTGTGCACAGTTTGCAGATGTGAAGACCATGGACAAAAACCATAAGAACTCATTTCCAGAGTACAAACAATTGAATTGTCTCTTTTTACAAGAGAAATCACTATCCCCAGGTTATGAATGCCCAACTTATGGACAACTCGTACTCATGAACAGACTGCCATAAAGCCTTTTACATTAAGAATTTCTGTTAAATTCATTAAATGCTTAAACCTTTTGCTTATTTCCTCTTGTGACCATGATTTCTGAAGTGTAAATCCAATGTCAGTGCCAGAATGCATTAAAGAAAATGATCTCAGATGGAGATGAAGTAGAAATAATAGAACTACCAATAAGAGGTGAAATGCTATCGGACATTGGAAAAGTGGAAAGGCAACAGTCGGTCAACGATTGGAAGAAGTTTATAAGATAAACTGAGAATAACGGAGCACGTAAAAGGCTTTGCCCTGAAGAAAGCTAACATTATCACTATATGGAGCTTCAATTATTGGAACAGAAAAACCATTGATAATTTTCTTAGACGATCAAAATGAACATAATATGCTTATCAAAGCTTTTACTTAAGTACAAAAAGAGGCTAGAAGCCTTCCAAATAATCAAAAAGTTGCACATGCAGTAAGTTGAGGCGATTGTGAATAATAGATATACTAAGACAAAAATTTGACCGACTCTAAATAAGAACCGTGTGTACCTCTTCCGACTTGCCTACAAATTTGACTCTAAGACAGACTTATGAGAGATCTCATTCGTAACCCGGGGATTGCCTGTATTCCAAATCATAGATATTACTTTATGGAAATTTTTTTAGTTTGGAATTTTTTTCTCTTCAGAGGAATAAAGATGCCGTTAACCTGACAATATTTTTCCCTTTCTCAAAGAAAAAAAAAACTTGAATTGCCATCAATGAATAATTCGAATGAGGCATTGAATAATGTCACTTCATTGAAAATTAAAAATCAATCAAAGGAACGTCAAGAAGATTTAAACACAAGAAAAATTGTTAGAATTAATTAATTTTAATCAAGATTAATTACTTCTAAACCAAAAGGTAATTAGCAGGCTGAATCCTGAAGTAAGACCAGTCGATATTTATTCAGACCTTAAGGTACATTTTTTGATAAATAGTTCCCTACAATTTATATAAGGAAAAAATATTTAGAAAACCCTCCATGTACAAAGCACCAGGACTATAAGATTTTTATGTTATATTTTCTTGGGACCTTGAAGAGACTGTTCAGCAATGAAAGAGGGACCTTTTTGTTTTGTTTAGAGAAAAAAAAAAGGTTTCCAGTTTCAATATAACTCAGTCTTTTGGGGTTTTGTTTTTTCATTCATTTTTTTTTCTGAATCCAGTCCAATTTATTTTGCTAAGCACCCACAGCCCACAACCCCCAAAAATTGATACCGAAAAATAAATGATTGGAGATAAAGACTACCAACATCGAAAGGAAAAGGAATTTTGCATCAATGTGACCGTTGGAGAGGAAAGAATGGGGAAAGCAAAGATTTCAAAAAATGTTTTTTTGTTTTTTTTTCATTACTATTATTTTCTCAAAGAAACCCAGTTCTGAATTAGATCTGGAATACCACAGGATCAGTCTGTAGTAGATGTTTTTTGTTTTTGTTTTTTTATTCTTTTTAATTTCAACAAGAGTTGAGGAAAGAGTCAACTTTATCAAGACTGATTTTTAACCTAAAGAAACCTGTACACACTAACTAGCAGAAACAGACTAACTACATTTACTTGCTAGGCTGAAATCAGCAAAATTGCCAATTTACTGAATAAATTGAAGCATTTACTCATTTCTTCATTATATAAACTGATTGATTGTTAAAAAAAAAAATAGTTGTTAATACCCTTGTTTTGATAAAATGGACTTTCAATGAAATTAAAATAATGTATTTATTTTTTGTAAAAAAAGTTAAAAACTACAAGTTTTTTGGTTTTTTTTTCAAGACAATGAATAAATAGTTCTAATTTGATCGATGGTGTTGATTTTTTTCTATCAAATACAGAAAAGAAGACAATCAATTTTTTTATAATCTAAAATTTATAATAAAAAATTAGTAAATATATAGTTATAATCACTAACTAAGCAATTTCACCGATTCAGTATAATATATATTCACATACAATCTATTTATATCATTGGCAAGATAATCTTGATATCAATATACACATATACAGATTTATACATACATACATACATACATTCCTGCCCGTATAGACACTTTTATATACAATATCAAACATATATGTATAGATACATAGATAGGAAAAGCCCCATACATACGTACATATATATATATAACACATACACCTTCATAATCTCGCATCTAAAAAATATACATACATACATACATGCATACATGACTTCCTAATAACTTCTTCCTACAGAATTCAAGATTTGAATTTCATAGACATAGCATTTAATTATTTTTGACTAGTCTTTAGGGATGCTTTTAATAACATTCTATGATTGTTGATAACAAGCAGCGTGAATCTCTCACGGATAACTTCTTTATTTTCAATCCATGCTGCTTACTGAACAGCCACAGAATAGAAATTAAAAAGCAACCAAGAATAAGATGAAAGAAACTAGTCAAAATAGAAGATTAATAAGGCTAAATTTGGTTTAGACATCTTCAACTATCGAATTCATATAAAAAAAATTTGATTGTAAAAATCAAGGGGAACAACTACTGATTATTTACCTCCCTTTGAAATCTAGGTGAATTTCCTAATTTAAAAAAAAAAAAAAGAATTCACAGAAGTGCTCCAATGTCAGTATCAAGCAGTTTATGAATTCAAAAGTAAAAGATTATTTTTCCTTTTGTTCAAAGTCCATTGTTTATCGCAGAAGGCAAGACTAAAATAAGACTATTTTCATTATAGGGACTATATAATAATAATAATAATAATAATGATAATAATAATAATACTAGAATCCTTAAAGAACTTTGGTGATAAAGTCGACTGATTTTTCAACAATCAGAGAAAAATCTTTTAAGAAGAAATTAGAGTTAAAAAAGAAACCGACAATTTTGTATCAGTGAGGATATCAAATCCATAGACGACAAAGTCGTGTCAAGTGTGAACGTTTTTTGTACCCTTAATAAATGGCGAAAGCTTTGTAGATCTGGGAAGAGAAAACAGTTGACTTCATAATTACTAATAGTTTTTATCGCACAACCTTTTAAGTGAAATGTTTTTTTTTCTCTTTTTTTTAATCTATTCCTTTAAAAATACGATGTTTTTTCTTTTTTAAATTCTAGCTGAAACTTTCAATACTAACCTAATAAGGTGCTTAATGCTTGAAGTAAAATATTTGAGTATCTCTTAAAAGAGATTTATGGGAAATATGTCCCAAGAGTTTTAGATATGTTGACTATGCTAGTAAAAATTTGAATTTTTAAAAACTTATTTACAGATAAGAAAAATAATGTAGTTAACTGAATATTCTTTTTGTTTCTCTTCTCCGAAATAAATTAAATAAGTCCCTTCAATGAGAAACCTTTTTTTCAAGCTAGATTGAGAGTACAAAGATTTTTGCTTTGAACTATCTCCCAGAACTGATCCTCTTCGGAACTCTCTGTGCCATGGAGCAATCCCACGCTTTTACCAATTCCAAATTGTTGCAATGTCTCAATCACACTTTCGTGTTTATGAGGCATCAGCTTTTCCAATTGTTGCCAAAGATAATTAACAGAGCAAGGATCATTGTCTGGTATAACCTTTGTCAAAGAATCAGAGGGAGATAATTGGTCAGGAACAAGATTAGTGAGGCCATTGGAAAGCGGGGTGGTCCGTCTATAAGACACACGGCTTGTTTCTGATGAGGAAGAGTTCAGCTCGTTACTCAGAGAACTGATAGAATCCTTAAGGTAAACGTATTGTTCGGTTTTGATGACATCATCACCGTTACCATTGTCGGCATCGTCTGCAAGACTGAGTAGGTCTTTGTCACCGCCGACGTCTCCCATTGATGAAGCGGAACCACAGCTGCCTGGCTGCTCGGACAAGGTTTCCGAGGGTGGTGTATCCTCCTGGCTCCCAGCGGGGAAAATAACACCATCGTCACTACTACCGTTGCTACCATGACAATGACAGGTGCTGGGATAGCAATCATCGGAATCTTCACCGCACACACCATTTGGGGGGGCTCCATTTCTCATCGACATTAACTTTGTCATCATCATCGTCGTTGTCGTTGTTGCGGGCTGGCTTGTAGAAGAAGAGTTATGAGAAGCAACAGGCTTTGAAGTTAGTGTGGAATTTGAAGACGTAAGTGGAGGCAAAGATAACATCAATGATGCATCATCAATCTGGGGGTCAGGGCTCCCACCGTCAGGGTGAAGGTCTGTCCCCTGGCTGCTGTGGTCAGTGGCGACTGCTGCGGCTGCTGACCCCATCTGAGGAGGACAGGATGCAGAAAGGATCCTCAGGGGGTCACTGCTGCTGCTGTTGCTACTGCTGATGCTGCGATTGCTACTATTGCCAGCCAGCAAGCGATCATCCTTAAATGAGTTCTGCAGAGAAAGACAGAGAGAAGAATTAATGCAAAAATATAGATAAAAAGATTAGGAGTTGGGGGTAAATAGCCATGACATTAACCGAAAGAAATTTGTAGTGAAAAGAAAAAAAGGGTAAGGACAACACTTAGAATTTGTTGAAAGAAAATGAAAATATCTGTACCACACGTTAATTATTCAGCAAAGTATGTGTATGTACCAGAGGTACTTATCTGAAGAAAAAAAAAAAAAATACCAGCACAATATTTAGGCATTGTTGGTCCAAAATGACCATTGAGACCAAAAAAAAAAATTTAAAAAAAAACAAAACAAAGAGAACATTTTTAGATGCTGTCCAATCGTGTATTTATGATGATCCTCAGGGTTGTAGCACCCAAAATGTGACTAAAAGCACAAACACAAGAGAAGAATCTGTAGCCCACCAGGTTAATTAGTCAGGTGGGCTATTTGTAAGGCTACGGTGATTCAATACTGTATCTCTTGGTTTATAAGATGGACATGAATTTTTTTCAAAAACTATGTAATATTAAATTCTATGTGCTGGTATTAGAATGAGACGACCATCAACCAAAGTTTGATGTGGACTATTATGACGCTTGGATGAGTTGTTGTGAATGGTAGTCCTCCAAATACTTTTGTAGACTATTTGTCTCATAGTCCTGCATATAGCTATGTACTCAGCTTAGTCTGATACAAAGCCTTAGTAGTAGGGTACTAAAAGTGACACCAGTGAGATTACCTTAAAAACATTTGCACTACATTATATACTGCGTACTCTACTGATGCAGTCTTGTGTGAGACTAGGCCAAACTGAATAAATATCTACTGTTATTGAAATGAACTGTAGAAGCATTGGAATAAATTCAAATTCAAAAAGTTACTGAGTTCAGCTTTTATTATGATATAAAATTAAAAAAGCAAAATAAAGTTTTTCCTGATGAAGTCTCAGAAAATGGAACTGAAAAGTCAAAAGTTATCATGTAATCAAAAGATTTTGTTTTTGAATCATTGATTCAAAGAAAACTGAAAAAGAAAAGTTAGGTCAATAATTTAAAGAAAAAAAATGTATAAAAACTCCTGATGTATTCCAGTTTGTTCACGTCTAATATTTGCACTTGACTATTGAATTGAAGAGAAATCGAGTAAAATTTATTTGATTAAACTAAATGGAGAAATCCTGAAATTATGTTTTCTGCCCTGAGGGTCACCAGGTGAAAAGAAAAAAATACTGTGTTAGGGTTGCAGCTAAAAAAAGGTTGGGAAACACTGGTTTATATAAACAAAATAACAAAACAAATCAGACATACAGTGCATCTATAAATAGTTGATGAAGGAAACCAACAGACAAAGAGAAAAAAAACAAAACAATGATTTCAAATTTTGTTGGGGTCAGCAAACAGTGCTTAGCAGGGGGGAAAAAAAGCACAGATTGTACAGAAATTAAAATGGTTGACTAAACGGACGACACACAACTAACAAAATGGAGATACCAAGGCTTAGATGGAAAAAATAAATGGGATTACTTTTTCTGTATATATTTGTGGACTGGTTTTGAATTGATTATATAAAAGTTAATCACTAGGACATTTTTTGAAAAGTCAATGACTTTCAGGTCCCAAATTTTTGACTTAACACAGCTGATCAGAAAATAAAAGAATCCTTCGTATATATTTATATATTAGATTGTTTGAATTCCTTAGATAAAAGATTGTCATTATAATTGATTTTTGACAAGTTTTTCTCTCATCTTATTATTGTTGCTTTTTATCCCAACATTCGGGTAGTTTTACATTCCATGACTGTTGAACAAGATTTGAACTTGTATCCAATATCTTTGGGGGCCTATCCAACATCTACAACTATGACTTGAGATAAAAAGCAACCAAAATATGATCAGAGAAAAACAGAACAGAAATTAATAATAAAAATTGTCTTTTAAGTCTTTGTTAAGTTTAGATTTTTAATTGCTTCTCATCTATATAAGATATCAGGAGCAAAATGAGGGCATATTAAAACATAACCTAATAAAGTCTTTCTTTCCAAAAGATTTTGGTCTTACCAGTTTTAGCTTAGTCCATCCCTAAGCTAATGCGATCAGTCTTATAAATATACTGAATCTGTGATACTATCTGAGAATGTCCCTAAATTGTCTTTCCCAAATAGCTAGGGGAAAAATTTAGATTTTTGAAAATTACCAAAGTTAGTGCCACACCAATCTATGATACCCAACAAAACCTATGGTACCCTACAAAGTGTCGAGAATGTGAAAAAGTATACAAATCAGGCATAAAAAGATAGAATAAAATATTAGTTGTGATGTCTATATCAATTCTAGATCATAATTGATCAAATGAGGTCCAAGGGAATAAACTTATAACCATTACCATAAAAATTAAATAACTATTATAATAAACTTACGCTTAATAATATTTCTTGAATACAATTTGTCAACACAATTAGCACTTCCTATTTTAACAAGATAGATCTTATTTAAGAAGGAACGAAAAAGCCTTTTTTATCCAAAATTTTTAGCCAACCCCAAAGTTATTATCAAAACTTTAACCATTCCCAAAGATCGAACTTACATTTTTCCCCAACAATGATCAATAAATCAAACGAAATATATTGCTAACCTCTCACATATCTTTCTAAATGATCTTCATTTCTGTTATTTTGAATGATTTAAAAAAAAACATTTTTTTGAATAAAAATTGTGTCATCTATATTTCAAATAATTACAAGTTATTTGGCTGCGGCAAGTTCAAAATATAAAATAATCATTCCATGATGGGGGCGGGCACGGGCCGGAAAAAGCATGACTCAACTTTTCTCTGCGAGTGTGGGTAAAAACCTGCCCTTCAACCCATTATTGGTGTCAGCTTATTGACCCGGGCCCTGTAAAAATAAACAATATCTACAAACAATGAACAAGTCTCAATGGATCATTTGGAGATGACAAAATTGTTGACTTGAGAGTTGCAAGACACGGGAATAACTGAACATGAAGAGTTCCAATCACTAACACACTTTATTTTATTATTACGTTAACTGAATTATCTCCTTTGAACTTCAAATGATAAGACAATTAAATTAAGGGCTTTACTTCTCTTTTTTTTTCTATCTATTATGACCTTATATTTCGGCAGATAAGGCAACCTTTAGAAGACCCCGATTTCAGTCTCAACTTCATGTTTTTAGCTCACTGTTTTCGTACGTGGCCTATGAGATGACCCCATTTTGGGGGATGACTTAGTTTATCTTTCAAATGTCATCTTATCCACTGATATACCTGGTAATCATTCTGACACCTGGATGGCAACGGATTAGATGAGTAACTGGTCGATCGTCATCTGTGGTTGTGTGACACTAATAATGGCTGGGTGTGTGTAGGGGAGTCCCTCAAATATGTGAGAGGGGCAAGAGGAGAAAAGGGGGCATCTAATAGCTCCAACTTTCTCATACAGTTTCCGTAGAAACAGCGTGTAAGGCCAGCTACATAGAAGCAGTGAAATCAGCTTTCGCACTATTTGGCAACTTTGTGTACAGAGAAAGTGCTGGCAAAGATCACGGTGGGAAAAAAAATGGGTGATTCTATTTTTAGTTTATTCGTATTTTTAACCCCGAAACTATACACCACATGCAGACACCTACATGCATACAGAGCACTTTGTTGGGGGTAGGGATCCTATAAAAAAAGGTTCCGCAGCTTTATACCTATTTGCCAACGAATATAAGTTTTGTATCCTGCCTTGATTTCAATGTCCAGAAATCTTTTAGGAATATCAATTTATTATCATCAATTTTCCAACTAGCATTTCTACCATCTTAATTTCAGTTGCTTTTGATTCCAACTTCTCCAACCATCATTCTATGGCTGTCACCAAGCAGCATAGATCAGAAATGAAGAATTAGTCTCTGATGAGACTAAATTCCTTTACTGACAGCCATAAAATGATGGCCTGATTGGCTCAACTTTCAGAGTTATCCATCTCCTTGGCTGGTCACCAACCAAGGCTGAAGAGCCCACTTTTCCTGACTATACACCCACTCACTGATTTGGAATCAGTGTTGTCCATTTCCTAAAATTCAATGAATTTAAATCTTAATCCAATGAATTTTTTTTATTTAATTTTACTTTATTGAATTTAACAAATCATGAATTGAAAAACAGGTTGGATACAAAATTACACCACATATACTCATGTAAATGTTTGACTTCTTAAGATCTGATTTTGAAACTGCAAAAATTTAGGGACCTGCCGATTCTGGGGAATTAAGTAGGGATCGTATTTCATGAGGAAATAAATTCTAATTTATCAACTGAAACAAAAAAATATTATTAGGAACAACCATCTAAGCCTTGTTGGATATCGATCTACAAATGGGCAATATTTTTTTTTACCAATTTTAAGGAGGGTATGATCAATATAACTGAATACAAAGGGGACTACTTCAGTGCACTAATCACCTGCACTGGAATTCTGTCTCTGTCTGACCCTCGACGCCAGAGGTGATGGTAGGGGTACCAGTCATTGCCACTTATGTAACTTGTTAATCAGCAGCAGCAGCAGCAGCAACAGCAACAGGGACACTAACAGCAATCATGGAGGCATCAAGGAAAATAATGCCAGAACTTTTTCTTTGAAATCAAATTCTTGCCATGGTCTTTAACTTTGAGAAGAATCATTGAAAATCCTTTGGACGATCAAATCTCTTCTTCACCTCCTTGATGTTTCAGAATTGATGAACCGTGACATTTTGTTGACAACATCCAAGAAGCAAAGAAGAGATTCAATCGTCAATACAAAATTTGAAAATTCTTGCCAACTGTAGAGTAGATTTTGGTAAATGTACTGTGAGGCAGGAAATCTTATGACATTTTTGATGGATCTCCCCCGAACCTCTTTTTTGAGGGGTGGGGCTGGGTTTTTTCGGACTATAATCCAGTTAGATTAACAGATTATTCAGCTTAAAGCAAAGGTTAGCAAAAGGCAATCAATAGGTGTGTTAAAGATTTTTTTTATATTAACCGTTAAGTTAAACTATTCCACAATTTGTCTCCCCTGGACCTCATTTGATGAACCAATTACAATCCTGCTGTTGAGTTTTACATTCATGACCTATTTGAAGGTACAATGGGTTCTAAGTTTTAAACCAAACCATATCACCTGATGAGAAAACATACAAATTCAAAAGTTTGCAAAATGATAAATGAAAAAAAAAAAAAAGATAAGGATTATAGTCCGAAAAATAAATTGTTTCCATACTACAAAAAAAAAAATCCTACTTTAAAATAAAAGATAAAAAACACAAATAAAGTAAAATTTTTATTTTTGTCTCTTTTAAATTTGTGACAGAAGAGTACATAAAAGAGAGAAAGAAAAAATTGACAATTTTTTCTCAGTATCTTTTAAAATGTTGTGACAAATTGGTTTTGGGGATTTTATCATTCACTCAGCTTATCAATCATGCTCACCAAGGCGAAAAAAATAATTAATATATACGTATATCATATATATATATATATATATATATTTACACCCCCATGTGAGATCACAGGTTTCCTCAATTCCTACCCCCTTTTTGAATTTTCATCTTATAACATAACCAACTTTAAATGGCTTTCGTTAAATCACTCCCCAATCATTCATTTTTAAAAATCTTTGTTATTTTCGGGAATAACAAAGGTTTGGCCCCCTCCTAAATCAAAAAACAAACCGATACAATTTATTCTCTAAATTATGACATTTTACACCCCTATCAGGCAATATTGCCCCCCAACCCCCCACAAACATGGAAAAACATTTACCTCATCCCATAAGAATATTAGCAGTCTTCAGATCATTAAGTTAGGTATATTATAAGTTTTTCCTTAGCTTTCAACAATATTTGAATTTTCACCAATACTCTCTCTCCACCACAACCATGTTATTCAAAACTAGCAGAACCCGGGGATAATCCACAGATTATCCATTATTTCAGGCCTCGGAGCTCCTTGTTCTCTTCCTTATCCCTTCCAATCTTTGTTGCCTATCCATGTTCCAATCTAAATGTTATACAAACATGGATTGATATCATATGCATAAATCTTCCTAACCCCTCAGTAAATTACCTTTCTTCTCATCCCTTTCTCTTCCTACCCTTTTATTTAACTAACTTTCCTTTCTTCCCAATTTCCTTTCATGCTCCCTCAGTAAAATAACAGAATTTTTCTATTCTCTCCCTTCCTACACCCTTATCAAATGGTTTCAATTATTCAACCCCTATTAACGAGCCCGCATCCTATTTCTCCCTTCCTTTGAAAAGCAACACTTTCAAAAATGAAGTACGAAAGTTGAGAGTGTATACTTTGAGGAAGGCAACTATAAAGAGCAATAAGCAGATAATCTATTTTGAGATAATCTCAACACTAAAGGATTAAGAGATTCATTGAGTTTATATAACCAAATTTGCATACATGTACACCACTGATTGTCCTACACCTCTTTCAGGAAACTAAATCCCCCAAAGGCTAAAACAATGTGGAAAATCCCATTGTAAACTACTGGGTTCACCAAAAGAGTCCATTCGGTTTTTAAACTTTCAAATTCATAGAAAAAAAAAAATCGAATGTTATTATAAAAGGAGTAATTGCTGATTAAAGATACTTCTTTTCCACCTCTTTGGTTAATTTTTTTCTATCCTATTCACATAAGGGTTCCATTGAACAACCGTAGCCATCAAAGATGGCAAAGGGTTCTATCTATTTCATATGTGCATGCGTCTGTTAATATGTTTGAGTGCCCCAGTGCTCCAGGCCATACCATTTTGTCTACAGACTTGAAAATTGGCATCAGTACTCCACTAGATGCCTTCTGTTTTTGTTTTTTGGGTTTTTGTTTTTCTAATTTTTTTGGTCTTATTTTGACAGGTTTATTAATAACATCTAGATTCTCAAGAAACTGAATGCTTCTAGTTCAATGATGTTATAAACAGAATTTATTCTAACCATATCTATTCCTCGATATAATTTTTTTTTATGCTATGATTGTTCAATTATTGACTATGATGGCGAGTTATTTCTCATTCTATTCAGTCAATTAGGAGTGATATCAAGGGGCTTCTGGAATTAGGAGTTAGGTAAAAATGGAAAATTCTTTATTTTTGATGTATACTTTTTTTTTTCTGACATGTACTATAATGGTAAACGTGTCATCCATTATCTTCAGCCATCTTTCAGGTAATTTCATAATTCCCTCCTCTGAGAACTCTTCATCTTTCTCAGGAGAGAACTTCTGATGCTTTTTGCAAACTTTCAGAGAATCGATATTTTCTTCATTAAAAACGAGATACCTTTCTTCGAATAAGCTTGAAAGTCAGATCACTGATGGGCTACTTCAATCTTTAGTGCCTTTGAAAGCCCCTTCCTTTAGGAGGCCATCTCTTTCAAAGTTCCCACTATTGGAACCCTATCCATCTGAATGAACTTTCATTTAATGCTAATATATTCATGTAATTGACACATTAAAATATTATTCTATGTTCTGATGACGTAAAAATGAAATGTCATGTAAGCGACATCAGATTCATAGAAGAGTACAAGGAAATGCTTTGCATAGATGGTGTGAGGCGTTTATTATGTCGACTTGTCAAATTGTCAATCAATGATGGCTAGCACGTCTAAAATGTCAAAAATGTTGCTTACTTCCTTACATCTTCAATGTTTGAATCAATAAACAAAAATTTGACAATTTTTCAAAAATGCACATTGGCACAGCTGTCACAATACAATCAGAAGTTTTTTTTGAATGTTAGTTAAAACTAAATGTTCCTAATGCAATCTAATAACAAAAACTGAAGAAGCCTTTTGGCCAACCCAATACATCTTTACTAAAGAACTCACAAATAAGAGAAATACATTCATTCATCCATCCATACATTCATTCATAAATATATATAAGTGTGTGGAAGTGTATCTGGATATGTGGACTATGGTTATCAATATAATTGTGCGATGATGTGGAACGAGTAATATTTTGCAACCCTAAAAAAGGGAGTACAGTTGTTATTTTTACTGGATAAAAGACCTGCGGAAAAAAGAAATGAATTCAATCAATTCGTTTCATATTTTAGACAAACTATCAATACTACATTGGGTTGGGATATTGAGAAATATCAACCACTAAAAAATTATTAAAAAGAATAAATAAGAAAAAATTGACTCCTAGAAAAAATTTTTTAAATTGTTAATTGAATAGAATAATTTACAATTTATTTGATTCATTTTATTTTACTAAAGGAGGCATTGTAATAATAATTGATTCTTTGCTACCATTTACCTTGATTTTAATTGTTGTTGCTCTTTATTGAGACTAAACTCAGGCTGGTTTCCCTTCAGCAGTAAGTACCAGGAACTTATTCTTCATTCAGATCCTATTTATTTATCTACTTGTTGCTACTGAAGGGAAATCAACACGAGTTTACTTGCAATGAAGAGCAGCAACAATTAAGATGAAGGTAAATGGTGGCAAGAGATTAATAATAATTCAAAATACATGTTTCGTATTTGAAATATTCAAATTGAAAACTTTACAGTAAGAAAAGAGAATTCTTTTAAATTTGAATGCAAAAATTCAAATCAAATAACTTTGTATTGAAAGTTTAGACCTGGATAGTTTAGAATGCGTGAAAAGAACATTTGAATTTTTGTAATAAAATAAAGATAAATTGGGGAGAATAAAAAAACAATCTCATAGTTTCAGACAATATTTTGAAAGAGTCATTAACATTTTGACTTCTGTTCGGACTATCAAATCTCTTCTTCCTATCCTAGATGTTGTCAGCCCAACATTTCGCCATTTTGACCAATCCATTCTTCAGCCTTGTCAGGTTTACAATTCAAGAAAAGAAGCAAACCTTTTTTTGCCTTCAGGAGAAGAAAAATTGTCATCTTCAATACATTAAGGTTTTCAGAAAGTAATTACGTATTTTCCAAAAGGGAGATAAAAACAAATGTCAGTGATGTCTTATTAAATACTATTCATTATTATTGTTGTCATCATCATAATCAATGACAGCAGCCCTATGGGATAACAAATATTTGATTCTTTGTTGAAAATCTTGCTTCTTTTTTGTTCTGTTGACATTCAGTATCTATCTTTCATCATCTGTAACAGTGCAAAAAGCAGAGGTTGTTATTCCTGATCATAGTTCATTGCAGTGAAATACGTAATTACTTTCCGAATAGCCTTACAACAACCAGATCAATCTATTTCAATAGCTCTATCTACACAGACATAACCATATCACCAACCAAGTGCTCAGGAGATTCTCAACTATTCCCCAGGGAAGTTCCCCAACAGATGCTTTGCTAAAAAAACATACTGAGTCGATATCTGTATGAGCTTGAGTTGAAGATTCGGATGACAAGTCAATATATGCCAATTCCTCCAATTTCATGAGAGGGAAAAAAAAAGTTTCTTTTCTTGAATTATGCACCTGATGCAAGAGTTCTAGCAGAAAGAATTGTCAAGACTGAAACTCAGTGTTGCCAACTCAAAAATATTTATTGCCATAATTAGACTACTAAATAGCACTGAATTGAAAATAGATAGCCAAAAATTTTTAAAAAACACCAAAAAGATACAAAAAAGGGTCGATAAAAGGCTAAAATGTTGGAGTACATCCGCACTAACTTAATGATTTCTGCACAGCCAATTTTTTATTTGTCCAAGACAGAATTCTGTTTGAAGATGGAGATTTAATATCCATGCTGACGAAGGCTGAAGAATAGATTGGCTGAAATGTTCTGTTGGCAATATCAATGATGGGACAAAGAAAAGTTGGGAAAATCAAAGGACTAAAATTAAACAAAACTAATGAAAGTTTAGGGTAACATAGTGGCTTTCAATATAGCGAAGTGAGTTTAAATTTTAGCAGATGTCCTAGGGAAAGGCATGTATATATCTTTTATAGTCTTCAATCCCATCTCCAGATATCTTGATATGGGTCTTGACACAGACATGTCACAATGGTTGACAGAGAAAAGAGTCTAGTCAAGTTGGGGTAGCTGCAATTCTGAACAATGTTTCTAATATTGAGCTTCTCAGTTTGGTATATGTCCCTGTCAGCACTTATAAGTTTTGCTCCATATTTTCCGCAGTAAACAATAACATTTTTTGAACAGAACGGATGGTGGCAATCGAAGTTCAGGTGCTTTCCAGTGAATGTTGGCAAACAATATACAGACATCTTTAACCCACGTTCTGTCCAAGTTACTAGTACATCAAGGGAAGCCAGTTCAGCGTCCACTTCCTTTTTATAAGTTGCATGCCCAACACAAACCGAAACGAGATGATTAATATCACAAACATTCTCCAGAGTCGCAACTTCCCAGAAAGCATAACATCAACTTCCATGAGCAGAGATGTAAGTATTGAGAACAATAGTTAGAAACCTGCCAGAGTCTGTCTACTCAACATCAGAGGCATGTTGGAAAAGATTCAGAAGATCTGCAGTTCATACAAGATCAGGATTGTATTCAGAAGTTGTTCCACCCTTCAGAAATATCACTCCCAAACCAAGCTTCACTCAGAAGAGAACATGGCCAATATCCATGTGAATGCTATTCCATACAGCTATGGCACGGAATACAAAGGTGAGACCAGCCGTTACCAAGAAGTAAGACTGAATGAGCATCAGAAAGCTGTAATCTGGTGGAAGTGGGGGTTGGTAGACGATGAAATCAGGCATGGCTGATCATGAGTGGAAAGAAAAGGGAGAGCAACAACTCACGTGGAATGAAGCCAGAATAATAGAAAACAATACTGGAAAGAAAATTGAGAGAATCAACACATGCTAGGCATTAATAACCTCCTCAGTAGACCTAGCATAATAATTAATTCTATATCTATATGGGAGCATTCAATCGAGAAGGAAAGGACATTAAGTTTGAAATTCTACAATTCCAACCCCTCGTTAAACTAGGGACACTGCAAAAAGTCAGATAATTTGGTTTAGTTAAAGAGGCAGACGAGCAAAATTAGACTTAAGACTTGAACTTTCCAACCCCCTAATAATCCCAGTGGATAAAACCATTGATTGAGCATATCTAGTGACATACCTGGCGGTCGTGAGTTCAATCCCTGGGTCAGGTATTGCAAAAAAGTCATTTACTTTGGTTTAGTAGAAGAGGCAGACAAGCAACATCGCAAGGACAAATTAAATAGGAAGAATTAACGGATACGAGATATCCTCCGGCATGGACAGCAGAATGAGAACAATCTACCGCCATGGATTGAATAGAGGATTCAGTTGGAAATTTCCAGAAGATTACTGACTACGACAGACACCTGAAGAAGAGATTGTATTGATCAGGACGACATGATAAATAATAATAGTAATAATAATAATAATGATAATGATGATAACAAGCCTGGTTAGTCAAACAAAAGAAACTGTCATGCAACCAACATCTTTTGGCGGCATACAGTGTTGGGGTTGATCAATCAAAAAATTGGGAAAAGGGGCTGGTCAATGGATTAGTTACTCCTCTCACCTTTCATTGGGAAGTGATTACTAAAAAAGTTGGAACTTTCAAAAAACAAGTGTATATGCTGCTGGACACAAGCTAAGGGATAAATTTAGCATAATCTTAAATTGCAAATTGAGCCAAGCCCAGCCCACCCCAGTAAATTTTTTTCGAGACATATGGAGTAATTGGAAATTTTAGCGCTCTCGCTCTATTTGTATGGCCTGTACACGTGATATAGCAGGACAGACTTGAAAACTGTAGAAACCTGTTTTGGTGAGAGTTTTTGATGAGAGTTCCTGATAATAATAGTAATAATAATAATAATGATAATAATAATGTGGTTCTTTTTTTTTCATTGAGTGCATCATATGAAAGTCTTCAGTTTGAAGCCAAACTTACGTTACAGCCAATGAAATATAAAAGTAAATCAAATCTATAGGAAATTCTAAAGGAATCGTCAATTCACCATAATATTGCTATCATTTTTATTACTAGTTTTTTTCCATCTTATTATTGTTGCTTTTTATGACAACACTCTGGGTCGATACTTTCTCAACCACTGAAGTAAATTAGAAATAAAGAAACAGCTTCCAATGAGATTTGAATTTACATCCCACACCTTGGGTGCTCATCTTTCATGGACGTTGCCTTGACCACTCTGACCACAGACGCTGGGTGATTAAGCAGGGACCAAACCTGTAGTCATTTGCCAAAAGAAATAATGAAATAGTGCCTCATCTATAGAACGCATGGGGTGGTGAGGTGTGCTGTGTCCATTGCATTTAGAATGAGCGAGCAATTCATTTTTTCCGTCTCGTGCAGGGTTTTTTTTTAGGTAAAACATCAGATCACCCAGGTCTTCAAAACCCCTTAGAGTCCAGATTTAGCACCCTATAACTTCTGGATTTCTCCCAGAGAGATCTCTGACCATGGACAGTCAGAAAAATCTTTGGAAAAAGCCAGAAATCAATGAAGTAGCTGATGGAGATCCCGAAGGAGGTCTTTGGAAACTGTTTCAAGAAATGGAAGGAACAATGGGATAAGTGTGTGGTGTCCCAAAGATGTGTACTTTGAATCCTACCTTATTATCAAGGCGCAGTCCATTCAAAATGCTGCTTTTATTGGGGGAATTCGACCTTAATAAATGGGAAATAAAAACAAAAAACTGGCTATTTTTCACAGTCACTAGTCATTAGATGAAGAAAACCTAAATACTTCATACATATCATCAGCATCATCATACCTATATCCTTTTTAATTGGATTTATGTTAAGAATATCAGAAAGTTTGAAAAAGCAGATTAACCGTGAATAACAAGGAGAACAACTACTGAGTTACCCCTCTTTCAATTTTTGGTATAAACACCGATTACATCACCATCAAGGCATTCATTGCAAATTTGTCACATCAAGAAGTATCCAGCCCTGTAACCACCTACATACTAACTACAGTGGAAGAATTCAAGCATTATTTGGGCCAAGACCTCTCTTTGCTATCAAAATATAACCTCAGCTAATAAATAACTAACAAGTTTAGCAGTTTGAGAGTGATGTCCACAAAGCTGACAAGATGAGTCCAACATTAGCTCTAAGCTAAAAATGATCCCTACCAACAGTAAGTAAAATAAATGAATTAAAACAAAAATGTATCTTTCATCCAATGACAAAAATTCAACAGACCAAAAAGTTCCACAATCAATTAGGAGCTGTATCAAACGGTTCATGACATTACAAGTTAGTCTTTTTGAGGTCTGTGATTATATATATATACCATGATTATTTGCATGTAGTTAACTTTTTTTTCTAGATTTTTAAACAGAAAACTTGGGGAGCATATTATACACAAGAACTAAATGCTAGCCCTTTCCCCCCACCCCATCTAAGTGCATAACCATTAAGTCATATCTATGGTCGAAGCAAATTAATGTGGCAAAAAGTTTAACCAAATAGTGGAATGTGTGTTTATTCATTATCTTTTTCCTAAGTGTTGACTTATTTTTGCAGCAAGCTTGTTGTGATTTTCTATAAACATGTCTGTGTGTAAATTATATGAAATATTATTTTCAGTCAATACTAATGGGGTGAAAATTTGAAGAAAGCTTAAATTCAGCTGCAACAAATTCTGAACAGTCAATGTATATTATACACAAGATCCCCCCCCCCCCGGGTTTCAGAGTTCATTATTAAGGGGTCGTATTATACACAAATAATTACAGTATTTATTTTAGATATTCAGACAAATATACATCAAATCCGCAGCTTGGATTAGAAAATAAAGAATAAGTCTCACCAAGAACTTAATCTTTATTTCTGATCTATGTTGATAACTAATGGTTGTGGAATGACACTCTGAGTAATTGTGATGAAAAGCAACTGAAATCAAGATGAAAGAAGTAAGTCGAAAAATAACATAGCAATTAGACTTATGTATGGCTTTTTTGTCTTGGCAGACAGTCTAAGCAACTTTTGGCTGCTATGCCTGGGCACATAGTATGGAGGAAGTGTTGTGCCCATTTTCCACTTCCTTCCTAACAACCATATTGAAGACTTCCGAAGGAAATACCTCCCCAGCTAGTTATGACACCTGGTATTCCCAGATGGTCACCATCTCGGTACTGACCAGACTTGATGTTGCTTAATTTCAGTGGCTGTACCAAATGTGGTACGGAAATTATGAAAATATCATATTCAAAATATTAAGAAAATTGGCACAAAATGGACTGTATTTCTTTGTGTATAACATGAAAAATATTCAACCCAAATCTAAGTGAAAATGGTGGTGGTGGGGCTTTTGCTATACTCGAATGTAGACAGAAAAATTTTTTCCTGCCAAGAGCTCAGGTAGAGGGTCTCTGAAGTTATAATAGATAAGTGTTGAAAAAATTATGTCATGTCTGTGTCATTTTTTTTTTTTACTCCTTTGAATTATTTCACAAAGCAGTTTTAATTTAATAAAAGTTTTGAAGAGAAAGTCTTACTGATGAAAAGTTTTTATAAAACCTCAACAATGAGTGCACAACATGTACAAAGGTAGGTAATTTTATTCTAATTCCTTTCTTATTATATAATTCCTTGAAATTGAAATTATCATGGTAACAAAACACAACATAAGAATATTAGGTACTTATTGTATTGTAGTACATGAATTGGGAACACCAGCAGAAAAAAAAATGAGACTGCCACACCATGGTGTCAAATTGAGTACCATGTTATACAAGGAGATACAATTTCATGCCTATTTTTCACCTCAAAATCTAGTATTCGTATTATACAGAAATTGTGTTATACACAAAGAAATACAGTATTTTCAAAAACCCAACAACATTTCTGCCAACTTGTCATAGTGAAAATTAGTGAATTTCAAAAATGTTATCCACCTTTGCATTCAAGAGGCTGGATATGTTGTAAGTTCACATTCCTTAAACTAAATATGCTGAATCTTTAATAAATTGGTTTACATTTGTCTCATATTTATCTTACATAGAAAAGAAGTTATCAACAATTAAAACAGTTCAAGGACTTTATAAACACTCTGCATGCATATACAAATAATAATGTAACTAAAAAGAAATATGAAGTATCAAAGGATTAGTACCAAATCAAAATAGTAAAATGAAATGTATCAAAACAATTTAACCTTTTCAAGACTAACCTATTAAGGTGCTTAATACTTCTAAAAGAGATCTATAAGACGTATATATCTCATCAGGAATTTTCAAATGGTCAAAGTACATAAGGAATCGACCAGTTATGGTTTCACTATTGTCAGACATCTTTTAATCAAATTTTTTCACATAACTTTTTCTCAGTTTTAGTGTTTTGGTTGGAGTTGATTTTTTAAAAAAAATTTTTTCATAAAAATGAATATCAAAGTTTCTTTTCTTGGGTTTATAAGTTTTGGCTAAGGCTGGACGTTAAATTTGAAAAAAATACTGATTACAAAAATGAACACTAAAGATCTTTTCTTGGGTTTTGAGTTTTGTATAAAGTTTAGGGTTATGGTTGCAGGATTTCAATAAAATAAATTCTACTTATAAAAATGAATACTTATGATTTTGGATTGAAAAGAGTCTCAACTACAGCAAAAGTATTATTGTATACTAATACCACCATAGTCAATTAATCAATTCAGAAATTTTAGATGGACTTTATAAATAAATGCTGGAAAACAGGATCCAATGGGGTTAGTTTTTGACATTTATACGAAAAGGATTTACTTATACATACCAGAAGAAGTAATCAAATACTGAGTATTATTTCCTGTTTAAAATATTGAAAAACATTAAGGAATGATCACTTCTGGTAAATATAATCAGCTCTTTCACACCTGAGAACATTCTTAACATTCTTTTCATGAAATATACAGAATGAATATCTATCTCAGGTTACTTGAAACTGAACTGAGATTGGCCTATTTTACACAGATAAAAATGGCATTTTTGATTGGTTAGTTTTAGACACACCTTTAAGAATGTTTGAAATTAACCAACCAGAAGTGCCAATTTTGCCTCTAGGGATTAGCTGATGTCAGCCAATCATAACTATCAATATCACCTTTGGGGTGGAATGATACTAACCTATCAGAACTGTCATTTCATCTCTACATATATGCAAATCTCAATTCCTTTTGAGCAATCAGCAAATTTTTTTGAATAAATGATAATAGTAAAGCATCCCAACTTGGTGACTTCTGTTTGTCATGAATGAAAAGTTCACATCTGAAGGGTAAATAAGAACAAAATCCAGGCAGGATATTTGTATGAAAATAAAAAAATTCATGAAAACTGAATTTAATATCTACATTTAAAATAAACACCTGCAATAAGATAATAGAATGAAGAGAAAAAACAAATTTTGGATGAACAACAATATCAATAAAAGTTTCGTAAATATATCAATACATCAAAAAGAATCCAAAATCAAATGTAATATTTAGCCTCCCCAAAGCACACAAATGGTAAACCAATCATAGTTGAGAGGTATGTAGGGTAGGAACCTCCTTTGAGGCCATTAAGGATGAGTATTTGGATATATGGACATCCAAGTAAGGTTGAAAAGAGAGTGAGACTCCTTGACAAAGTAACAAATGGTCGAATTCTAAAAATTATTTGAATATATACTGGCTACTTTGATTCAGTCTGTATAACTGAAATGTACAGTTTCAACTAATTTAGGGAATCAGACAGATAAACAGAATGAGGATTTTAGTTGTATATAGATAGTGAAGGAGAATTGTGAAAGAAAAAAATTCATAAAAAAAACTAGGTTAGACCCAGAGCCAGTCAAAGGCATAAGCAAACTGAGCTGCTGCTAAGGGCTCTGTGGCCATCATAGGGCCCCAAAGAGCACTCGAAAGGTCTCAAATCATATTCTGCGAAGGACCTCATAAAGGCTTCAGCCAGCCCTTGATAAGCCTACAAAAGAAGTAGCCTTTGTTCAATATATTTTTTTAAACTTATTTTTTGAGGGAAAAACAGCAGCTCTCAAATGCCAGAAATTACAGAAAATCAAAACTAACTGGGTAGGATAGAACAAATTGACTTACCAGTGACATCTTGTCTTTGAGTTGCGTTGTCTTCGAAAGGTATGAGTGGGGAATGATCCCCAGTGCCAACGTTGATGCTGTTGAAGTTCAACAGGTCATCTGTGTTGTTGCGAATATTGTCCTGCAATTGTTGGTTCTTCAAATCAATGTTTTTGTTTGCTACCGACAAGTCAATGAGGGGGTTGATCTCGTCTTGGGAACTCTTGGCAGAGGAGGCCAGAGTAGTGGTCGTATCACAGACACCGGGAATTGTGGTTGTAGCCCCACTACTGATGGGGTGGATCAAGCCAGAAGTGGGAGCTGACGGTTTACCAGGCACGGCCCTGGAAGGAACAAAAAGGAAAGGAAAAATGAAGAATAAGGATAACCCAGGAATATATTTGAAAGAGAGAAAGAATTCAATTGAATATGATTATCAATAAATTACAAGAAATTTTAAACTTCACACAGAAATATACATCGTAGGAAGTGAACAACAATGGTCAAAATTGTCTTCAAAGCCAAATGTTTACAGTGGAAGAATAAATTAAAAAAACAAATACAAATGTTAACATCAGGAATAAAGAAATTCTAAACTCTACACAAAAACAATCATTCTTGAAAATGACGAACAAGGTCAAGAGGTTTCAAATTCATGATTTCAGAACTCTGGAAAGCTTTTTCTTAGTTTTCAGCTGGTTTTGAAACAGTTTTCCTTGTTTGAGGACAAGCCAATGAAAACTTAAATTGATAAATTTAATAATACTAAGGCATGCCCGTTCAAAACATGTATGTTTGGAATGGTGTTATTGACAGCAACAATCAAACAGAAATATCATAGTTAATAGAAATAACAATCAAAACAGAATTTTTTTTAAATGCCGTTACATCATCCTTGCTAGAATTTAATTTAATCTTGTTCTACAGGAGAAAATTTAGCAGAAAAAAACCTCTGATTCCCTCCATTCTCTCCATACCAAGCATTAAAAATCTATAAAACCATGCTTGTGAACATCGGTGACATATATGTACTGGCAAAGAACTATATCCATTCCAAGAGGTATTTTCAAGATGAATCGAGCTCTAGGGACCCTCATTTCAAGAACCATAAATCCAAATAACTTTAAATTCAACACTGCAACATCTGGTGCACAAAAAAAATATCTGGTAAGTATTATCTTCATACCAGTAGTTGAGTTATCCTGATGCATATACACATATGTAGATTTCTCAAATTAGAGTACATATACATATATATATATATATATATATATATATATATATATTTTATATATATGGAACATGGCAAGTACAACAGATACTGTCACCTTATAACTGCACACATCAAGGTCAGAATTATATAAGTAGGTGAGCCAGCTACGGGTTCTTTATTTTGATGCATTGAATGCCACACTTATGGGCAGTTACTAAGATCTGAGTGACTTTGATAAAAGACCAAATTGTTATGACCAGAAGATTAGGTGAAAACATTTACGGAACGGCACAGCTTGCAGAGTGCTCACATTGAGTTTGACAGTTCATTGCAAAGGTGGCCTATTTCTTGATATTTACTAAAGGTAGCTTAATTCAGCACAAGATGGAAAACAGGGAAGTAGGGGTAAGGGAGGCATCTACCTTCATATTTACTAAAGTTAACATAGTAAACAAGGTCAAATGTGGTGTACGGAAATTGTGCTGCACCAATCCTCCAAGGGCTATTAATTGGCTTGAAAATCAGCATTTGGAATCCAGGCTTTTACCTGGGCTTGAACTGGAGACTTCTGGCACAAATACACAACTGTGTCACACACAAGGCAGGCCCATCTACTTTCAGATAGTATTGCAAGCCGAATCAACCAGTAGAAAAATCAAATACAGTAAGGTGGAAATGACTAAATACGTATGGCATATAGTAGTACTGTTGCCAGTTTAGCAGTTTTTATGCTAAATTCAAAATGTTTCTTGTTTAGGCAGTGTGAAAATACATTAGCATTATTTTTCAGCAATCTAAAGCTATTTTCTGGCCTTTTTTATCAATAAAAGACAAACATTTTTTTTAGTTCATTTTGGCATTCTATCATGCTTTTTTCCAGGTTATTCATGCACAATTTTTTTTTTTTGAGTTGGCAACACAGTATAGTAGTCAGGGTTAGGATTGGGTTAGTGTTAGACTTAGTGATACATACATAGTCAACCAGACCAACTTAAAAACTGGAAAAACCTATGTTGATGTTGACAGTTTCTAATATATCCAATGGTGTAATCCTGTCACAAATACTTAGATAGGTTTCAATCTATGGTTGATTTGTCTGGCAACACTCTCCAAAAGATTGCCGACATAATATTAATTTGATCCTTACATAATAACTGAGGTGAAGTATAGATACTTTGTTAGATGGCTTGATTGTTAATTATATTTCCACCTGAATGCCAATTTGATGACACAGGTGACACAACTCTCAACCCATCTCCTCTGAGAGAGTGCTAAACCAAATTTGATGACAGAGGTAACAACACTTATATCAACACCTGTAAGAAACACATTTGACTTACTCTGACAAACAGACAGTAAAAATGAAATGAATTGGACAAAAACATTTCAGAACCCAATAACCAAAACTTTTGTTTTCTATTCATTTAAGCTTTCCCATTTAGAAGCTCAGGCACTCAAGTACGGTTTATCTTGAGCCAGAGGAGATAAAGGTTCAAAGAATTATGAAAATACTTTCTTTTTAAATACCAAAATTTAGTATATTTTGTAATATAATATTATTTTGGTGGTATTACTTAATAAAAAAAAGAACGCTTTTCATCGCAACTTTTTTCTCAGATTAATTAACCACCAGATGTGAGTAAATAGTTTTGATCGGAAATGAAAGAAAGGTGGGATTTGAACCTGTAACCATTCAACTACGTTACCACAAAAGCCAAGATTCCAACTTCATCGCAGAAGTTCAAATAACACCCTTAAACCAAACTTTCACTCCAATCAAGGACACATTTGTTTACATTCTGGTGGTTACAGTATTTAATACACTTTTTTTTTCTTTTAGATTTAGATTACAAGTATTATAAATCATTTGAAAATTCTTTTTTTGAACTTCTTTTTACTGAGACCTTAATTGGATTAGTTGCATCTTATCACCACTTTTTGCTCAAAATCGATTACCCTCCAGCAAAGAGTATATAGCACTGATTGGAAAATAGTGCAAAAGGTGGGATTCAAACCCACATACACATAACCAGGGGAAGCACCATTTAGCCCTGCCTGCTTTACCAATTGAGCCACCACAACCTCAACTGGACACCAAAGTTTAAATAACAATAAAGTTAAAAAGTGGTCAAAAAAAAAAAGAAAAAAAAAAGAAATCCAAAATCAATAATGATTTATGAAACTTCATCTAATAAAAATTAAAAAAACAGAAAAATGTTTTGAATAATGCCTGGGTTTATCTGTTCAAATCTAGGTTAGCTTTCATACGATAGTTGATGTTTGCCATCTTACATCTATCACTAGCTCTTAAATATTGCCAATTCCCATCCTGCAGTATTGCAGCTTAATTATAATGCAGTTGGCTTTCTTGGACCCCAACATCTGCATTATAACGAGGGGCATCTATATTACATGATTTGATACTTTATGCTATTCTCCTATATTATTTAACACCAACTTAGTTTTTTTATACAACCTATTAACAACTGTCAACACAGGTTCCTTCATGTTTCAATTGATTTGGATGGCTAGCTTGATATATATGTGTCACACATACAGGCCATACCAATGGACCAAGCTGCTTGAAAATTTCAAGATTTACTCGTTCATATGTTCAGAATTAACTTTTTTTAAATAAAAAAAAAATTCTTCCCCTAAATGGGGGGGGGTCAATTTGCAATGTAAGTTGATACTAAACTAATCCTCTAGTTTGTGTCAAGCAGCATTCATGATTTTTTCCTCAAAATTTGAATTTTTTCAGAGATCACTGCCAAACAAAAGGCAAGAAAAGCAATTCATTCATTGATAATCCTTGTTTCCAATTTTTTAATTGATCGCAGTATGCTGGCATAATACATTGGTCAAGGGATGGTTTCTGTTGAGTGACAAACCAGACTTGTTTCATTATCTAATGATTCAGTTTCCTTGTCTTTTTCTTTTGTTTATTTTCTGACAAGTTCGTAGATTAGTTCCTTGGTGGTAGGTAGTTTGTACTGTCTTTCAAAGGATAATTTTCCGGAACCTATTTCCTTCATGAACTAAATCCTCCCAAATCTTCACTCATGAAGCCAAGCTATCATATTTAGGAGAGTCTGAAATTTTACATATAATTTTCATTTCTTTATTACAAAGGCCTTGAGTGTTTCTAACAAAAATGAAATGACAAAAAAAGGAAATATGACATTTTAATTTTTGTTTGGACAAAAAGACAAAAAGGGACCCTTTTCAGATCTCTTTCTCCTTACAGGTATCATATATTGCACTTAAAGAAAGCCATAGAATGAATCAGACAAAATGCTGTGCTAACATAAGAATGGGAAGAAGAGATTGGATAATCTGAACTAGAGTTGGATTTTTGATGACTCTTCCTTGTAGACAAAGCAATAACATATGTCACAAAATACAGAGCAGGAATGAAAATGCAATAAATATAATTCTTATGAGTAGCAGATACCTATAAAACAGCAACAATTACAAATACACACACACACACATATATATATATATATATATATATATATATATATATATATATATATATATATATATATATATAAATTTACTTATATATATTATGACACTAACATTGTTCCCAAAAAGCTTTCTCTTGTCTGATATAGTTGGTACACTTGCAAATATAAATGTATACATAAAAATGAAAACTATCATGGGACAAAGGTAGTACAACTTATCTGTCACAAGAGAGATTGTGAAATACATATGAGGGATAGGTTGTATATTGACTTAACACAATATACAGGTATACTCGATCTAGCTCCAGCTTCTTTTCTTTTCAGGCTAGCCTGTCCCTATCCCAAATTGCCCATGCAATCCTGTTCCAACTCTCTCTTTTTGCATGTGCACCAGATCCATTTTTCTCTCCTTCACAGTTTCTTTAACTCATCAAAAGAAATAATTTTTGTTATTTTTGTTTCTTATAATCAGAGTAATCTGAATTCTTGCTATGATTGAAAAAGCATCATTCTCAGAGATATGCCTATTTATCTAATTGTCATTTTGATGTCAGTTTGCTTTAATAAATGTTCTTGCGTAATCTCATGTGGTTTTGACTTGCAACTGAACAAAAAGAAATACTGGGATACACATTGTATATCAGTATTCAGCCTAACAATGCTGGGTTATAAATTTCCATCAATATCGCCCAGCCCTAATATGCAACAACTTGCCTATCAACTCACAATAATGAGCAGTTATGACATAATCATGCAAGCCATTGGTGATAGGCTCATTACAAAATGTTCAGAGGATCTAACCTTCAACCAACCTTACTTAAATACAAATAAAAAAACTTAATATCCACTGTGAACCTTTTAATAATCTAAACTATATGCATAGTGGAGAGCTTCAACTGCCTCATAAGCCTCATGATGTGGGAACGTGCAAGTCAGATAGCAAATGTCTCTGAATGTTCACAAATACAACCATAAGAGACAGTGGCAAACACACACAATAAAGTTGGACATGCCTCAGTGCATATCATACGGATATAAACATACGTAGTATAAACATTTTCTAGTGGGATTCACAGAATATTTAATGCTACTAAATATTATGACTATTACCACAAGTGCCCTGCCAAGGGTCAGTCCTTTTTTTTCTTGAATTGCTTTTCATTTGTGTTTCCATCTCTTATGAGTCATTATTACTCTTGTTGCTTTTTTACTCATTTTTAGACTTCATTTTAAACATGTCATGTTTCAGTGTTTCAAACTTTATAATTCTAACATCAATCAGACATCATATTTTTGTTTTTTGTTAGTCTTAATTCAGTAGCATAAATAATTCCCTTCTAAGGGACCCTTTGATGTGAAAAGCAGCTGAAAAGTGACTAAAAGTTGAAAAAAAAATAAATGACAGCAGTACTTCAATAATTTTACAATTTGCACTGTGTTTAAAAAATGAAACAAAAATAATGTTTCTCTTTATTTTCAATCATTGCTACCCACAACAGACCGGTTTAATCACTTTTGCTGGGTTTAGGTTATTCATGTGTTCTGAAAATTATACCTGCGTATCTGGACTTGGTGTGGCCCTTACTGTTCATCATAAAAACTTAAGATTTTGAACGCACATACTCCTCTCAATTGGGTTTTTTTGTTACAAAAATTTGGCATGGTGGCTGAAATAGTTTCATATACGTGGATAATAGAGATTTGCATTGCAGTAATCTTGGAGAATAGCCTTTCTATACACATTGCATTTTTAAATGTAGATAATAGAGATTTGCATTGTAGTGAGCTTGGACAATAGTGGGTTTTTTTCATAATTTTGTTTTTGTTTTTATTACTTTAAAAAAATTATTTTGACCTTTATACTCATCATTTTTATTGTCATTACAGCATAAATGAAATTCTTTTTTACAACATCAGTTACACTCCTTAGTAAGACGGAAGACATCTGCACATTGGTAATTATTATTTGATTGGATATTCTTATAATTGTTCTATTTTATCATTATTTTTGTTAATCTCATGTTGCACTCAATTTCTAGATATGACTTTATCATAGGTATGTACACACGGGAAAAACATAGCATCAAGTTCCTTAAAATCCAGGGTTTCAGGCATCCACTGAAGCCTTGGAATAAACAGCCCACAGAAAAGGGGAACTATATCATATATAGATATATATGTAAAAGGTGGACTAACATTATCAGAAATAACTATTGTGACTGCTCTAATTTCAACTGATAGCTTTATAAAAAATAAACAATTGGTAATTATACAATCATAGTGAACACCTATACTAAAATCATTAAGCAGTAAGACCATAGACAGGGCCTGTGTGCAAAATAACCCTCCAGCCTGAGCAATGGAGTTTCAAGATGAAGTGCGATTAGCCCTGGGCTGACCCTACCCTTTAAACCAAAGTTTTGTATCCTATAGTCCACCGAGGTGGTTCAAACAGGAGCAAGACCTCTAAGTCATAAGTTTGACAGGAGTACCTTTCTCCTGGCAGATGCATATATATATATATATATATATATATATATATATATATATATATATATATATATACACACCCACGCATAAAATCTATTGTCAGTAATGCTTACCTTGATTCTTTCATTGATTTACAATGTATTCTTACAGTAAAATCATGAGCAATGCATTTATATCATTCATACAGAAGCCCTATTCTATGAGTAATTCTTCCATTAATTCCTGACCACTGACAATCCCTCTCAGCGTAAATAGAATTAACAATTGAAGAAAATGGGGCTACTGCAGCAGGAATCAGAATACATGTATATATGAAAAAGAGAAAGTTGTTTTTGAAGGGGGTTCTCTAGAAAATTCTAAAATTGAAAAGGGTTCACTGTCGAGTAGTTTAAAGGTCAAAGATCAATAATCCAAAGTATTTTCATGGACTTAGATGCCTATCAAATTCCATCTGCTACTCTATTTACCTTACATATACCAGGTACAAATACAGTCAGTCCTAAAATACAATAATGATTACTGTTTCAATCCTCCCCCCCCCCAACACTTACAGCCAGAATTTATGCTACTACGTATGTAAACATGACAGAGATAAAGTTTTGATATACAATTTACACAGTGAAATCAGTGAAATTGCCTAATTGGCAAAATCTATTTCATCTTTTATCTATATGGTAAAGAAAAAAAAGGTTTGATTTCACTTTGATGACATGAACTTGTGATAGTAGAAAATTGGTGTTTTATATCCTTGTTCTGATTAAATAAAAAATCTCGATCAAATCAAAACTACGTATTTATTTTCTGTAGAAAAAAGTTGAAATTTGGCTAATTAAGCAATTTCACTGATTTGACAAAATATGTATATATTAGATCCTAACAGTGATATAATTGATTAAATAAACATCTCTCCATACAAATAAAGTAACAAAATCAATTAAAAAAAATAC
>OY735220.1:56146557-56359057 GCA_963457665.1 Thysanoteuthis rhombus
AGAGACAACAAAGTTCAGTCGGGCACAAGGTCACTATTTTGGAACATCCAGTGAACAGTCTGCTAGACTAGCTTGATTTGCAAGGTCTAAAACATCTATGTCAAAACTAGAGCGAAGACAGAAGAATGCACTTCAGCCTACTTGCCAACAAAAAGTTACTAGATATGCCGGCATCAAACATGATTTACAACATTATTTGGAAGACTAGCTCCAACTTCAACTTATCGAAACTTTATAGCAATGGATGTATTTGCATAATTTCTTTTCTTTTTAATGCGCTTCTTATATTCGGGCAAATATGGTAATGAGCCAAATTAATAACTACTATGTCATATTTCTGGTTCTAGAGGAAAAAACTAAGCAGTAACTTCCAACTAGTGAATAAAAGTTTAAGGTTCAATCCCAAGATTAAGACAGAAAAATAAATTCATTTCAAAGTAAACATAAATGAAATGAGAAGATACAAAGAAAAAATTAGGGTCAGTATTTGATGAGAGATGGAAAAACACAACTAAATGAATTGGGAGCCTTGAGTTTGGAACTTAGAATAATAGCAAGAATATTATCATTGAATTTCTGAATGAAGCCTTTAAACTGGAAGCGGAAATACTGTATATGCTATACTCAAAGACAAGGATGTTTGGAGGACTGCCGCTCACTCCAACTTATCCGAGTCCCATAACCTTTTTATATCATGTTTCTTTGGACGACCCCCTTGTCATAATACCAGCATGTTAGATGGAGTGTAATACTTGTAGAGATTTTTTTTGGTTTTTATTAAATGTCCATCTTACGAACCGGCTTATGGGAAAAATAAATGGGAAATTTTCCAAGACGTAAAAGCGGTTATAACAAGTACCTATACTCAATGTATATGTTAGAATATGAAATTGGGATCAATCTCTGACAGAGTGACATCTGCATGAGACACGTAGCATGTTTCTTTTTATCACTTTCTACAAACATGTTGAGTAAAAGGAACGCACTCCCCTCTCACTCACCATCAAATACTTGTAAAATCCCACAGTTGAATACCAATTATTCAACTTGAGTACAAGCAGTTTGGAGAAGAAGACCAGAGCTTCTCATATAAATAGAAACCTCAGTTATCCGAACATCAATTATTTAACTTTCTAATTACCCAAACAAAGTTTTAGGTCCTCGTAATTGTATTTAAGATGGCAGCCTTTTTTTATGTTTAGACCAGTTATCAAAACAAACCCCAACCCCTCTTGTTAGGATAATCTTCCTGTTCTACATTTCAATAAAGTGTGGGGATAGGAGAAAGAAAGAGAAAGACAGATAGGAGAGAGGGTGTGAAAGAGAAAGAAAGACAGGAGAGAGGGTGTGGAAGAGAAAGAAAGATAGATAAGAGGGTGTAAAAAAGAAAGAAAGAAAGATAGATAAGAGGGTGTAAAAAAGAAAGAAAGAAAGATAGGAGAGAGAGGGAGACAGGAGAGTAAGGAGAGAGGAAGACAGGAGAGTAAGGAGAGAGGAAGACAGGAGAGTAAGGAGAGAGGAAGACAGGAGAGTAAGGAGAGAGGAAAACAGGAGAGTTAGGAGAGAGGAAGACAGGAGAGTAAGGAGAGAGGAAGACAGGAGAGTAAGGAGAGAGGAAGACAGGAGAGTAAGGAGAGAGGAAGACAGGAGAGTAAGGAGAGAGGAAGACAGGAGAGTAAGGAGAGAGGAAGACAGGAGAGTAAGGAGAGAGGAAGACAGGAAAGAGGGAGACAGGAGAGTAAGGAGAGACGAAGACAGGAGAGTAAGGAGAGAGGAAGACAGGAAAGAGGGAGACAGGAGAGTAAGGAGAGACGAAGACAGGAGAGTAAGGAGAGAGGAAGACAGGAAAGAGGGAGACAGGAGAGTAAGGAGAGACGAAGACAGGAGAGTAAGGAGAGAGGAGACAGGAGAGTAAGGAGAGAGGGAGAAAGGAGAGTAAGGAGAGAGGAGAGAGGAGACAGGAGAGTAAGGAGAGAGGGAGACAGGAGAGTAAGGAGAGAGGGAGACAGGAGAGTAAGGAGAGAGGGAGACAGGAGAGTAAGGAGAGAGGGAGACAGGAGAGTAAGGAGAGAGGGAGACAGGAGAGTAAGGAGAGAGGGAGACAGGAGAGTAAGGAGAGAGGGGAGGATGAGAGTAAGGAGAGAGGGAGACAGGAGAGTAAGGAGAGAGGGAGACAGGAGAGTAAGGAGAGAGGGAGACAGGAGAGAGAGGGGAGGATGAGAAAGATGTGAGAGATGGACACGGAGAGTCCCCCCCTACCAAAAATGAGAATTCATAGAAATGAGACTTTTATGCCTGACTAAGTACAGGGTTTTGTGTCGTCCTAGAAAAGGTAGTGGCATAAATTGTCCATGTTGCATACCAAACAGCCGACACAATGAGATCAGATCATACTTTAAGCTGAGACAGCCGAGAAAATATGACAAGTATTTTATTCACTTGGCCAATGGCAATTGTTTCCCTCCCTCTCAACCCACATTTGGGCTCGGTTGAAATGGGGAAACTTGTGTGTTGTGCTGTTTCATGGGTGAAAAGGTCTGTTAACCTAAGAGTGGATTTGAAAAGAAAATGAGGAAGAGAGAGAGAGAGGGAGAAAGGATAAGAGGAGAAAAGAGAAGAAGGGAAAGGGGAGAAGAAAAAAAGGAAGAGGAGAGAGAGAAAAGAGGAAAGAAAGGAAAAAGAGATAACAGAACGTTACTTTTGACAAAATTTAGATACATATGTAGCGAGTGTTGATGAAGTGCCAACAACTGAGAGAGGAAGAAGCGAGAAAAAAAAAAAAAAAGAGTGAAGAGATGCATGATGTACTTTAAATGCAAAAGGTGGTAGGGTCATTGTTATGACATGGGGAAAATAAAGTAAACTCTAGACTAGAAGTTCGACAATATGTTAGTAATCCTTTTAGAAACATGAAAAAAAAAGGGCAATCAGCTGAAATGTATTTGTCTAGTTCATTTCCGTTTGAGAGTTGATGAAACTGGATTCACCGTTGCTTGTCTTAGTAGTGATTAAACTACGTTCTAAGCAATTCCAAGTCATAAATAGAGCTGTGTCATAACAGGTCTTCGGTATAATCCTACAAATGATTATTGTTGCTTTTTATCATAACATACAAATGCTTGTTTGCTTGTTTTTTTTTATCATACGAAAGCAAACAAAGGAAGGGAGGGGTACTAGGAATAAAGACACAAATTTGGCTGCTGCTGGTAAGCAAAGCCCCACTCTATGAGTGCATGTGTGTTCACTGATTTAGGCAGGTATCTGCTCCTGGCAATATTACTGCTGCTGTCTCAATTTCATCTTTTATCTGATTATGTTGCCTTATTATTTTGAAATTTAAAAAGACAAAAAAAATACGAAGAGCTGTAGAAAATCAACATAAAAAATAGATTTTCTTTGAGGTAAGCTTCTGATAAACATTAAATAATAATCAATACATTCATACTGAAATATAGATTTGTATAATTTATCCATGTTTATATATATGAATAATCCTGTCATTCTTTAGAGGTACTTTGCTAGTGAAATAATTGTTCAGCTAAAAAACATTTTCATAAAAGGCAAAGAAAGGAAAAAGTCCACTAATGCTACATTAACAGCAAATACCAACTGAAAGAGGACGACTAAACATTTCAGCTTTTTTTTAGAATCAAAAAACAACAACCACCACAAATAACAGGAAAAAAATAGACAAAAATGACAGAAAATGGAGAAAAAAAAAAGAGTTGTCTGATAATATGAGAGAAAAAAAGAGAGAGAGAGAGAGAGATAGAAAAAAAAATTGCAAGAAGTCAAGAAAGGTAGATTCCTAAACTTCTTTGGTTGGAATACTGCCCCCTAAATCTCTTCCGATATTTCATCAGTACCCTTAAAACTGAAAGTTTAGTCAAAATACATTGAAAATTGAATTATTGAATCTTTTTTTCATTCAGGCATTTTTTTTTTGCATAAAAATATAAGGTAGAAATTATCAATTTGTATTCTTAGCCCCCCCCCCCTCAGCCTCCTTTTCTTCTGACATCCTCTATAGCCCACTTACTTTCCTATATCCCTCTTCAGTCTTCTAGTACCCCCAATTACTCATTCTTTGAGTTCTATTTGTTGTTAGCACGTCCCAGCAGATCCATTCTACAAGCTTCTTCACGTATATAATCTGTAAGGAATAAAAGGGACCTCATTTCTTTTTCTTTCCCTTTGGCAACCAAAAAAGAAATTTATGCTTAAACAGCAACCAGCTTGGCTCATACCCAGCAATACAAGCCACATGGACAATACCATCCACAGCAACTCTTGTGATACAGGTTATTCCATATTCATACGTAGGGGGTGCCCTCCAAATCCATCACTGGTGGACAAGGAAAACCACTCACTGGTTTCATTAACACATCTGTCCGGCAATAATATGTGTATGTCGGGGGGGGGGGGAGACCTCTATGTTTCATTGTAGATTTTATATCTGGAGAAGTCTGTGGAATGGATTGTGGTCAGGGTTGTTATTTGGTACTTTTCAAGACCAAAATTGGGTAAATTTGGTACAGAACGAAACTACTTGGTCTGAAAATAAAGATTAAGTACTAAATAAAAATTTACTAGAGATCACAATTCCTTACACACAAATGATGTAAAACATAAAAGTACATAAACAATAAATTGAAAATTTGATCCATTTTTCTGCAAGCTTAGTTAGATGATAAATTTCAAGTTATTTGATTATTTTGATACTGGTCCCCAGTTCATAGATAGTTGTTCTGAGAGTGGATTTTAAAGGTACTTGATTATTCTGGTACTAATTTTGGGCCCAAGATCATACAAATTTGGGCCGATAATGGATTTTAAGGCACTTGATTATTTAGGTACTGAAGCTATTCATTTTGCTCTCGTACAGCAAGAGATGTCTGGCAGCCCTGATTGTAGAATCAAAAATAGTCCTAACAACTCTTGGAATGATAATGACCGTGAATGAAGAGTCATTGCTAATTCAATAACAAAAGAAGAGATTGACTAAAAACACAAACAAAAGCAACAAAGAAATGAAGAGACAAACATCCTATACAGCTACATCAATGGTAATTATCAATTGAAATAAGAAGACTATACATTTAGAAAACACATTTTTACTTCTTGATCAGAGACAACAAACACCAGAATTACACAACCAAGAAATGAGAGAGGGAGAGACATCAACAACGGATGATAGGAAGAGAGTTGTCTGATAATATGAGAGAAAAGGTAAGAGTGAGTGGCAAAAAGTTAAAAAAAAGTTTCACTAAAGTTCCTGGCAAACAAGAAGCAATGCATGCAATTTCTGAATGTGCATACCTCGTGTTTGTGGGCCTTGTTCAATGGAGGGAGAAAAAACAATCCTCTTTCTCATCAGACTGAAGAGTTGCAAAACAATATGACATCTTGTCCTGCTCTGCAACATCGAATGATGCGGAAAAAAGAAATGAATGCAACCTGAATAGATTCAGCATTTCCATCAGACTAAAATCCTTATCTTTCAGTGTCAGTTACAGTTTTCAGAGAAGACAGACATGGACAAGCAACAAAACTGTCAGTCTCTCAGTTTGGTTCCATGTTACAGCTCCATAGGTGACTATCAGGAGGATGCATTGATTATATATTCTTCTTTTTTAGGACTAATGGGATTTTCTAATTCTTGAAGGCTGAGCTTGCTCTGCCAAAGGCTTGCCATCCTAGGGTTATTCTTTGCTTTTCTCCTTTTGAGGATTTCATAGAGATTCCTTGTTCTAAGAAGATGGACTAAGGAGTTATTGCCCTTGGTAGGCTATCTTTTAGTTAATATCAAACGCCTGGATACTTTCCAGAGAGACCTTGTTAACTTATTAGTATATCATCAGAATTTGAAACGGATGATGGTATTGTACCCTCAACAAAAAATCTTTCTCACCAACGCTAAATATAACCCCACTTGATACTGACCAGGTCTGATGTAGCTCAACCAACATTAGCAAGAAGTCATAAATGATAAAGTGATCCATATTTGAAAACTGACCATTTTCTCCTTTATTCCACCAACAAAGGAGGTGCAGAATGGCATAACAGTTACTGACATAGAAAACAGAATCGGAAAACATACAGTTTTGGCATCAGTACTCAACTAAACCCCTTCCAAAAACAATTTTTTTGACTTTTTGAAAACTTTTTTGGGGCCCTTATTCTAAGAGATTTATTTATAACATCTAAATCATCCAGGACCTAGATGTTTCTTCACTCTGGTTTAGATGTCTTCCAGTTGAAAATGCCAGCAATGTCACAAATAGAATTTATTCTGACCATATTTATTCTTTGACAAAATTTCTTTTTACAGGTCTTCAACTTTTGATGCTATGGTTATTCAATTATTGACTGTGATGGCAAATAATCTATTTTCTATCTATAAATGTGAATTGTGTTACACTATGAATATCCTCTGATGACCTGCTGCCATCAAATTCAGCATCTTCCAAGCAACTGACAACTTGCTCCACAAATACTTAAAGGACAGAGTCATTGTTTTTGGTTGGGAATGAGAGGCAAGGGCAGACTGAGATAAGGATATTAGTCTGAAAAGAATCCTCAACAGGTTGCAAAATCTCCTCTCCTGTCATGAAAACAGAACCATTAAAGCTGCACAAAGCTGAGAATAAGAGATGATCAAAATAAATAGATAAAAACTTTTGAAGAAAAAATGATGTTTGAAACTTCTGCAAAGAAATACTGAAAGCATTCAACCAAAAAGCTCAGAAAGCAAAATGAGTAAAATCCTCATGCCAAAATTATGACATGCAATGACAAAAATAAAAATCTGACATGTCTGTTATCATTATCACACTTCAGCCACTGTACTCTCCAGCCTTCTTCAGGTATCTGCTTGCTGTATACAGCAATGTCTACTCTTCCTTATGCTGCCTCCTTACTAAGCTGGTATATAATTCTGTACTACCTTAGCCAAGAATTGAACCCATCACTCATCATCTCTTATCTACTATCACATTCAGGCAGTGATTTTTGAAGCCTTTTATCTGAAGTCTATTCTTTCTTAATCAAAAGTTCCTGTGTGATGTTGATATCCATGTTGGGCCTACTGGTTGGATGAGTTCAGTAGAACATGTACCTACCAATTCCTAATAAGATAATTGAAAGAAATAGCATACAAGTTCTCAGAAAGGACAGTAGTCATGACAGGCTTATAATAATAGATCCTCCGAGGTGACAAGGCATATTGGGCGATGGTTTGGTCACAGTTTGAATGATACAGGATTTTCTAATTTATTCTTTCTGTAGTTATAATAGTTTTTTTTTGTTTTTTTTTTTCAAGGCTGGGGCGTTAGCTCTATGTCTTCCCCTTCATGGATGGACTGTCTTATAAGATTAAAGGGCTCTATCCAGTTATTTACCCATAACTTGGAGGAAAAGTGGATTCACACCTTTCCCGACTGTGTTCACACAAAGTAAACATGACAGGTAGAGAGATCAAATAAAGTGTTCCATTTGACATTCCAGTATAACAAATACCTGAGGAGAGCTGAGAGTTAAAACAACGGAAGTGTTACAAAAACAAAATTTTAAAAATTGATATGAATCAATCATTTGATACTAGTGATGATACCTTGTCTCAGAAATTACCCCAAACCCCATACCTCCCACCCACCCCAAAAAATGAAGGAATTTGTTGAGGATCCATTATGGAAGCCAAAAGTTATATTTTTAAATAGCAAGTTGTAGCTTTGTGAAGTTTACTGTTGATTTTTGAATGCAATTAAGCTCCATTTGGTAAAAACTAAGATAATGATATTTCAGGATATTTAAAACAGAAAAAAACCGTCTCACCTTTGCGGATATTCTTTACACGATATCTAGAATTGAGATAAATTCTGAGATTCTGTTGAATGGGGTTGATTTGGCCTAATTTCTCCATAGTTGTTTCCTACTTCCACGTTTTGTCCCACATACCCCTTGCCTTTCCTCAGGTATCTGTTACTTTCTGGAGTGTCAGATTCAGTGACATTCCTGAACACAACAGACAACCCAAAAAGACCGGATGAATACACGGCTAAAAACATTGTGAAAGAAACAAAATCACAAATGCAAGAAAAATTAGTCTAAACCAACCCATATCCGATACAAACCTCCATCTAACAAAATTCAGACAAAGACCTCTGAAAATCTATACGTACAAATTGCATGCTACAGAATACACACAGCTACACCGAATGTTGCGTAGTCAAAAACAAACACTGGATTTTTTAACCCTTTGATGAACAAACAAAAAAATATAAACATGATGGAAATTAGTAGTTAGGGCATCCACTAGTAATGAAAGTTTAGTGCAATCTTGAATGAGGAGGAGGAGTAAGAGAGGACAAAGAAGAAAGGAGTCCTCCCTGTCATGATCTGACTGACCATCTCTAACCATATGGGTGACAGTGTCCTCAGACTATAGCAACTGTGGCACTGAGAGAAGGGGACAGACAGGAAGAGACAGAGAGAGAGAGGAGATAAAGGAAGAAACAGACAGAAAGACCCCAAAACAGAATTCTTTCAGGTTTGCCTTTATATATACCTTATCCCACCCCTTTAGTTGCAATCAGTATCAGCCATCAAGTGACGAAATGAAAACTTTCAATCTTTACAAAATCATGAAATAAACAATCAAATATCTCATAACCCAAAGGTACCAGATGTTATCTTTCTCATGAAGTGAAGTGTTTTTTTTATAGGGCATCTTGATGAAGTAATATAAAAAAAAACAAGAACCAAAAGGTCAATGAGGCACCCACTACAATTATTGCTAGATCCCATGACCCTGAAAGAGAGATTTTTCTAGATAAAAGCATCTTATCAGGGTACACCTTTCTATTAAGTTGACTTGAAACAGTAACAATGTGCGGGCAGACCTACCAAACTATGGATGGAAAAGGCCTCTTATAGAAAGGCAGAGATGCCTCTGTAAAGTTGTTTCAAATAACAAATCATACTGACTAATTACCTTTCATTTTAATAGGTGAAGTTATTTTCAGATAAGACGGAAGCCCCAATATCAGTCAGAATTTCATGGTTTAAGCTCACTATTCAGTCACAGGTGTTTTTTGGATACCTCAAGAGTTGTTTTATCTGCCAAAATATGCAGTATTTCAAGCCTGTTTTGTGGCTTAAATAGTTACAGATTTCCCAATGTTTGAGTCCAGCAAAGATCTTGAACACATATTTCCTAGACAGGCAGGCCCACCCCACTTTGAAGACTGACACAACAATCTTTTCATTTCTCTCTGGCTTTATACCATACCTTGTATGACATTTTATTTTCTAAAATGGTGGATTTTAGATTGCAGGATACATAAACATTGTTGGTCAAAGCATCCTCAGGAATTTCTGGGAAATATATATCAACATTCTAAAGGCTTTGAATGAATAGTGCTACACAGGATACTATGTTTCAGGCTATTTTATGGATGCTAAAATTGAGGAACATGCTCTTAGTAGTTAACCAGTACTTCTGGGCCAGGGCCAAACTGGTTCAATGGTTAGTATTCGTTTCAAATTTGCTACATGCAAACCTGGTGACAACCATTTGAGTGAAAAGACTCTTAGTCATGAGGAAAGTCATGCAGATTAGTAACGATAAGTAGATACTGTTGGAAGGTAAAGAATACCAATGAATACACCTTACCCAAGAACAACTGGTGGTCACATCAATTGACTTGTAAAATCAGTCCAAATTCACTGGGAAGGTTCTGCACCAGAGTCAGTTGACGATCTTGCTGGTTCCTCAGTCTGGATGTCAATCATCTTTAGCAAATGGGTCTTCATCGGGTGGGATCGCGAACCCCAACCCAAACTTTTTTTACTAATTTTAACCATGGCTGGTAGGATAGAAAAGTGGATTCCACTCCCGGTTTTTAATTCAGAGTTGTCCTTCTCTTGGGAACGGATGCCAACTAAGGCTAAAGAGCCCAGTCTGCCCTATTACTTTACCCACAGCTAGACGGAGAGGAGAAGAGATTGATGCATGCTTTTCTCAAGGGCATCGGTGCAAAGTAACACAAACAACCGCGGACAGAATTTGAATGCAGTTTGTTTGTATAAATCAAATCTGGAGAAGATAGTGGCAAAACTCCATAATCCCAGTGAACACACCACTTCTATACCAGAGAAAAAAATAGACAACCAAATTTTTTTTTTGTCTCAGCCATGGTTTCAGTTATAATAAGACATTGTGGATAAATACTAACCATTTTAATATCCGTAACTAATATGTCAGTATAAACAAATACCTGAGAAGATTCACCATTTTTATTGAATATCCATCCACGTATAATGAAGTGCAATGTCTATTAATCTATTTGTCTCCTCTCACACATTTTAAATCACCATATGAGAACATAGTATAAATAGAATTTTATATTCTGATGACTTGGTAAAAACATTTCATCTTATGTTTAACTTGATGAATGAAACGCTGTGATTACTTGATGGATGAATTGAATGTTATTTGTTAATTTTTTTTGAGCAAAACATTTATCTGAGAGAGAGACATATATGCATCAATGTAAGCACATATATTTATTTTACCTGTCACACTTTTGAATATTTTCAATTCATATATAAAAAAGAAAAAGTGATAATCGGCAATCCGTCTATCAATTTGTGTCTTAACTTAATTCTAGCTTTAGTTTAATATTCAAGAAATATTAAACCTATACAAGAAAATGTTGCACAGCATTATGTTACTTATATCTTATAGGTACAATGCCATATCATTTAGATACTATCATCTTTTGAAGACAAGGTTGAACTACATAAAGTTTTTGGCAGGGTCATCAATATTCAAAGAGATTTTCCCGTGATGGAACTTCTCGTTGTTCATGTTGTAAACATGATGTCATCATGCAAAAATTCTGTTTACCATCACATCCAGATTGCACATCTGAGGAAGGTTGTAGAATGGATTGGCAGAGACGTGTTAACGACACAAACAAAAGGGGTTCAAATCACCTAAAAAATCTCTATCAAGGGTAAACTAGTAAAGAATAAAATCCACATGAAGAGATACGAGGAAAAAAAAGCCCATCGAAAAATGATGTCAATAGTTATGCAAAAAATGATTTTTTTAGCATAAGTCATTCATGGATTTGAAGCTAAATATAACGATATGTATTTAAAACGGATAATTTCAATATTTTGAGCTTTCTTATGGTATTTACTTGGTTGACTGTCCTCTCATTATTACACAATCCAACCTACAAAGGCAAAAATGTTGCCAAAATATTTCAAAGAAAACCAACAAGTACATTATCTCTTGTCTATAACTTTAGGAGTCATAAACATACCAGCTTTGTTTTTTTGTTTCAGACAATTTGAACTCTTCTTTGATGTAGACAGAATGTTTCGGACAATTCATTTCTACAAACCTCCTCAGGTGTGAAAAAAAGAGAGTCTTCCCTATTGGTGGTTCAGAATAAAAATTTAAAAAGATAGAAATATTGGAAGAGAGATCAAAAAGGAGAGACCCTTTCCTTATGGCTATTACAATTCACATCTGAAAGGTGAGTAGAAATAAATCAGCTGAAATGACGAGACTACATCAAAGATGAAAAAAAAAAGTACAAAGTTGTCCGTAACAACATAGGTACAAAATCTCTTGACAGCATGAACCTATTACCAGTTTGCAGAAACATTAACGAAGTGGAAAGTGAAACGTAGGTAATAAAAATTCATTTTAGTATAAGTGGGATTCCTAAATGTCAACACAGGAAACTTCTAATGTAAAACCTTGACAATCGATCATTTATATCAGAGTATTTTAAGTATGCAGACATTTCAACTATGCGTGTACGTATCACAAAGACACACACACACACACACCCATTACATATTATGGACACGCATGCAATTATACACTTGTTCACACCTATATACCTACCTACATCTCTAAAGTGCAAATAACTCTTCCTACCTTCTTATACAGCATTTTTTTTTAAATCTTCCTCTTTCACATAAGGTATTCTGTGGTAGAGATGGGGTTGGGTTATCACCTCTGCCACCATAGTAGGGGAGGTATATGTATTTGGTTGCATCTTCCTACCTGACTTTCAACACAATATCTTGAGAAGTACTCAATGGATTTCAATAAGATTTTACTCAATCAGCTGGCAATAGGGTAAGGAAGAAGTGGTTAAATTTGGGGCGGATTCAGGAATTATTTCTTTGATTGAGAGATATTTTTCTGTTTTCTTCAAGTACATTTATGTATACACTCATGCCCACAAAATATCTCCAGAAGTTCTCAATGAATTTCTATGAAATTTTGTGGGAGACTACAAAAAAAAAAAGTGATTAAATTTTGGAGCAGCTTCATGCACAATTACCTCCCCTACGTAGTAATTGTGTGTATACCACCTACTGTTGTCAAGTTTATGTCTGTCCACAATATCTCAGAACATTCTGAATGAAAATCAATAAAATATTGTGGCATGTTAGGCTATTGGCTACGGAAGAATTTAAATTTTTGGGGCGGATCTATGCACAATTACTTCCTCTGACAATAATGTTGCAGGGATATGCACTCTCTCTGAGTGCTTTCTAGTCTCATCTGTTTCTATCCACCTTTATTTCACCTGTGCATTTAATCGTAATCCTGTTCTGGCTTGCTAAACCCATTGAAGCTTCACCAGACCCCTGCTCACTCTGTTCATTGCCAGACTCTCACAATGCTTGAGTTGTCCATATCATAGACTGGTCACCAACCACTGCTGAAGAACTCAATCTTGATCTAAACTCCAGACCGAGATTAGATCATTCAGATATCAGTGCTGAAGTGAAATGGATCTCTACATTCCTGGATTATCTTAGATAGCATTAGCAGTGGTACAAACTCAGTTAAGTACAACACTATATATAACAGTAAATATTATTGGATTGTTTTTTTTTTAGATATTATAAAAATGTCATTTTGTATTCTGACCCTGAACTGCAATAATGCACCATGGAATTTCCTAATATCAATGAATTCAAAAATGAAGGTCAACTTAAAAATAAAAAGCAATGTGTGCATTCAATAGCAAAGGAAATTGAATAATACAGGTATTGTGTGGATGACTGGTGACAAGACTGAAGTTACAATTAAGCAAACAAGGACAGACAGTGAATTGCAACATGGAATCAAAAACAGTTAACCCCCACTTTTCTAACCCCCACTTAATGCCACTCTTTCACTTTTTTGGAAAAAAAAAGGCAGAGAGCAAAAATAAAGTTTTGTTTGACAGAGCCATTTTGAATACAGCACACATCCCTCTTCTTTTACCCCCCCCCCATCTTACATCGCCTCAATTTCTGACTCGGCCTGACATACCATTATCATCATTCTCTGGGTCTGGGTACACTCGAAAATCTATCAGATATGAATTAATGGTGATTAGTTCTTTGCCATTTCAGCTTGCAAAAGGTATTTATACGAAGGCTCCACTTTAGAAAGCAAGGGAGACCTCAACATACTTTAATGTAAATATTCATAATAGTGAACTCAAAATTAAAAAGAGAGAGTGAATAAATACTAAGCTTTTTTTTATAAGACATTAACAGTGTACTCTTTTTATACCTTGACAAAGTTGATTTTAATTTAAGAAAAAAAAAAAAAAAGTTTTTACTTTCTTCTCCCCAAATATTTTGTCATCTCTATATACCTATCTATACACTACTGTTTGAATCCTAATTTAAAGAAGATGGAAAATTTTCTCCTAGTCCCAGATTGCAAGCAGATTAACGAATTTCTTTTCAGGTTTTCTGAAATGTTTTCAAGTTGATTTCTCATTACTTCAACATTAGCAGAGGTGCAGGAGTTGAAAAATACTTGGAATTTTCTATATCCTCTCCTTCCATATATATATGTATACATACATAGCAACAGCAATTATATGTTCAACTATAGCTTTTTCCTATTCCCTTTCATGACAACTGCGATTGCTTATAAGACATTGTATAATTGAAGTGATAAATTTTGATTGGGGAGATTTGAAAAAACATTTCATCTTGGTCATTTATTTAGGCTTTTTCTTTGTGGACTCCTGCAACACTGCATTCCTGGTTAATAGTCTCATCAACAGGTTTATAATAAGTAACAATACTTGGGTGTTTATTGAATACTTTTGCTTTTTTTGTCTTTCCAAGTCTTCCTTGGGTTTGGTTCAACATCCTCTGCTCGAGTCGAGGTTACAATACTTTTAAACTTTGAATTTTCTTTAAACTTTAGATGTCATATCAAAATGCTTGAAAACAGAAAAACAATCTTTTATAATTCCATGACAATTATATAAGAATCATCTTATTAGGTGTGAGAAAAAGTTCCCAGTACTCTTTTTTTGAAAGTAAAACTGAATACTCAGTTGAGACCCAGTTTTCCACTGGAAACTTTTGCACACACCTATAGTATAAAAATTTCTACCATGCATTGGCTCTTTTGGATTCTTTTCCTTGTTGAGTTTTGATCACAATGTTTTGGCTGCTGTACCCTCCAGAAGATTGTGATAAAGACAAGACGAGGGAACTGGTCTTGCAGAATCAATGTTTCATACAGGTGTCCCCCAATATAGTGTGGTTTGTGTTATAAGGCCAGTGGGTAATGGGCCCGGACATTTTTGTCAATCTTATCCCCACATGTCCAGGAAACCAAGACTAAAAACAGATTTATAATGTAAATCAATGTAGGTAGGAATGTTCTGATTAGTAACTTTTTCTGACCTCTTCAATTAGTAGCTTTGTCGCACTGTGTAGGTTTTATAGTCGCCAGTTCTCCATCGAAGATTGATTGTCGGAACTCAACACCAATAAACACCTAACAACTGGCTCAGGAACACCTTGATAAGTACGGTCAATTTATTCCTAGATTTGCTGCACTATTCAAGGTCTTATAATTCAATGTTTTTTCTTCAGCTTATACTTGCTTACATTCATTTGTACAGTAATACCTTAAACATGCTACATCAAAAACCACACTATTTGAGACGCTTTGTTTTTTTAGTTACGGGATGATGTTCCCCATCTTTTACCTAATGCCTGGCCTTTGAATATCCCCCGTACCTACTTCAGAGTTATTACCAGTGTTACCAAAATAAATTTCCAAATTTACACCGAAAATCAAGTCAAAAAGCATCTAGATTCTACAGAAAATGGGAAATAATATATCTATTGATATATTGATGAATTGAATCCAACTTTAACTGACCTTCACTTACTGAAATATTACTTATTTCATTACAATGAATAATAACAAAATCTCACCCGTTTAAAGAAAAAAAATGATCTAATTCCTGACACTTAGATGAAACCAAAAACATCTAATTTGGTAACACTGGATCACAGTCTGGCTACAAGGTGGTCAGCTTTCTTGGATGGGTCCCAACACTCATGTTTCAATGGATGGCTTTTGTTGTAACAAAAGCTGGTTTCAATATTCAGTCAGAATGACGGAAGATCTGAGAGTATAGCAGCAAATACGATAACGTTCCAACAATATATGCATGAATAAACTTAGAATGAGAGAGAGAGTAGGAGGCTGAAATAACAGATAGTGGGAAATGTCAAAATACAATTAGATTTGAGGACTATCTCCTTATTTCTTCCCCTCCCCAAAGAGACAATATTGTTTTAGTTTCACTGGTTGAAACCAAACTTAATGTGTGTGTGTGTGTGTGTGTGAAACATTTCCTTTAATTATTCTTAAACTAGTTATCACCTGTAAAAAGAAAATTCAAAAATATTTTTTTCAGAATTATATACATATATACACATATACATATATATTTGTGTGTGCACGCATGTGAAAGTATGTAAGTGTATACCTTAGCTAAATATATCTGATGCCAGTATTTCACAGTTCCAGACATTAAACCCAAAGAGTCCATCTTAAACTAGTGATCTTAACTTAAATATTTTCTGTTTAACAACTGAACTTGGGTCAAACGTTTCGGGTAGTCTCCCACAAGCTTATCCAGAATTTTGGCCCATTCCTCTGCCAACTGTATGCATCAACAGTTGGGATGGTGTTCTCTGGATTGACAACATAACATTATCGTCAAACAGTTCAATTTTTGTTTCATCAGCCCAGAGGACATTCAAGAGATATCTTTGCTCCATTGTTCAGTTGCAAACCATCATCTGGCTTTTTTTTTTTTTTGTGGAGGTTCCAGAGCAGTGGCCCTTTCCTTGCTCAACAGCCTTCCGGGTTATGTCAATTCAATACTTTTAATTGTGGATATAGATACTTCTGTACCTGTTTCCATCAGCATCTTTACAAGGTCCTTTGCTATTGTTCAGGGGTTGATTCGTACTTTTTGCACCAGAATACATTCATCTCTAGGAGACAGAACACATCATCTTGAGTGGTATGTTGTTTACATGGTTCCATGGTGTTTATATTTGCACACTATTGTTTGTGTAGATGAACGTGTTACCTTCGAGTGACTGGAAATTACTCCCAGAGATGAAGCAAACTTGTGAAGGTCAGCATTTTTTTTTCCTGAGGTCTAAGCGGATTATGTCAAGCAAAGAGGTACCAAGTTTGAAGGTACAGCCACAGACACACCTCCAATCAACTCACATGCTATCAATTAGCTTATCAGAAGATTCTACAGGCATAACATCATTTTCCGTAATATTCCAAGTTGTTTAAAGGGACAAATCAACTTAGTGTATGTATACTTCTGACCCACTGGGAGTGTGATAAAAGAAATAACAGCATAAATGAATATTTTTCACAACAATTTTTGCGACATTCACATTCTTAAAATAAAGTAGTAATCCTAACTGACCCAAGACGGGGGAATCTTTACTTGGATTAAATGTCAGGAATAGTGAAAAATTGAGTTCAAATGTATTCGGCTAAGGTGTATGTAAACTTCCCAACCACACATACATACATACTGGAAGCCATAATGCATTTGGTGAAAATATCTACCCTTGTTTCTGTAGAGCTCAAACGGTTCCTTCAAATTCTCTTCAAGATATATTCCGAATATATCCTTGCACATGCCCCCTAGAAATATTTCCTTCTGACCAACCTTGTAAAGGGGCAGCAGATGCCTGTATTGGTGTCTTTAGTGAATGGTATCTTTATCTTTTTTACCAGTGCTCCAAGTCAGAAAAAACTGAGCAATCATGTAATAAATTTAGTCAAATAAAACAATAATAAATCATATCATTCAAAATCATAAAAAAACCCAATGAAGTTGAACACAAAATAAACATTGATTTGTCATGATGTTCCAGTTAGATGTCACTTCCTGTTATTGTGATAATGCATCAGCACATTGAATTAAGATTGCCTGAAATTATTAAAAAGTTTCAAATATCTCATGGCACCCCCGGGAGCCAACTGCAGCCCCAACTTTGAGAATCATTACCCTAAAGTCAGTAGTCCCCAAATATCTACTAGCTTCATTAAACCTTAGCATTTCTTGTGTCAATTCATACAGGCTGAGAGCATTCCAAGTCTTAGGGCCATTTTAAAAAAGAACATCATTTTTGTCATAAATGAAATACCTATTTTGTAACCTTCAAAATGATATATGACTTCCCAGGGTTTCTTATGAAAACTTGAATTTATCTACTATGTCCTTGCTTTATAATCCTTCAAAAAACACAGGCCTGAATGAGTTATATCCAGAAAATTGAAAAAAGATGTTAACATTGTAGATAGAGATATTTTAGCGTACTGCCAATAATGAATCAGCTAAAACATTGTGTTAACATCAAAGATGGGAAATAGAGATTGGATTGTCAGAACCAAAGTTGGTATGATATATTTCAGTGTAATACAATCAATTCAATTCAGGCTTTTGTCATTCTTTAATGTTTGTGATGCAGACATCCGTCATTTTATCGTGGGAATCCCAAATTAGAAGCAATTCATGAATTTGCATATCTGCATGAATGGAAACCAAAAATGACATCAAGTTGGTTTTGTTCAGAGACATTCAATTTTTCTCTCTCAAGCTGACTCCAGATAAGCAATTCACTGATTATATGTAGTTATCAGCTCTCAATAACATACATTTCTAATCTTCAGGTGTCATATCCAGATAATTCAAAAAAGGTATTTTTTTGTTATTTGCTAGCCACCAGGATGTGAGCCAAGAATTTGATTTCCCCATTGTTTTTATAGGATAGAACAGTTTTCTCATCTCCACATTCTTGTATTTGTATTCATTCTGAATTTCTTTTTAAAAAAATTAAAAAATAGCTAAGAACATTCTCAGCTTAAAATAATTGGGAAATTGAAATTAAGTTTCAATTGGGAATTAGTCGTTAAAGAGCTAGAGAGAATGGATAACATTCAGGTCCCTTATTCAAGATAGAGAGACTTGAAACTGTTTCTTGACTAAGTTAGGACTAAGATATGGTTGGGTTTACCCTACCTAAATGCTTCTCATAACTATCGGGGAGTATATCTGGGGCGGGTTTTCCAGCATCCCTGGCAAGTTCAACGTGAGCACTATTAATCATAGGGTTATCTTATATTAAAAAAACTAAAAAAAAAGCTGACTACAAAGAGTTTTATTATCTTCACTTTCCTCAATCAGTTCAAATCATTTCCTATTCAATTTGGAAAGTCCGAACGTCTCAGACACAGGACAAACTTTTTTTAAAACTATTGGCAGACCTAAGGCTGAAACTGATGAAGAATCCACAATAAATTTTTCCATATCTGTTATCTAACCTGATTATGTCTGCTCAATTAAGTCAGAATCACAATATCATTAGCTGACAGATAGAGAATGGCATAAAGATAAATTATCTAGAAAATAAATTAACCCATGTATGCCCATAGGCCTATATTTAGTCCGCCTTATTATTGCCGAAGAAAATATACTCATGGAAGAAAGCGGGTCTAATCACATATAAACATTCTCAAGATGATAAGAGACATTTTCTGTTTGTCTTTTTTCTTTCTTTTTTTTTTCATGCTAATATACTTTCATTCACCTCATATTTCTAATTCTACCAAAATCAGTTAATAATTCTGACTTTTGACACAAATGGGTCAAGATATCTTATTACGATAAAATGAAACAGACTTCAGAGCGGTCCTTCATCAACTGAATATATCTGTACGGCTGGATTTGCATTAAAATAAACGTGTTGATTCAACCAAGCTTTGTAGAATGTTGATCCATAAACCCAAGCGTGTTGATTCCATTGGAAGTGTCTTCTATCAGTGTGTGTGCTGTGGTGTGCATATGCTGCGGTAAGAATGGTGAGGAGGACATGTCATAAAAGTGACATGCAGCAGATAAACAAACAAATAAACAAAACAATTTGGTGTAGCAGTGAAATAGGAGAACACAAAATAACATTGAGAAAGGAAGGAGAAGAGCAACATCCATTGTAAAAAACAATGACGAATTCTAACACCATTATTGATCATTTTTACACCACTATATATCTTCATTTTGATTTTTCTATGGCTTTTTGTTACAACTCCATTCAGCAATGGGAAAATTAAGATGGGATCAAATGTAGAATCCAGACCCAGAGTTGATTTATTTCAAAAGCCCAAATTTTCAGATTACACTGAATCAAATTAAATTTTGATTAATCAAAAAGATGAAAAGTAGAATTCAGATCTATTTAACTACATGAAAGAATAACGTAAAACAGTGATTTTCAACTTTTTTCATCTTAATGAGACAGATTCTAAAACCGTGCAGGTACACCATCAATATTTAAGGATAGATTTGATCATTTAAGAGAAAATGAATGATAATTATGTGTTTATAGGTTAAACCAATTAATGATTTATTGATTTTACAGTCCAAAGTATTCTATTGATCAGTGTTTGCAAAAGATTTTGAAAGTTGTGTGCATATTTGTTATAACTACACATTGAAATACCATAAATATCAAAATGTATTTTAATGTTATTTCTTGTATCCATACTGGGCACATTGTATCATTACCCTTGTTTGAGATCAACCTTCCTCAAACTCCTGGGGATGCTTAGTGGCACATTGGCTTAAAATCGTAGCTGTACAGAAATAGTTTCACAGAAATAAATTTCAAAGATTTAAATTTGAAAATTTGCACTTTTCGCTCCAATCAATTCTGGGGTGCCGATTTTACATTTGATCCTAAAAATGAAGATAAACAGTCATAAAATTAATAATAATGATTTCTAATACTTCATCTAATAGAAATAAATAAAAAAATTGCCAAATCATAACATGCGTAACAAATAATAAGCGACTACAGACATGCAAACGGAAACACATTTGGCCAAAGCATTACAAAACAAATATAAATTAGGGAAAACAGATTTAAATTAACAAAAAATTATAACATTCTCTCTTCCCTTCATGTCAAGTTTGTAAAAAAATTAATCCCCAATTTGTACTCAAGGTTCCATGGGGAAGTGGTCACATTATTTTGTCTGTCCATTTTTATTCCACTTTATTTCACTAGTGCAATCCACTTCTGGCAAATTAGGCTAGCCAAAGCTTCACACATACCCTTTCCAGAAGAACCCAGTCTGCCATGCTATTTATCCATAGAGGAAGGATGGGGGAGGGGATGGATTCATGCCTTTCCCAAGCATTTGTGCAAAGTAAAACACCAACTGTTTCAACCAGATGTTGAACCTTGCCGATTGGACTTTCCATGTTGTCGGGTTATTTCAATTTTCTCAAATAGAAGAGAAGGCAGAATAAAATGTCATTATAACTAAGAATAATGTTAACCCTTTGTCCATTTTGTATCCTCATAGGGGATGGCATTTACTTGGGATATTTGATCTTTACCTTCAAGTAGATACAGGATATGCATTATCTTCATGTGGAAGGTAAGAATTAAACTCACCTGATATACACTAAATGCAAAAAGTATACGATACATTTTGAAACGTTCATTTTAACATTCCTATAAATCTTCAAAGCAGAATTTGGAACAAAAATTTCAAAAAAATATTGGAACCAAACTCTCTTCAAGTAAGAAGAGTACCCTGACATGATTCTATTGAGAAAGAGGTCCAAGTTCTGAATCTCAGAACTTGGACAAGATTTTTTTGATCTTATCAATAACAAAGATAAGACAAAGAAAGAACTGTTTTGATTAAAATTCTGCATTCTACAAATTTCTGTATAACAAGTTGGAGTTTACATTGTGAAGTCAGAAGCAATTATTAGTTTGTTGGAGTCAGTAAAAGTGTACAGACTCTAGGGAGTCCCAGGTTTTATGCATGAATCCCACAGCACTGCTGTCTAAACTATATATATTCACTTAGAGATAGATGCTTCAAGTTTGCTCTTTCCTTTCTTAATGTCCTCAGAGGGCAGGGGGAGATACAACAAACGCTGTCAAAAGTTTTGTTAATTTCTTTGGCTTTTTTTTTCCTCATAAGACGGGAATAAAAAATATATCTTTGAAAAATAAAAGAAATAAGAGTGTATGGACACACAGGCAAAATTCAAATGTCCATATTGCAAAAGGGTGTTCGGGTCGGTTTGATAATTTTTAGCATTATGTTGACATAGAAAACCTATCAAACAACTGGTTTTAAAATATTGCTAAATAGTTGAACATATACGCACACTGTGTAATGTGTGTGTTTGAAAAGGAAAAAAATTCTTTTTTCGTATTCTTTTCAAATCAACTTTCAGTATAAAAACTATCACTGAATGACTCGGGAGAAGCAGCATTATTTTTTTCCTTTATTCTTCATAAAACATCCTATCTACAGTTATTTCCTACTTGGTTCATCAGTTGTACCATTTTAATTTGACAACAGTGGGACCGGGTCATGGCTGGACCACAGAAAATGCTAGAAGAAAATGAGTTTTGGGAACTAATTATATGGAAATGTCCCCATTAGTGGACATTGAACACAAAAAATCTGGAAATCGACAAGTAAACATATGCCAGATAGCCAACAATCCTTCATTCCCAACCCTAACTATTACTTATCGCAGATCATCAATTTTCAATGATTCTTCTAATACTTTGGAAAATAGTGATACATTTCAAATATATCTATATAATAGAGATTAAGATTATTAAAAATTCATTTGTTTGCTTCTGCTTTTAGTTGTATTGAAAATAATTTATAAGACTAAGAAAAAATGAATAATAGACATCCAAGTTGAAATTAACATTGAAAGTTGTCGATTTTAGAGTTCTTCGAATCGGTTTCAAACAACAGTTACTTTTTCACACGTTCAGTTTAATGAGTTAATTTATGAACTGCGAAATGATGGTTCAAACTGTGGTTTGAAACGGAATCAAAAGAAATCTAGTGACAGATCCCCAAACTAATGGTAGCAGATTCAAAACGTTCCAGACCATGGGAATTGCCCAATCACAGAGTGCCAGATTAGAGAGGTACAACTGCCATTATCCAAGAAAATCAATATTTTGCAATATGGAAACATTTGAAAATTAATTTGAAAAAATAACTAAAGCAATAAAAAAAAAAACATCAAATTGTGAGCTTTTTTTTCTTTTTATAATTCTTTTCTTTATCCAGTATAACAATTTACATAAAAAGAAACATTGTTGTATTGGTTTCTGATATAGTCCACTTCGGAACGAGGAGGAGGGGAGAAATTGAAAAAAATTTTTTTTTTTTTTTTTTAAAAACACCCAGAAAACTGACCTTCATGTACTTTCCCCCTCATTTCTTTTTAATATATAACAATAGCAGCAGTTCTTCTTAAGAGGCAATAACACAAGATATTTTGTTTTTTGATTATTCATGAAGGGATCAGTTTATCCAAAGGGAGAGGTTCGCTTTTCTTTTTTTTTTCTTGTCCCCCGTAAATGTCTATCATGTGTATATCACTTTGAAAAATACTTTTTTTTTTTGAGCTGAAAGCAAAATTTCATCTATCTTCCTCAACTCCCAAAACTTGAAGTCTTTCTACCTGCTTATAAGTAATGAATGTGTTGTATATGTATGTGTGAGATTATACACACACACACAGACACATTGGATATTATTGATTTTACAAGTATGTAAACAGACTGGGCATGAAGGACTCGCCCGAGGTGTAGACAGCCGCTCACAGGTTCGAACAATCACAATTACTGCAAATGAAATACATAAGCATTTTTCTTTTTGTTTTTTTTTTTTTGTTACCTGAAGTGTGTAACTGTCTTGTACAAATAAACACACACACGCAAACACACCATGTTATCTTGTTCATATCACTTACATATTCTTGTGTACACACATTGTGAGAATGACACACAATTATGGGAGAGAGAAAAGTGTTGTGTATACGTATAGAAGTCCCTTCGAGGCAGACATGTCGAAGTCGGAACACCAAGTTTCAAGAAGCGAAACACGCACTCAATAAAGAGACATTTTCGGTTAGATCAATCTTTTTTTTTTCCTTTTTCAATGAGAGGAGAGGGGAGCAATCTGATTGGTTATGGTTCTATGCCTAATACAATGATGTTTTTTTCAATTTACACTATTAGATTTAATTTTTCTTTAATAATTCACCTAAGCAGATTTTTTTTAACAACGTTTTACACTTTTTTTTTTTTAAACAAAATATTTTTTTTAGCAGACAAAATACGTTGAGCACTAAAAAAAAAATTTAGGGAAAAAAAAAATTTCCGAGCTAAGAAAAATGCAGAGCAGTACATTCAACTTGAAAATAATAGTTAAACTGTTTTGCTTTTTTTTTTACTGACAAGTTAAAATTTTCTCATTACTTACATTTTGTTCTTGATTTTTTTTTTTCCATTTTTTTTTTTCTCAGAGAAAAAAAAAAAAAAAAAAAAAAAGGAGAGGCAGAGTTAGATTTCAGAGCTAAATCAAGAAATGATATTCACATAGTTTTGTCATCTCTATCAGAGACAGAATAACATGACGACAACAGAGTTGTTGAATATCCAAGGCAGAGAATAGGAGATGAATAGACTGTGAAAGAATTGATATTTTGATATGAGGAAAGAAAAAAGATCCTGTGATCATCAAATTCATTTATCTAGTGATTTAAACGCGGCTTTAGTCTGTTATTCATATGTCTAGGACTATGGACACTATTTATACACCCAAGACAATGGAAACTTAAAAAATGAAGTCTCCATCAAGGAAATTAATATAATTCAGTAATATAAATTTAAACCTTAGCACTCTGTAGGTGATTTTGTTTGCTGAGCAAAAGTTGGTCCTGCCACTGCAGGCAACCGATTACCAAATGATAGTGTTTCAATTTTGCAGTTGTTTTGTATCCATTTCAGTCACATATGAACAGACACACAAGTTACAGGCTCTCTCACTAAGTGCACGAAATCTTGGCACTCTTGAAAAAGAATGCAGAGTGCTAAAGGTTAAATAGATCAAAAATAAAAATTTCAGAACAAATAAATAGTTTCATATATGAGCACATAGATGTTCAAATGAAAATATCAACACAAACATCAGTGGACGACACAATTAATTTCACTGTATCATTTGTCAATGGAAAACTCAGCCGGAAACAAAAATCTACAATTTTCAATGCTTTTAAATTAGAGACAAATACAAATTGTAGCGTCTTTTATGGGGGTCAAAAGGGGTTTAAGGATAGAAAGGCACTTGAATGACTTCTAGATCATCAAAATCTTTTCTAGTCAAAGTATGTGTCTCAGTAGATAAAAGAAACTCACACAGCCTAAAAAAGAAATATAGACAGTAACAACTCACAGAAACATAATCTAAATTTTTTGGCCCATTCACTGATTATTAAACATGAATAACACATGATAGTTAGGAATAGATAGCATTGAAACTTTTGAAATCCAATTAGCACATAGAAATATCATTTTATGGAAAAAATAATTTCTTTAAAAAGTAGACACACACTGAGTTAATTCTTATGATAAAAATTACTACCTCTGTCCCATAACAGCCGCTACATTCACTATGAGAAATGTATATGCAAAGGTAACAACTATTAAGGGACTGGTAGTAAATAAATTCTCATCAGTCCATTCACGTATCCAACCTTTGTTTTTAGGGGTTTATGCTCATGTTTTTGTATTTTTTCCCTTAAGCCCTTCTGACAGTGTCTGCCTAACTAATAAAACAGACAATTTATTTGAAAAAAAAAAAATCGAAAATAACTGACTCAAAGAAATTGCACACATCTATTTAAACACACAAATATTTGCATATATGTGCATCTTTGAAGGTGTATATGTGGTTTCAAGACGTGTTTAGTTCTCTTGTACATAGATGAAAGATTAACAAACTAAATCTGTTAAAAAATTCAATGGAAGTAAATTTCTCTTTCTCTAAAAAAAGAGAGAGAGATAGAGAAAGAGAAAATGTCCCAAGAACTAATTCCCATGTTTTTAAAAATACTTTATTTTCCAAACATCAGTGAAAGGTGCTACTTATAGTCACAGTTTATAGACCTAAGCTACTATCTGTATATTACTGATTATATATATATATATATATATATATATATATATATATATAATATACATATATCTACATCTGTATCAACTGATTTGCCTATTCCATCACCCATTGTTTCATATGAAATCAGTTCGAGAAAAAGCTTCTTTGCAAATAGATAATCAAAGAGAGAAAGGGAGATAAACGCCGCAAAAGAGTTCCTCAGTAAAAGTCAAAACTGAATTATCTTTCTTGACTTTTTTTCTTTCAAGTCAGATTCAAGGCAGCAAGGGGGTTGGGAGGAGGAAGGTTTTAAGAGAAACTTCACTCATATCTACGGAGATGGGACAACTGCATATCACTTCTATCTGAGACACCGTGGCTCATACAGAGGACATCTCTGTGGAGTTAGTTCTAAATAGGGACGCACGCACGCACATGCATGCACTCACACATTGATGTAATGTATTCGTAACATAAATACACTTGTAAAGCAGTATTTACATCATCACCTCTCCACAAGGACAGAATGTGACTCATGGTCAAATCCAAAGTGGGGACCCTCACATGTACATGTGGGCGTTTCCAGAAATTGTCCAGTTCCCTCGGTACTTCCCTTTTGGGATGCCTCAGGCATAAGGCAATGAACCTGACCCTACGCCTTCAAAAGCAATGGGAAGATGCAGCCTCGGGTGGGACGGTCCCCTGGAACCAGAATTCAGTTCTTGTCTCGATTTTTCTTTTTAGCATTGTAAAGCGGTGTAGTGGTGGAGATTTTCAAATTTTTCATACATATATACATATATATATATATATAAAAATGTTTTTAAATTTCAAATAAATAAATGTTGCCTAATGTAGAGTTAAGATTAAGAAGAAAAATTATATATTTCTAAAGTGTTTTTCTTCTCCCTGCAAAAAGCCACCTTTAAAAACATCCCCCTACTTACGCGTACACACTAAGAAATACAAACAGATTCATAAAATTGGTTTCTGTTTTGAATGTAAAACACCACTTGAGGTTATTGTGCATGCAAGTACGTTTTGGCTTGCCTGTTTAGGTTGGATAATTGGATGGATCGAAAGATGGACACAAACACACAGACAGACACGCACGCAGAGAAAAGTATAGGTTGTTTGCTTGTTTGCTTGTTTTTTTAATTATTAAAATAACTTTTTAAATTAAAAGAAAAATGCCATCATTATCAATCTGACAACTATATTCCTTCATCGTAATTTTTAGATTTTTTTTTCTTATCACCGACAACTGTTGATCTACAGCAGTGAATGAGAAGAGCAATTCAGAAATAAAGAATAAGCTCTTGGTGAGATTCAAACTCACGTCCCTTTTACCTTGGGAAGCCTGGCAAACACCCAGCTGCTCTTAACCACCAGAGCTAAAAGAACTCAACGGCTCAGCAGAAGATCAAATCTAACCCTTAAACCTACTCTTCATTGTGAACTCCCCGTACTTTGTATTGGTTTTGGTACACATAGTACTAAAAATTAAGATGAAGGAAAATAGCAGCCAAAATTAATAAGAATGGTTTACAATTAAAGAAAAATAATTTTTTAAAATTTCATGACAAAAAATTTGATAAACTAGAAATATTTTAACCACTAAAATAAAAACTTTTCTTCAAACTAAATTTTAAAAAATAAGGATAAGATATGTTTGTTTAAATTGCAAATCAAAAAAATATATTTTAATAATTAAAAATTAAATTTCAGTGGAGAATGAGAAAAACAGCAGAGTTGTAAATGAACATACCATTGTATATACCTATCAAAGTAAAAGAATATTTTGATTTTTTCTTTTTTTACCTTTTTTGAATACTTTTAAAATTTCTGATCACAGGATCAAATCCCACCTCCGGTTTCTTCTTCCTTTAATTTTTTCCTCAAGATATTTGACACGGACGCACGCATATACATATACGCGTATGTATACATGAATGTACGTGTAGACATACACAACATATATGCAACGATTATATTTGTGTAAGATACAGGCTAGTGAACCCAAGTATGTTTCAACAATTAAGCTACTCACCAAGAGAGAGCTCCAGGTAACGTAGAAGAATGCTCCACCTTTTCTCTATTATCCAGATCATTGTCTACTAAACTACCGATGGCAGAGTCACTGCCAAGCTCCACTTGTTTGCTAGTTCCATTCACATCGAGCTGTGGCACTTTGGTACTTCCATTGGAGTCTGCAAACCCTGAATCATCCATGCCAACAGAATGATCAAAAGAAACCGATAACCTATTTAGAGATTTTTGTTTGTCCACATGGTTACCCTCGGCTGTATCAACATCTTTGTCAGCATCACTCTTCCGTCTCTCGACGTTCTTGGCACTGTAGATGTTATCGCTAATCGGTTGATCTAAGCTTTCTTGGCTGGAACCAAGTTTCTCTGAGGAACTCGTCTTCAGCAATCTGTTGCCAAGGTTGGACTTGGACTTTCCAAGAATATTCTGTAAAATGGGGGACTTGAACTTGGGGCTACCATCTGTGCTCGAATCGTCACCTCTTTTGTCCATCAGTTGCTTCAGCAACGGGGACTTGAATTTGGGGGTACTCTTCTCCTCGTCTCCGGAGGAACGCACATCCTCCTGGGACGAGGCCTTGTTCAAATTGTCAATAGTCGGCGCAGATGAGTGCAGATCTTCCTCGGGTTTCTCATCAGGGGAGATTTCCGTGGAAGAGTTGCTGCTTCTGCTGGGTGAGCTCTGCAGAGACTTGGAAGGAGATTCTTGCTGGAAAACACAAAACATTTCCTTTTAGCATTTTGGAAAAAATACATTTGACTAAATCAACAATTTTTCAAGTTTAGTCATAAATTGAATTCTTTATAAAAGTCAACCCAAGTCAACCAAAGGAAACTTTTTATACTATTTGGGTGAAAAAGACTTTCAAGAGAATACATTCATACTACAAGGTCTCAATACTAAGAGGATGGAAGAGAATAAATTTTATTTCAATAAATGAACTTATTATAAATTTTCTTTTAATCAATGCATCTGGTGAGGAAGGTACTAATTAGGTTTAATGCTTCACAAACAGTACCCACCAATATATTTCCATATTCAGTTCAATTTTATTGTTCATTAAATTTTAGAAACATTCAATCAATAAATAAAAGATAAAATAAGAATATAAATAAAACTAAAAAAAAAAAATCTACTAATAACTATATTTCAAAACAACTCATGAGATAGTTTTTTTTACAATTTGATGATTTACTCATCACAATACGTATTTATAAAGTATTCTCAAAGGATTTTTTTGAAACTTTTTCTACTTAAATGCATTAAATCTATTTTTATGAGACTATTCCTGGCTTGTATGTTTATTTGAATTTCTTCTATATTTTCCTGTAATAATATGCTACATAATTAAAGAGCCTTTCTAAGACTTTCTAGTGATGTTTTTGTGTTTACTGAGTAAAAAATTTATAAAACTGCTTGAAAGTGAAATACTTAAATCAATTGTAAAGAGTAAGTAAATAAGTATTTGTTGAAATTGAGACATTTACCTGTTTAATGAGAGACAATAAAAACTATCATATTTAGAACTTGCACCATTTGAAATTTCAAGTAGCATTGGTATTCATTTGAATATTTACAATAAGAAACTACACACACACTCTTTTGATTCAGAAGGGAAATGCTGCCAGAGAATAAAAAATAGCTTTTCAACAAACATAGCATCAAAATTTGAAATCATATAAAAAAAATATCACACATATTATGTATATATATATATATATATATATATATATATATATATATATATATGTCAATTCATTTCAAATGCAAACTTTCTCATATCAAATTTCTATTTTGTCTTTACCCGTGACTTCAAGTGTTGAAATCTAAACAACTTGAGCAATGATGATCAAAGTGTAGTTGCTGCTTCTTGATCTCCATAATAGAAAGAAGCTTGAAAAGAATCCGGGAGAGAAAAAAAAAAGAATCCAATAGAATACGAACCCGAATAGCATCAATGACAACTGTATCAGTTTTCACTCTCTTCATGATCATCTCCAAGCGCTGGAATTACAAAATAATAAAACAAAATCATATTAAGGCTCGACTAACACACCATATGATGGCCATGTACAAGTTCACTTTTAAGACATCAAGTATTTTCCCAACAATGGATCATATCAGTCTATTTAGACCCTAGGAACTTTACACTCCGATGGACACAAATGCTGCTTTATGTAGGAGAGTTGGCTTATCTAGCAAATATTGGACTAGACTGAATTAACACCTTTGATTTCGAGCTGGCATATACACTGATCAAATGTTTAATCAACAAATCAATCAATTAAAAATCTTGTCAAAAGAAAGTAACAGCTAACTTGAGATCACCATATATGACAGACTATGAGACAAATGGTTTACTAGGGAGTTTGGAGGACTACCACTCACCACAACTCATCCAAGGTCAATAACTGTATCAAGCTTTTGGTAGTTGACCTCCCCATCATAATACCAGACCATTAGACACATTATGATGTGTACATTTCTTTTCCAAAATTAAATGTCCTTCTATGTTGACAGTAAGTAGAATGTGCTTATTAATACTTCACACCTACAGTATCGAACTTTTTCTTTGTAATGGCAGAAGAGTAAGAAAAAAAAAATTTTGTCAACAGTTTTGATGCCAAAATACGAATGAGACATACATTCGGGAAATCAGGTGAATTTCAGTTGTGTTACTGAAAGTTATCGTGAGACAAAGGATATTTTGCTAAGCACAAAGTACTTTATTTAACCAAAATCCACTCATTACACATCAACAGTTATGAAAATTTCAAGTTGTAATTTTTGTAATAAAATAAATGAATAAATAGAAACTGATGTAATGGGATCCAGCGTTTCCACATAGTCCGAAAGGAAATAATGAAATTAAAAAAAAATTCTTTTACTGCAAAATTTGTCAACTTTCGAGGATGAAATTGGGATGAAATTGGTAAATCACTGAGTGGGAATTATCATTTTTGTAAAACCCATGTTTCCTTGGCAATCATTCCTACAGCTAATCAGTCAAACAGTTTTAATTCAGCAGAACACGTTTCAAGCTGTGTTAACAATCTAGCTCTTTTCAGACTAAACCTAGTTGCTTTTTTCTTGTTCAACCACAAATTCCAAAACTTGCTTCAAGCTTTGAATCTTATATTAATTAATATTTACATCAATTTTACAATCAAAATATTGTCTTCAGTCAAGTATGATAGTAGTAGTAATATAACAGGTAAAGTTACGGCTGATCTTTGCAGACAGGATAATTACAAGGGGGATAAATTTTGATCCCATAACAGCTAAATTGGTATCACTGGAATGAAGCAGTAAGATTCAAAGTCATCGTACACAAAAGTCATTGTACACCAAATTTCTGAAATAGGATTGCGATGATGCTGAAAACATTAAATTTCGATGCAATCAGTCATGCAATTCTTCAATTCATTTCGTTCACAAAATATTAACCCCGTTGCATGACACAATAAAATATCCAAGAAACAGAAGTGCAACATAAGGTAATTAAGACCTATGGAGCATTCAAATAAGATTTTTTTCATTATTCTACTCTCTGTATGTGTGGGGCGGAGTGAGCATAAGAGCCAAACAGTGTCTTAGAAGACTATTTGTGTGTAGTGCAAAGAGGCGGTCTTTGCTTACCAAAACACTCATCATAAACAACATTATCTACCATACTTTCAGATAAAAAACATTCCTATTGACAGAAACCTAATCAAGGAACAAGTTACAATCATTTAATTCTGAAAAAGTTTCACAAAAAGAAAATCTAGATTGATTTCAATGAGACAATCTGGTTATTTTTTTATCATATTTGTCACATGACTGACCTATATGGTATATATAGTAATTTACTAAGCTCTGCTTAGTCTGTAACAAAGCCACAATTGTGAAGCACCTAGAGAGGAATGAAGTCATTAATGGTCTGTTAAACAAGCTTGTTAACCATAACCTCAATAAAATGGTACATAGATCACCAAAGAAGTTGATTCTATTGTACATTTCAATTAAATCAGTCAAGTCACTTACTGTGAAAATTACCCTTTTTGCTATTTTCAAAAAATTTCATCCTATCATTAGAATATCATTTAACAAGATAAGAGTGTTGGTATTTTAATTTTGGGAATATACTTTTGCTATAGTGAGTAATATCAGTTTTGTCATCCATACTTCAGCTATCCTATGAGATGCTGATGAATTAAAATGGGCTTTCAGCCATGAAAGCCGACTCAATACCCATTTCATCTTTGAACCAAGTTGACGAGACACAAGCTGTAAACATATGTATTTTTCACTTGAAAGCTCACTACCGTGTCCATAATAATAAGTCACCATGATGACTGGGTATTTGCAGATGGTGGTGGGGGAATGACAACCAAGCACAGAACTGTCATTTGTCAAAAATTTTCACACCTTGCACAAAGGAATTTTCATTTCCTCTGCTTGATTGAACTTTTACTTTTATCCATAGAATGTAGTGGTCACGCCAGACGGCCACAGTCATGAACCATTTTTTCTCTCACCTTTACAAACTATTACATAATTGTGTTAGATAAACATTTCAACACTCAACCGTAAGTTTTCAAATTTTCCCAGATGTTCAGCAACCAGCTCCTGGGACAGCAATCTGATCTACTTTTATTCAACTGAGTTGAATACAGGGTTTGTTTTCTGGTAATTCTTGAATCTACTCTTACTTATTTTCCCTAATGTCTACTTATTACCATTTACTTGTAAAATCCATAAAACTGCCAGATCTCTAGTGCCACAACCTCTATTTCCAGTAAGTTATTTTCTAAAATATAGTTGGGTAAAGATTGAATTGAATAATTTTTTAACAAATCCTGCATTCTATTAGGGCTACTTAATTGTGGGTAGATTTTACTTGCAGTGTTTGAATTTTTTGGTCAACCAACATTAATCATGAAAGTAATCTAGAATAAGTTTGACATTAGAAACCATCGGAAACAAGCAGCAAGAATGCAAAGATAATTTTTTCTTCTGACAAGTAACTTTATGCTATTTTCTTGCCATTAAGGAAAAATTGAAAATTTCAAAAGATCCTTAAATTACGATGATACATTTTAGAATTTTAATAAGGAAGTCTGATCCTTGTTTCAATTTATAACATTTTTGATACCCGGTTGAGAGGAGCAACATACATATTTTACCATTTTATGCAGTCATCTTTAAGGTCATGTATGCAAAATATAAAAGCTGCATCTCGTCTACACAATTAGATGTGAACAAAAACATAGTACAGCATATTCTGTTAGGTACAAAGCAACAGACACTGACTGCATACACATAAACACACACACACACTTCAGTCATTTGAATATCATTATACGAACAAGATTTCAAGGTCCTTTTATTGAGTTCAGAATGGCTTCCTTTATTATGATCAGATCATTTATCCAAACAATCAAAATTTCTGTTTGTGTGTAGATAGATAGATAGATAGGCTTTCCTTCATTCCTTGTAAGTGTTTCTTATAAGTAGTATCATTATTCACTGAACTCAAATCAATGTATCACAATTTTGGCCGGGTATAAGAGACACAAAACTTATTGAAATGAAATCCAATATAAAAAAAGACAATCTCAATCTGTAAATGAAAATCAAAATAAACTGAATTGTGTACCTTCTTCCGAGCCAATCTTTCTTCCTCTTCTTTCTTGGCCCTTTCAATTCTCTCCTTCTCTAAACGCTCTGCTTCTTCTTTAGCCCTCTTTTCGGCCTCCTCTTTCTGGAAGAGACAAACAGAGAAATAAATTCAATTCGAAATGAATCAAGCCATGGTCACCTTTACAAAATAAAACACATCTTTTAAAGCTAAGGGGAGATAACTTTGATTAATTTAATAATTTACTTCAGCAAGATTGCAACAAGTCCTTAATGAATTGAGATCCAAAGTTACAAAAAATTGGAATAAGTGAAATTTGATTTTAAGGAAAGAAAAAGTCAACATTTGGATTATATTATATTGCAGACAAAAAAATGAATTAATAAATAAATAGATAAAGTCGAGAATATTAAATATAATCAAGCTGTATGAATTTTTAAAAAGTTGATATTCTCTTATTAACAGCAAAACAGTTTGAATTTATGAAAAAAGTTATGTTCGTATCTGGCCTTCAAGTAAAAAAGAACAAGGTTATATTCAATCATTTTTTTTTTTTTATTTGTTCTGAAGAATATTCAATATGCCTCTTTACTGCAATGTCTTCTATTTTTTATTAGGTTGGAATAAAATGTCCTTTTTTGTGTTGCATCGATGCCGTCATTCTTTCCTATCAGGTAAATAAACCTATCTCCATATTATTATTCTCCGCAAGTTCAAACATGGCCATCATTCAGCCAAAGCCAACGGGTGGGGAAAGGGGATCGAGACAGCTCCAGAACAGACCAGGCATCATTGATTCTCCAAAATTGCATCTGGTGATTTGAATCTTCGAGCTGAGGCTAGCCATTGTCAAAAGTTGTCACTCAATGATGGAGAATTAAAGGCAGCTGTGTAGACTCATCCAAAAACAAACAATTGGTTGACGGTACCCAACGATTTGACTGATGATCAGTAGATGACATGATTTAACACTTACTGCAATTCACTTACTGGCTCTTATTGTTGAGGAAAATTGGTTTCTGCAGGAGAAATGGGGGGGGGGGGGGGCACAAACCTGCTCAACCCTGAACCTTCCTCAGACCAAATCTTCACCCTCAATAGATTCTGACTGTCTGGCTATGGTGTGATAGATTAATCCATCTGTCTCCTGCAACCTGATCAGACCACCATGGCCAAATTCGATTGTTGCGATTTAAGACTGATGCACTAAAAGTTGCAAAACATTTTGGCCAACAGTGGTGAAGAGGAGAGGAGTCCATCCTATGACAAGAACTTATTTAAAAATATCAAGAAATAGCAAGGGCCACATATGATCAGCATAGCTAAGCTTATATATACATAAATATAAAAAAAGATAAACTTGCCTCTTTTTTCTCTTTTTCCAAGCGTTCTGCTTCTTCTTTCTTTCTCTGTTCTTCGGCTTCTATGGCCTTACGAAGTCTTTCCTCCTCGGCTTTCCTATTTTCTTCTGCAAGTCGTATGGATTCTTCCTCTAAACGTCTTTGTTCCTCCTCCTCTAAACGAAGTCTCTCCTCCTCTTGTCGCCTGAAAGGAAAAGAAAATTGAAAACAGAATGTCAATAGAATGAATATTGTTTTGTTGAAGATCTTATCATTTGATCAATAAACTAAGTATCAACACTATTTTTACAAAAACTATCAATTCTTTCATAGTGAGAGATTGAGTGTATCTCAAACGAGTATAACACATTCAACAATGAGACAGCAAACATACACAGAATAGATTGTAACAAAAGGTTGAAGGAGTATTATTGTAGTATCTTCTTTCTTTTGTCTCTTTCTCTCTCATTCATCACTCAATTTCCTATTGAATTTTCATCAAAAGTTTGACAGATCAATTGTCTCCATTCAAGATGATTATCTTTTTTTCTTCCACTAGATGAGGGACACGACCACATTTCAGAATATTTTTGTAGGTGTCTTTTGCCAGAGATTATACATTAAAATATTAATAAGAGAATTTTATTGGGCACAATGTCAATATTATTCAACTTGTTATGGAATAAAGAAGTGAAAACAAATGATATAAAATAGTATAATTTCACTGTTGGAATTTCCATCAGTAGAGACCAAGATTCTACTCATGTCACGAAAAGCAGGATCTTTGTGAAATTTCTCTCCTCATTGCAGAGGCCAACACTAATGACACAGACTGAATAGAAGGGACAGAATCTGACTGGTGGTTCAATAATCGACCACCAGTTTTAGTTGGGTGGAATCATCTTTCTATTTTTGGAAAAAAATTTAAATTTCAATATCAAGAAGAATAACTACTGATGAAAGTTACCTCCCTTCCAAAAGTATTCAGAGATGCATACCTTTGCTAACACTATTTTCACTGTCAACTGAATGATCAGGATACAGATCCTACACACTTTGAAAAAAGCTTATAATAATTATTCATCAGGAACATCCTTTGAACCATGATTCAATCCACATTCGATTATTTCCCTTAGACTGGGTAACTTTGTTATAACTGCATCATTACTCCAGCAAAGAATACTGTCCTCACTTGCAAACAAAATTGGGAAGAATTTCCTTGATCTGTCCTTAAATTTAATCAATTAATACTCGACCCAAGGCCTGCACTTCCACAAGAAGTCACTGAAATTTTTTGGAGATATTGTGTAAACAGGAAGAATGAAATCTATCCAATATTATCAGTAGAGATAATAAGTTGAAAAAAACAAAACAAACAAGCTTTGCTATACCAGGGTTAAGCTCTCGTGCTTCATCAAAATTTAGATGGGTGAACAAAACAGAATTGATTTCTCTAGACAATATTAAAACCTCGTTTCCCATTTCAACTCTTATAATCATAAATGCTGTGAACAGGATTAGTAAACTTTAGCAAAACAAGTTGACCATAATTGAACTTCAGAAATGAGTGAATTTGAACTCAGTTTTTGTGCATGTCATTGTTATTTGTGAAGGATGTTATTGGTTTTTGTTCAGGTTATTGTTATTACATAGGAGGGAAAAAAAGGCCAAAACTCACTAGTAAGAGTTTGACAAAAAAACAAAACATCATGTTGCAAGCCCCAGAATTGAAGATAGATATCTAACTAAGTAAAAGCCACGTTCCACTCTTGATACACTTATCTTTACGGTCAACACAAAGAAAGCTTCAAGAACAAAAAGTTGCAATAGAAAACTTAGTTAAGATCAGAAAAGATTAAGACTTAACAGTGAAAAGATCAAATAGCCCCAAAGACTTACTTCCTACTTAATGTAACAGCTGTTGAAAGATTAGCTGTCTTATTGCATAGACACACCAGGTAATTTCCCAGAGGCACTATGATTTTGAGAAACCCTGAATTCAATTTGATAAATAACTTAATTTTAATATGTTGAGAGCAAGTATAAAGGACCCCAGTACATTGTTTTGCCTGGACCTCAAATATTTTCTAAGATGTTCCTGGCTGTCGGTTTACCTATTGAAGAGTAGGAATTAAATACTAATTAGCATCTTCCTCTTCTACCCCAAAGGCTACAAGTACTTTACTCATTGGCCTCTCAATTCAAAACGCCTGAAAGCATTCATGTAGAAAGCATTAAATCCTCATTTCTACATCAAAGCATAATGACAGTCATCCAATTTAGGTTCATGAAATAAATCTTCACTGGCCTAGAAAACACATAACATCATGGAAAGTCACTGATGCTTTTTACTGATTTTGTGAACACATCTCATTTTTTTTTTTCTCACTCAACAAATATTGAGGGATTGTTTCTTTCTGATATATATCTATCTAATTTGCATAAGTTTGTACGTTTTTTTCCTTCTCTAAGACTGAGTGATTCTTTACTTTTGTCTCAAGAGATTATAAACAGTATGTAATGAACCAAGTGGGATTTTTGTCCAACATTTTTTTTCTTTTTTTAAATTTTGTCAATGAAATCAACATGAGAAAATAACTCTTATCTCAAATGAATACATAACTGTTGCATACATAAATATTTCCAATTGAAATTTAATTTGAGTTGCTGTGCATGACAAGTGCCCAACGAGCCATATTTTAAAAAGTTGAGAAAATTGGATTCCAAGTTTCAAGAACTTTTTTTCCATTTTGAAGCTTGAACACTCTCCATTATGATTCTGATGCATATTAAATTAATCTAGAATACCAAGTCACAATGCTTGAATACAGAAATAACAAAAGCTCCTATTTTTTTGCTCATTCATCCAATAAGCCCTTTTAAGGACATGGGTATGCATATTAAAATCAAAAGCTTAGTAACAAAGCTTAGAACAAAACTAAAATGAGCATTCTAACCATAAAAAAAAAACAAAAAACAAAAATGTCACAGGTGAAACTTGGTGAAAAAATAACACGTGATTTTCACCAGAGTTTCAAGAAAAACAAAATCAGTGGTTATATTTAAATGACATGACATTTTCAAGATTCATTGTGATATGAATCAGAATGCAGAGTATTCAAGCTCTGAAATAAGAAAATGAGAATTGAAGCTCTAAAAATAACAAAAATATTGCTAACAAAAGTTTGTTGAATTTTGAATCTGATTTTCTCAGCTTGAAAGGAAAGAAGAAGAAAAAAAAGGTTCAATGGGCCCTTATCATGCACGGCCAGTCATTTGTATTGATTCCAAGTTTGCAAACCTATGCTTTTGGTAAAACTTACAGCAATTTCAAATTCTAGTTAAAGAAGATTAACGTTGCTTATCTCTAATATATCATCTAAATAATTATCATCTTGGCCTTTAAACAAACAAATGAAGACCAAGCCCAAATGACTTTTAAAAAATCAAAGAATGTGAGGAAAAAAAATAAATAAATAAAGTTTTAGACAGTGAAATACAGAAGATAAATCTTAGATTTGAAAGACTTACCGGAGCTCTTCTTGTCTCTGTCGTTCCAACTCTGCCTCTCTTTCAGCTTTTTCTCTAGCTTGGCGTCTCTTCTCTGCTAACTTCAACTTGTACTCCTCCTCGGTGATGTCCTGGGTGGACCGGGACATCACATCCTGGGTAGACCGAGTCATTTGATCTTCTGGCAGAGTTGGTGTGCCTTCTCGGTGAGGAGACTCACGAGCTCCTTTCTCTTTGCTTTTGGTCTAAAATGAAAAAGAAAAAAAAAATATATATATATATATATATATAGTATGGAGAGCTTTGCAACTCTAAGAACTTGAGATGTTGCTGAAAATATCTTTTATCATCACAATAGGAAGTTTTTCAGTCTTAAAGTACTCAAGATGTTATTTCAGAAATTTCAACTGAAGATCTTACATACAGGAATGATTTCTTTCTCTATATTAGATTCATGTTATGCGATCAATTATTCCCTAATAACTGTTATTCAAAAGATGTTCAAACAGACTTTTTTTTCCCCAAACAGTAGTAAAAGTAATTTTCTTGTAGGGATCATCAGTTGTTTACCACGGAACAGTTTCAAGGATTTAAAAACAAAACTTATTTTACTACGGCTCCCAAGCAGTGCTGATCAAGCATCATCTCTCAAACTTTAATTTTTATATTTAGCTTATTAATTTGTTGTAGGGTAGTATCATAATTAGTTTGTTATCTTATGTAGAACATTGTCATAATGCATATCACGTGGATGCAAAACAAATCAAAATCAACCTCTGAATGCAATATCTTAATAGAAAATCAAATAAAGGAAATCTTCCAAGAAAACGTTAGGAATTTAAAATTTATACATTGTGGATTCGAAAGTTTTTTTTAAACAATCCAGTTTATCTCTTCCAGAATAATTCAGAATTCACACATACAGCGTTCAAGTGGTGTGGTTACCCAGGTCAGCCATACTGCCAGAATATTCTGGCAAAGGAGTGGCAGAATCTATGCTAAATTGGTCCCTACTTTGGGCCTGCTTGTTTATTTTTATTTTTCTGAAAATACAAACCCTTCAGTGATTTACTGCCTAATAAAAGGTGAGAGAAGTATGTTATTCATTGATCACCCTCAACACGGCATACTGCCAAAGGACTGGTCACATGATGGTTTCTATGCGTAGGCTGCATCAATACAACTAGAGGACTGAATATTCAAACAATTACTCTTTTATATCCCCATCACTGAAAAAAAGGTTTTCAGAGGGGATTTCAATTTACAAAGCAAGTTTATTTAAAATTTGACCCCTTAGTGTGTGACTGGCAGCATTCACAAGTTTGTTTTTTTTTAAAATTCAGACTTTTTAGCAACCCAACAAAAGGCAATGGAACTAATTCATTTATTGTTCACCCCCATCACAGCATACAGCCAAAAGACAATGGTCACGTGATGGTTTCTATTGAGCAACTAACCAGACATATTTTCATACTTTTTTTTTCATTAGATGAAGTATTGTAAATCATAATAATTTTTATACTTCAATTTTTTGTCTAAATTATTCAATTGCTTTTGTTTTTTGTTTACACCCTGCCAAAGGAAGGCAGGCCCAAGTTGAGTAGCAGGGGAAAAAAACGACTGAAAAATTAAGATGAAGGAAAACAGCAGGAGTGTTGTCAGAAATTATCAGATAAACGTGACTGATGACTTCTTAGTTTCACAGTTACAGACAAACAGACAGACGCTCGTTTAGTTAAATATAGACGTTTAGAAAAAAACAAAAAAACGTGTGTGTGTTAGCACATACAGTTCCGTTTCATTCAAAAAGATTATATACCAAGTATAGTATTTACACAAAAAAAGAAGTGGAAACTGTCTTTACATAATGTCTGTCTGTTTGAATGTGTTGAAGTTGTGAGTAAAAAGATACATTACTTATAGTCAATCATTGCTGAAAGGTTATGACGACATGCACAACACACACCCACAAGATAAGTTTACAATCAAATCAGGGAGAGTTTCATTTTTTTTGTTTTGTTGACAACTCCCTCTGCAATCCATTTTTATGGCCGACTATGCACACCAATGAGTTGTAACTAGATAATGTTATGTACAGTTGGGGCTTTATTACAGTACTTCTTAAAACCATGTCATTCATCCTTGAATCTTTCACGAAATCTCATTCATCCGTGATCAAATTTCCCAGTTTTGGATTGTTTTCGTCTTCTTCTCCCTTGTGGATAATTTCATACATGCTTATTTTTAGATCATAATCAGAAATTATTTCATTTCTTGATTGTTCATTTTATTTATGTTTTTTTAAAACACATCTCAAGAAGAGAGAAAACTAGGAGTGACAAAAAATTTGGAACAGAAAAATTATTAGAATTTTTTTAGTTTCACAAGTAACAAGCCAACAGCAGTTTCAGAACTTATAATCAAGTAGACGCACAACTGAACATTTGCGTATTCAAGCACAGCGACATTTTTCTTCCAAAGGGGGCGATCAATGAATAAATTACCTCTCACTTTTCATTGCGCAATAATTACTAAAAAAAGTCTGGAATTTCTAAAAAGAAGCGTGAAATCTGCCAGATACAAACAGAGGGACAAATTTAGAATAAACTTACATTGTAAATGCCCTCCCAACACACACACACACTAAAAACTTATCGAGGTAGGATGGGTACAAAAAATTACTGCAAGATATATTAAAAATATGCATCCCATTTGAATTTGGTGAGGATCGGTGAAAAATTATGCCTACCCACAATTTTGCCACCACCTATAAGGATATAAAATTGAAAAAGCATTTAGAGGTAAACTTCAATCATTCAACCTTTCTCAATTCTGAGAGAATCAGTCAAAGATTACATGTATGTACAGAGTTTGGGGGCTCGCTAACACATACACAAAAGAAAAACAGTGGTGTAACTTGAGAATCTTTACCACACAATTTTTTCAAGTATAGGAAAAGTATCTCCAGGTCTGGTTAGTCCTTCAATAGAGACGGACACATAACCAACATCTTTTGGCAGAATGTAGTGTTGGAGGTGATGAATTAAAGAAAGAAGTAAGATCAATGAATAAGTTACTTCTCTCACCTTTTGTTGGACACTAAAAAGGGAATTTAAAAAAAACAAGCATGAAAACAGTTGGATATGAACTAAAGACTAAATTAGCATAAACTTAAATTGTAAATTGAACCCCCCCCCACTCTAGGCACTCTAAGAAAACCTATTTTCGGTAGAATTTTTTTTTGGGGGAAAAAAAAAGTCAAAAATGTTTCCTCTATACAAAATGAGGAGTAAACTTTTAGATTTTCAGCCCTCTTGCAACAGTAGTGCCTCATGTACAGGCAATACATACATAGTCAGCCAGGCTAGATTAAAAACTGAAGAAACCTTTGTTGATATTTTTTCAATTGATGGGGTCTATCATCTGGATAAATTAAATCATTCAGCCACAAATATATTCATTCAGCCTTTGGTGAATCATTTAGTTCAAGAGACACTGCTTGAAATACACTGAACAAGAGTTTAATTAGTGATAATAATGAGCTAACAGACTAATCTCGTATTTAGCATCCTTTCTAATTCATGCAACCCCCCCCCATTGTGAAATTGAAGGGAAAGTAAAAAAATTAATGCATTTATTAAAATAATTTTGAAAAGATTATATCTGTGTATCCTGACTATTCCTCTGAATTATTTTCTTTCAATAACACTTGAGATTTTCATAGGTGGCATTTCTGGGTCACAACTGCTAAATAAGAAGATCCTTGTTTGCTTTTTTGAGGATTACTTCCTATATTTCCCTTATGTAACAATAAGGGCCAGTTTCCCTATCTCATTAGTGGTCTCAACAAAAGAGGTCACACAATAGAGAGTATAACCAGGAAAAAATGAGAAGCATTATAAGTGTTAATAATATTCAAAGCCCACTATATTGACATCTCAAGTTGATAGCTTGAAATGAACAATACTGTGTGTGTGTGTGTGTGCGTGAAGATGGAGTTCAATTAAAAATATATTTCTAGTTTACATCTGAACAAAATAGGCTAGAAATCCAGAAACCCCATCTATGGAAATGTACGTATGTGTTTATATTCATTTATATGAATAGTGTAGAAAGCTTTAAACACTAAGCATTTGAAAAAAAAAACTTCCAGTAGATTTTTTTCTATCACTTCAGTCACCCATAACCCAATATCTGTTAATGCAATTTATGTCATTTTTTGCAGTTTTTCCCCCCTATATAAATATATCATAAAGAAATGGATGTATAATCCAACAGAATATTTATAAATGTGTTATTGAAACTATTTCAAATCGTACTCAAATTGTTCATTCTACTTATGCTGTCTAGGCCGAGTGACTCATTCTCCAAATAACAATAGAAGATGATTTCAAATAATAAACCATACATAAAAAAAAAATAAATAATTAAGATGTATAATTAGGCATCATATTCTCTTCAATATATCTTTCATTAAAAATAACCAACAAGGAGTGTCTTTTTCATTATTTTTTACCTATTTGTTCTTTTTATGCTATGCAGGATTGTCAAAAATGCCTAATCAACAAAATTTACTTAATCAAAAATACGTATTAATTTACTTTTTATAAAAAAAAGATTAAACTTTGCCAGTTTTTCCAATTTGATGAAACATTTTTAATGTTGTTATCTATGGATGGATCAATACTTTAGAATACTTCTATTCAATTTCAGATGTTTGATATTTATCAAACCTGTCGAAAAAATTAGAAATAGTCATTTTTTTCAAATCTGCCGACATAGGATTTTCAGCTGCGTCACTTACACTAACACAAAATTTCAGTCAGTCCCACAAGTTTTATCCTCTTCTATCAGCTTTGAAGAGAGAAAAACTTTTGTGTTTCTACTGTGACTCTTGGATACAAACAAACATACCAACAAATTTGTTGATATTGGTATTTATGTGTAATAATGATAAAGATCTGCAGAAAGAATAAATCTAAGTAATTTCTTCACCTTTATTAAAATATAATTTTGATTATTTTATTCATATATGCGTACATACACTTGAGAGGATTTTTTTTTAAAAGATAGATAGATAGAATCGAAGACGTTTGGTCACAATAGTTATATATAAGAGCACAAATCTGAAATAGAGATGCCTATATTGAATGACGGTGAATGACAATTCACTTAAATCACTATTTGAATTGACATTCAACATTTTTTTCATAGATGGCTATCAGCAGAATCAGTACAACTTTTTTTCTGAAGTAAGACCGATTCATTTCTTTATCTTATGAGAAAAAGGAAAAGATTGAATGTGTGTAAGCAGCTACATACTGGTGGCTGGTTCGATTCCTGCAGCAGCCCCATTTTCTTTGATTGTTTTTTCTATTAACGCTGTCTAAATTGAATTATACATTAAGCATGTAATGACGGGAAATCATTTCAGATAAGTTTCTATATGATATAATGCAAATTATAATTCTGTCGGACCAAATATATACATTTCTTAAATACACACACGTGTATATATATATATATATATATATGTGTGTGTGTGAGAACCTTAGTCCATTAGATATGATACTCTGTTGATTACAAGTGCCAGAAGCTTTCTTGTTAGAGAGGTTTATGTGTGCACTGCAATTTCAACTTAAAAAAAAAGAAACCAAAAGGTAAAATAAATGAAAAAAAAAAGAACGTTACAAAGTGGTAGGAAGTACTCAAACAGTACATACCTATGCCAAAGCCATTGTCAGTAGAAGTAACTGTACACGGATCTGTCCAAAAGTCACTTCTTCCGTAACCTATTGCCAACCCTTCCATCAGATTTCATTGAAATTCATTTAGAGCTTTCGGAGATATTATATGAACAAACACAAATATAAGTAAAAGGTTGGAGGGGGGATTGTGCATGGATCCACCATGGTTGGTTTCTGTCACACTTAAGTCAAAAGAAAGAAGGGAAAAGGGTAAGGCAAAGCCACCTAAGTGTTCATAACATCCTTACTATTACTACTACTACTACTGAAGTCTTTGTAGGAGCACAGAAAACAATTCCAGCAAATATAGGTATCTTTAATCTTTTTTTCTCTATCAAAACCAATATTTTTCTCATAACAGAAAAAAAAAAGAAGTTTTTCACACAATTCTGTTGCATGTCATTTCAAGATTATTTTAAAAACAAAAGACAAAAATATGAAGATTTATAGGAAATCGAAAGATAAAAAAGTTTTGTTCTAGGTATACATTCCCCACCCCAAATAAATATACATTTGTACAATTTGTTCACAAATTTTTGACAGGTATTATGCTCGTTCAGTAATTTGAAGAAAGAAATTTCTTTTCCAGACAGCACCATGAAACCTTGCTACAACATAAAACACAGAAGAATTAAGAGTAGAGGAAAGTAAGTTTTTTTGTGTAACATGAACTCTCCATCTAGGGAAAGCCGAGATGGTGTTTCTTTCTTGGGCAATCCATGTTTATTTAGTGAGGGGAAGTCAGGAAAGAGGATCCACCTGGCAAACTTAAAGTTGGTGTTTTTCTTTCTTTGTAATTAACCGGGGCTTCCCAGGGTATAGGTCAGTACTACCCTAATGAACACTATAAAACTGATTATAGATTATGAATACATCAGAATTTGACAATTTTTTGGAGCCTTTATTGATTTCTATGTTTAGTTACTTTTAGATTACAACTATAACGAACAAGTCAGGGGTGGTGAGAAAATTTGCCACATCAAAGGGAATTGCCAAAAGATTTGCATCATAAGGGGTCATGGATGAAAGGAGTTTTCATGGGTTGTGAGGACCCTAACAAATGCATTTTCTGAAAGAGCATGAATTGAAGAGCAAAGTATTTTTTCAATTTTTTCTCAATAGCCCAAAAGAATCAAACGTGGGCACCCGTTGACATTTTCTAGGAAAAGAGCAGGCCGAGGTAAAATATATATATTTAGAATATAACTTAGCGGCAACCCTGTTACCAGCGAACAATGATAGCCTCTTTTCTTATGGGGACTTCGTTGTTGGGATTACAGAAAATAATTTTACAACCCCATTATCCTTTATTGATTATAAGATTCTGACTTACAAAACCTTTGACAAGAAGGCATGGGGTGGGTGTCAAATGCCCAGTTGCCCCCTCCAGACACCCATAGAATCATAAATCATACAGAAACTAAGTTTCAAAATTGGCAGTAATTTTAGAATGCTAATACTATAACATTTAGTGAGAAGAGATGCAAAAATGTTACAAAAACTAGGAATCCCATTCTTTCATATCAACAGGGAGTTCATTCCCTGGAATGGATAACTCTCTGAATCTCAGACTTTATTTGACATTGTTGTGCCACAATGATACAATTCAAATGTTTTGCTTAAAGTCACTTTTTTGTTTTTATGAACAAGAACCGAAAGTTCAATGAGGCAACCACTTCGAAGTTTATAGCCATTATTGCCAGATCACTTTTCAAGGTAAAAATCACCTAATCGAGGGACACCTTTTTACCAAGATCCAAGTGAATTTGACTTGGAACAGCAGAGAAACAATATGGGAACACAAATTGCCATGAAAATTCATTGAGAACTTCCAGAGATATTGTGTAGATAGATACCCATGAGTACATATATCACTCCCAACTTCATTGACAGAAAAATAGAATTTTCTTTTGTCACTCATCACAATTCAGAAGAAATAAAAGTAGGTAGTGCCCTTATGCAGGCTAAGACTTCAGCTGCCCCAGCTTGAACTCTATGCAACACATCACTCCCCACTCAGCCAATCCGCAATATGTGAAATGGAATTAAAGGCAACAAACAGACAAACTAGCATCACTCATTTCACAAAGCACTCTTTTGCACATAGCAATGGATGAATTCATGTCTTTTCCAAAGGACATTACAACTAAGTGAACACAAACTGTCCTCAATGGAATTTGAACTCTGCTTGCCGAGTCCATTCTACTTACGGCTACAAACTTGCCAATACCATACCCCTATATTCACAAAAGATGTATTTTTTATGTATTGTACATTGCTTTACAAAGCTATGGTTTATTGCCTGTCACCCAAATGGTAATTGCTTGGATGAGGTTCACAAAGGAAACAGAGGTTACAAGCATAATTGCACATTATGCTTTTATAATATACTGCGGACCTCATCCAAACAATTACCACCCAGTCCTACAATGTTGATGTCAAGAAAATTAACCCATATAGACAAATTAGCCAACAGTCCATGACGATTTTAATTTAACATATTTCTCCATCTATGATCAGCATTTTTTCTAGAAGATTTCTAGTGAAAAAAAAAAAAATCCCAGTATTATCAATAGAAACATAATTGATATATATATATATATATATATATATATATATATATATACACACACACACAGGGAGGTGGTGTTAGTCCAGTAGTGCAGAGGTGCATAGTTAATATAACTTATGTTTTCAAAACCCCCAAAACAGTTACATAGTAAACAACTGATGATCCCAACAAAACAAATTTACATAGTACCATAATAACTAAGCTTTCTAGACACACACACATACTATATATATATATATATATATATATATATATATATATATATATATATATATATATATATATATATATATATATATATATATATTTATATATATATGTGTGTGTGTGTGTATATATATATATATTAAGAAATGGATATATCTGATCCGACAGAATGGTTATAAATTGCATTATGTTATTAATGTATCATCCATCATAGACAACGTAAATAAAAATAAAATAAGATAAAATGATGAAAATGGGGCTGCAGCAGGAATCAAGAATTAGGGGTCAAAACAGTTATTTGGGCCTTTGTATTATTAGCAGCTATTTAGTTCAACAGTAAGAGCATCGCTGCATTGAAGCGGCTACCCTATCAATCACAGGTTCAGTTCCTACAAACAGCCTCATTTTCAATAATTGTTCATTCTATCTACGTTGTCTATGTTGAGTGATTTATTTACGGAAGATCATTACAAATAAGGTTCTACAGAATATAACACAATCTATAATCATATATATAATACATAAATAATTGTAAAATTGGATAATGCATTTTTTTAAATTCTCCATTGAAGTTCAGTGGGGGGAGATTATCTAGGGTAGCAGATTACACATGGTGAGATGGAGCGAATAAGGAAAAAATTATGCAAAGTAATTATGAAGATATATATATATATATATATATATATATATATATATATATATATATATATATATATATAAGTGTGTGAGTGTGTGTGTGTATATGTGTAACCATGCATACAATTGTCAATGTAACTAATCACATTAGGAGAGCAAAAAATGAGGGTTGGGAGTGAGGGTAGCATTTGCTGCACACACACACAACTATCTGCTTGTTTGCTTCACTCATGATAGACCAAGGGATCAAGTCTAAAACAGAAAAGCCCTTTAAACAATGGACAATTAAACTACAGCTGGTCCCTTTAAAAGAGAGAAACAACCAGGTGCCCACTTCTGGGAGTGCACATATGTGAGTGTGTGTATGTGATAGAGAGACAGAAAAGAGAGGAGGAAGGAGAGAAACAGAGAGGGACAACATATGCTTCCCGGATCCCTTTCTAAAAGAAGGAAATAAAAACACACACCTGAGAGGAAACCTAATATAAATACTTCAAGACGAGTCTTGCATAAAGAAGAACCAGAAGAGAAGAAGCACAGATGCTGTTCAGGATTTCAGATCCATAATTCCAAATGGTCATAAAGTACCAAATGTTCACAGATGATGAGCCATCAAGACCTCCACCCACCGAATCCATTTTGAAATAACTCCAGTGAAACACTAGAGTGAAATATCAACACTTAGTACAAAGAATTGGGGTTTTCTTCTTTATGAAAGTATCAAGAATATCTCTAACAGAAAATTAGATTGCTTGAACTAAAATGTCAAATTAATAAAAAAATCAAAGATAATTTATAGTATTCTTCACACTTCAATCCAAACATCAAGTTAACTTCAATTTTCTACCATAACAAGAGTAATCCTCACCAAACTTAGGGGAGTAAAAATCAACATTCCCCCTACAATGATTTGAAATCATGACTTAACTAAACAGACAAGTTACACACATCTAAAAAAAATTATCTTACAGATATGCAAGGGCTTATTTCATTCTAATAAATACATTTATACCAACAAAAAAAAATTATCTATTATCATTTCTTGTTCATTATATACAAAATAAAACATTGCAGTAATGATCTTCAAATCAGAATAGAAGAGCAGGGTTTGTAACTAAAATAGTTAGGAAGCATAGAAGGTGAATGTTTTGTTTAATATAAATAGAATTCAAAAGTTTATTGAATATCAATAAAGCTAGAAGGTTCATAGATTTTAATGCTCAGTTGGAATATATAAATCATGTACCCCTTGCTAGTGGTCAATACAGAGTAATTAAGGCAGGTGGGGCTTTGGTAGACCACGCATTACTATAAAGTAGACAACAGATGCTACTGTAGCACCAAAACAACCGATCCCTGAAGATCAAAGTGTAGGAAAACCTCAATGACAGTTTGTTTTTATAAATCAGATTTCCAACAGTAATTATCAACTTACTAGTTTACCTGTGCCTTCAAAATTGACGGCACACCTGGAACATATAGATATAGACATTGCATTTTATATGCATAGATAATAGAGATTGACACTGCAGTAAAATGGGAGAATTGCATTCTGTTAACAAAAAACTGATTTTTGTTGTTTTTCTTTTATTACACCATTAAAACTTGAAGGAAATTCTTTTCAATCACACCAGTTGCATCCCTTAGCATGATAGAACACATATGCACGTTGGTAATTATTCTGTGTGGATTAGAAAATGTACATGACTGTACGAGTGTGTTATGCCAATTTTCTGAGGAAGAAGGCAGACAGAGGAACTGCATTTGAAATCTTGACCTAGACAAGGAAAACACACCACCTGAGCCATTGCAACAAACCCAACATTATTAGGTAAATAGAAATACGAAAGAACAGACTAAAGAGGCTAGAATTGACTCTGTTTTTCTACTGTAACAACAACAACAAGAACAACCCCCACCTAATTCAGGGGGGTAGACTTGTAAGTTGGTTCTGCTCTGTTAAACCAAACCAATATACAAGATTAACATTTACAAACAATACAAATGTTACAGTAATCATCGTCAGTCAGAATAGAAGTAGGGGTGGAGTTTGACCCTGCAGCAGGCATGGGTTTTGTTTGTTTTCGTTTTTTTTTCTCAAGATTTAAATATTAAACAAGTATTGACAATTTAGTAAAATTGTTATCACTTATATACTATATTTCACATGATTGCATTTTTTGACAATAGTTCCAAACTTTTTGGCTGGAAACACTATTTACAATTAATTGTAACTACAATTCTGAACCGGAACCTTACTTTCTGTCATTCGCTCGGAAGTACAGCTTACGTGACTTATCTTCTTTCTGTTATGAATCCGAAGGTCTGTTTAGAAATGTTGCTTCCGTACGAATGACGGAAAGTAAGGATCCAGTTTTGGCAGTGTAGTTGAATAACATCTGTAAATAGAGCTCCCCCCACCCACCCACTAAAAAAAATAAAAAATAAAAACACACCAAAACTTGACTTTAATAAAACTGATAAATTTCCTAAGGAAACGGATGTCCGATAGATTGAAAGGACACGAAATTGCCAGTAACAAAAATTCTATTTTTTTTAGAGGCAGGACCAGTCTCGATCAGTAGCGCAGGTCATTAATTAGTAGTAGTGTGGGCACTAATTAGTGCCCATCCAATTTTATAACGAAAATTGATGATACCGTCATTTCATTAAAACCCACTTTCATCATAGTTTGTTTGGGCGTTTTAATCACCAAAAAAAGAATTCTTTAAACGGCAAGCACAAAACTGGGATGAAATGTACCTTTCGTTTCAAATCTCTCAATTCTAGCCATCATCCAATCAACAACGTTGTTCAGCACCAGCAATACGAGATATTAAAGCTTGGCTTCAAGTTCAACAGGATGAGGAAACTTCAACAAAACAATGCTCAATAGACAAGGAAGAAAACCCACTTAAAAAAAGTTCCGTTCTGTTCTGTTTTTACCAAGTGAACAAGGAAAAAAATTAAATTGTCTTAATGAATCAAGTAAAAAAAATCTACATGAAAATTTCCATTCAATTTTCGGCCATCTCATAGTTTAGCGTCCAAGTTATCCCGGATGTTGTTTGTTGTGAGAGCACTTGTTGGTAGGTCTACAAATTTTTATTGAAAAATACACAAGTAGAATTAAAGTAAACACTAATTATTTCAACTAGAGGAGGATTTTTGTTACTAAACATCAAGTTGGGAGTATATTATTTGTTTTATTAAAGCTTTTAAGAGTTGGGTGTTTTTTGTTGTTTTTTTTTCCGGTCGTATGAGAATAAACAAAAATCCTGACAGCAGTAGTTATTACTTTTTGCTACTATTCACCTCAAGGCTTCACGTAATCGTTGTCGCTTTAAATCGTAACTAAACTCTTAATGATAAAAAAGCAACAATCAAGACGAAGGTAAATAAACAAAAATTGATAATTCAAAATACTGCAATCAATAAAATAAGTTGATACTGTCGACAGGAAAAAGAAAATTCTGAATTTTTTTTTATTGGACTTTATTTATGCTAAGTTCATTTTGTTACCGATTCGATTGAATATCTTCATAACAATAAGAGGGATAATTTGGAAAGTTGAATTACAAGATTGCTTAATTTTCAAATAACGAACTAAGGTTCGACTTTTCTCTATTTATTTAAGCAGTCAAAACAAAAACAAAAAAAAAAGCTTTGAAAATAAAATCGGGATACGATTTCAGGGCTATCCCCTCAATTCAAGATCAAAACACAAAAGTACAAAGTTTAACTTTTCCTGCTTTTTCAATGGAAAGGAGACGAACCTGTTTACTCTTAGTAGGGCTGGTTGCCGTCGAGGAAGCTTTCTTCTTTTTAGTTGTAGTGCCCGCCGTCTTTGCAGCGGTGGCGGCCTTGCTCCCGGGGACGGGCTGGAGGCCTCCCGATCGAGGAGGCCCAGAAGAGTAATGTTTCCTCAACATAGCACTTACCCCGAATAACCACATAGACCAAACCTGAAAACTCCTCTGGCAATAGACAGGCCGTGAGAAACGCTAGCAGAGATTTGTACAGGCACCTCTTCCAGTTACTAACAACAACACCATCTGATCAACACGGAGAGAGAGAGTTGAAGAAGTCGTACTAGTCATAACAATCGCAAGGCATTCCCTAACTCCTTTTCGCACACACACGCACACACACGCACACACACGTGGTGGTTGTTGTGTGGGGTGGAGGAGGAGTCAATGGAGAAGGAGAAGAAAGCGAGAGAGAGAGAGAGAGAGAAGGGGAAGAAGATGACGATGTGGCAGTTAGTGAGGCTCCTTACACCAATTCAAGCAAGACTCCACTAGGCTGGCTATCCCACCTCTGCCGACACACAGTACTGATTCTAAAGTACTCCTCAAAATAAGAAGAAATCATTCAAGCTACGGAATCTATCGGACACATACACACACATACATACATACATACACCACATACCCGGGAGTAAGTACACCTTCGGAAAGGACTGCCAACTCTCCAACTACTACAACAGCCGAAGAGTGATAAGGGCGGAGGGAGCCCCTTAGGGTTATCAGTATGTATCATGAAATATTACAACAAAAATTGATGAACTATGAATCAACACATCTCGGCTAAATTAAATGCAAGAAGTCCCATTACAATGAATGGAGCCTCGTTTTTCATCAAATTTAATTTGCTGACAATTGAATTACTTTCCATTGCAAAACATTAAAAATAAATATAAAATGACGTTTATTTAAATTGCTTTTCATTCACAGCGTTGGTTGATCCATGAAATGGACGTTTCTCACTTTGTTTAAAATGTTCTGTAGGTGACAACCTTTAACTTTACTCTATGACTGTTACACAAGAATTTACAAGATAAGTAAAAGTTTAAAAATATCTTTTCTATCCATTTGAAACACTGAGGATTGGATTTTTATGATATTTAGCACATACGTCTCCATTATTTTTTCTTCTTCAAGTTGCTCTTTGAAACATTTTGTTTGAAACACACTTGGACAACTAAATAAAATTTCAAAATATTTTTCTTGAGGGGGGGGGGTCTAAATTCAATTCCAGACATACTTATTTTTATGCATTGAATATACTCCAGAAATGAATCTACCTATAACACATGAAAGATCACAGTATTTGAAACAACAAAACTAAAATTCTCGAGGGAAAACCTGGGAATCCCTTCTGGAACAAATAGCATTTTTTTGGTCATGAACTTATTAGGAAAGAATTTGAAAGTGCAAACTTGACAGATTTTTCAGGGCAAATCCACCATCCGGACAGAATTTTTAAAATTCTTTTCAAGTCCAGAATTTCAGCTTTCATATTCTTCACGTGAAAAAATGAAACTCACATGAGAGGGAGGGAGAGAGAGACGGGCTGACAGAGAGAGAGAGAGAGAGAGAGAGAGACGGGCTGACAGAGAGAGAGAGAGAGAGAGAGAGACGGGCTGACAGAGAGAGAGAGAGAGAGAGACGGGCTGACAGAGAGAGAGAGAGAGAGAGAGAGACGGGCTGACAGAGGGAGAGAGAGAGAGAGACGGGCTGACAGAGGGAGAGAGAGAGAGAGACGGGCTGACAGAGGGAGAGAGAGAGAGACGGGCTGACAGAGGGAGAGAGAGAGAGAGACGGGCTGACAGAGAGAGAGAGAGAGAGAGACGGGCTGACAGAGAGAGAGAGAGAGACGGGCTGACAGAGAGAGAGAGAGAGACGGGCTGACAGAGAGAGAGAGAGAGACGGGCTGACAGAGAGAGAGAGAGAGACGGGCTGACAGAGAGAGAGAGAGAGACGGGCTGACAGAGAGAGAGAGAGAGAGAGAGACGGGCTGACAGAGGGAGAAAGAGAGAGACGGGCTGACAGAGAGGAGAGAGAGAGACGGGCTGACAGAGAGGAGAGAGAGAGACGGGCTGACAGAGAGGAGAGAGAGAGACGGGCTGACAGAGAGGAGAGAGAGAGACGGGCTGACAGAGAGGAGAGAGAGAGACGGGCTGACAGAGAGGAGAGAGAGAGACGGGCTGACAGAGAGGAGAGAGAGAGACGGGCTGACAGAGAGGAGAGAGAGAGACGGGCTGACAAAGAGGAGAGAGAGAGACGGGCTGACAGAGAGGAGAGAGAAAAGCAGAACAGTCTTGTAAACGTAGAGTTACGAGGCTAGCATGCAGTGTCATGTACTGCTTTTTCTGGTTCTTCAACCATGTGCATTAATCATTTTTTCAGATTGCTATTACAGCCATAAGTGAAATGTATACAATTTTTCTGAAGGCTTTTCTGAAACACTATAAAATTTGTTTTTCAGAACAGAATCTCGTAGCATGCTACCTGAAATATGTGGGTCACATGCACGGGTTTGAGTGGCACAGGAGATTGATGTGTTACTTGATTTTTCAATCAAGAAACATCTACTTCTAGCAACACATAACAGCAAACTAAAGACATGAGCAGATTGAAACTTTCAGGGGTTGTTTCTGCTTGTCCGTGGATCAATGTATACGATTTGGTTCGTCCATGAGCCCAGCACTATTACTTGATAGTCACACCTCATAAAAACTAATTTAATACCTAATAAAGAACCAACCTTTGTATAAGAGTAACCCAAGGCATAAGCAAACAAAGTTGCTGCATAAGATGCAGTGGCTACCCAACAAGAGCGAAGGGGCTCCAAATTGAATTCTGCTTCGGGGCTCATAAACCTTCAGGCCAGTCCTGGGGTAACCACACCAACTATAACTTTCACTCATAGACACAGGCACAAAAAATTTTCCTGTTTTAAACCACATCCTTTCTTCTTGCTGAATGCTGAAGGGAATTTTTTCAAGTCACTTATCCTCACCCCAGCTTTTTTTTTTTTCTCTCTCTCTCTCTCCCAGTATCAAGTTATGGTTAAATGTAAGTCATATTTCAACAACCACACCCAGACCTCAACAATTATTTTTTTCCTGCCTAATCCTTCCAACCATGTTAGGCAACACTTTGTTGTCCAGGGGTGAAGACCCAAAGGTTGAGTTGCCCTGACACACAAATATTTCTTTCCTTCCTTAATTGGTGACCTGCTGTTTCCTCTCCAGAGCCCCAGATTTTCTTCCAGGCTCCTCCCACACAAAAACCACATGGCTTCCACCACTAGACTAGAATTTCAAGCCCTTTTCAACATCTGTAGCCTATTCCAATACATGCTAGCCGACCAGTTTATATATATATATATATATAGACATATCTTCATCATAAACTAATCAAACCATGTAGTCTAAAAATGACGCATTGTACTTATATCAAAAATATTATCTTGCTCTATATTTCTTGTTTATATTCAACCAGAATGAATGTAAATCTTCTACACGTTAATGAATGAATAAATAAGGAGGCCTACTCTACAATTAACATTTGATTGTTATCTCCCTTGACAAATATTACAGACAGAAGATATAGTCTATCGCGTGACGAATTATACAAGTAGATAATCCAGGAGTGGTGAAGAGGGAGAATATCAGTATTTTGCAAAAATAGATCACTACAGCTGTACTTGAACCTGAACTAATCAACTAGAAAATTATCTAAAATGATCTACAAAATACCAGCATGAGATTTGGGCACTGTAGGCTCAAAATGACCATAGAAACAAACAAACAAAAAAAAAAAACATTATTAGATGGTGCCGAGCAGTGTAATCATGAAAATTTACAAAGATAGAAACACTGTACTAAACTAATTGACCAGAAAATGTTTCAGATATTAATCAAGAAGCAATCATTCAGATAAAATGAGAGGTTAGGAGTGGTAGAAAGGTTAGCAGCAGGAAAAACTAAATCAGTGGACTGAGTTCAAATTTCATCCAAGGCTATCATCATTTACTTTGTACTAATGCCCTGTGGAAATGCATGATTCCAATACTGCCCCACCCCCAGGTAAACAGCAGAGCAATTCGAGTCCTTTAGCCCTGTAAGGCAGTCCATATAAGAGAAGGGAACTCTGAGAGAGAAAAAAAAAAAAAAACCTACATTGACACGTGGCAACTGACAAGACATATCCAGCCATCACAAAGCATCTGTGAAAATCCCAGTTTTACTGTCTGCTGTGGCAAGAATTAACCAAAGATTTGAAAGAGATGGAACAGTAACAAAAAAAAAAAAACCCCAATTTTCCAGGTGACCCAAATCCAGCAAACCAAGAGTTGACACATACATCAGAAGACAAGTATATACAGGAAGCAAGCTCTCATTCTGCTAAACAAGGAATTTAAAACTTTCAAAAACTATCGTGTCTAGATTGGAGGCTGCTAGCAGATTGTCAGAACACGGTTAGAATTTTTGGAGAAACCAAATTCACAAAAATTTCAATTTTGATTCCTTTCCAAACAAAACCATTATATAACTTGAAAAATATTATTGAAAGAAGAAAAAAAAATAGTGTGTACCCCAAATGATTTAGCTTTAACTAGAAAATATATAAAAGGTTCAGGCTTGGGGGTTGTGAGAACTTGAGAGAAAGAATTTTAAGCCAAGCCAATTTCAGAAAATCAGCCGAACTCCTCAATGATCTTCTTTGCAATCAGTAACAACGATTTCAAGAAGAGGGGAGAAGGAGGGAGGAGAAGAAGAGAAGGCTAATCAAGAACTCTCTTAATTGGGACCCAAGTGAAAGCTTTCTAAAAGAGGGGGAAAAAAAAAAACCACCTGTCTGCTCCTGGATGAAAGTACACAAGTAAGCAACCATTAAATGGAATGAAAATAGATGGAAAATCTGAAGCACTCAGAGAGCGCACATCTCTTCCGATGACCTATACTAACAAAAAAACTGAATGAAAACATACATATACACTTTTTCAACTTTGCTGGTAAAGGTGAACAACTGGAACAACAATACATCCAAAACCCCCCTGCCCCCCAATGGTCTTAACTGAAAAGGTCACACCCTTTTCTCAAGACCCTGGGTGTTTATATTTGTACTGGACACTATATCTACATGTGGTGGGAACATAGCAACCTTTAGTCAAACTGTTCAGGAATATATCACCACTAGCATAGTACCTGTCAAAAATGACAGGATCATTTACTTACAGAAATACAAATATATTTTGGGGGGATAAATATATTTATTTTGAACAAAAATGCATAATTTAAACGAAATTCTCTTCCTGCTTATGTTCTATGAGAAAAAAAAAAAAATTCCCACAACTGTCTGACTTCAATTAATTTGCTCAGCTATTGCTTATTGTGATAGACACTGATTCTGAAGTTCAAATATCATACCACGTTCAAAATAAGACAACTTTGGTCTCTTTCCCATTCGGTGTAGAATTGATTCTATTTTTAACAAGAGAAATAGATAGATTGAAATTTGAATCTTATATAACAGTGGTAACAAAAATTTTAAATTGTTAAAATTCCATTAAAACTACTCAACTCATTATCACTGCCCAAATTTTTACTATTAGGAAATGGTTATAAGATGACCAAACTTACAATCACAAACAGTAGTGAATTTATTCCTGATTATAATGAGATCATCCAAAATAATAATGGAATTATTCAAAATTTTCAGTTCAGTTTAGAATTTTGTGATGCACTAATATATATATATATATATATATATATATATATATGATACACAACTATCGGGTCATGGACCAGTACTGGGATACAAAGAATTTGCTATCAGGCCATGAAGAAACAGTATGATTTGGGTGATATTTCTTGGTAAGATCATATCAAATTCAGTAGATAAACCCTTTTAGGAACAAAACAGAGTGTATAAGTCACTTTTGAGTGACTTGTAGTCAATTTAATACCTATATTCCAGTGTCAATTTAGTAAGTCGACTGGTCTGCAAGAATATTATTATTTAACCAGTCCAAAATGCACTAAAGTTTGAGGACCCCTGGGTTATGGCACAGGTGTAAAATAAGGGCACACAGGTCACTTATACCCAGGTAGCTGCACCCCAGATCCTAGACAGAATTAAAAGGCAACAATGAAAGGGAAAGAGAGTTGAAGAGATCTAATCTTTAACAACAGATTAAAAAAAGGGACAGAAAGTCTAATAGATGATATAGTTTGGTCTTTTTTTCTCTTTTTTTCTAAACTATTTTGTCGAAGTAATTACATGAGTCAAGCAGATGTTGGGGAGATTTATCAATTGAATTGATTATATAATCCTAAACTTCAAGGACACATGGGACCCTTTTGCCTCTTAATCATAACAGAGGATTATGCTTTTTAGAACACACTGCAGCTTTATAGTTGAATCATAAAACAGTTTGTTCAATTTAGAAAACAACTCAGTGCTGCTCAATAAGAAAAAAAGCTCCAGGTTTGATTGGCAACTGGTCTAGAAGATGGATAAATCTGAATTCAAACCTAAAAAATTTGAATTCTTATCCAGGGTCATGAGAGGCCGGCAATGGACAGCTTACAGAACAAATTCTCAAAATGTATAATTAATGGAGCCCTCGTGAAGCATCGATGGGTATAACAAGCTGGAAGTGGATTATAACAAATTGCCCGAGTAAAATATAAGAGAATAAAAAAACAGACAGAACAACCTGACCGTCATCTCCATCTCTCCACAAAAGCTCCAGTTCAAGCAGAAAATTTCAAAAATAAAAAAAAAAGATTCGCTTACCTTTCTAGGAGTAGGAGTTGTGGTACCAGAGCTAGGAGCTGAGGATTTCTTTTCGGACGTCTGTAAAGACAAGCAATTTATTTTTGAATACTTGTGCATGCGAATGCAATCATTCATAAGATTTAACACTGAATTTAATCATTAGAAAAATCAATAAATCAAAAAAAGAAATATGCAAAACAGGAATTTGTGTCCAAATTCTTACATCATTTTCTAAATCCATAAAAGTATTGATTTTTAATTCAAAATGATGAATATTAAGAGAAAATGAAACTAAAATCTTTCAAGCTTTTCTTAGAGGACTAAATAGGATTTTCAGAAACTTGAATATCTATGAGATCAGTATATACCATTAAATGCAAACCATCAAATGTAGATGACTGAAATTCCAGTCACTGAAGTTTTATTGCTTAACTGCAAATGACACAAATTTCTACCAGTCACAAAGTGGACCCTTCCACCTGAGGCAGTGGACAATTTTTTCTGCTAGTTTCTATGTCCATAACTTTAAGTGAAAGGTTCCATTGTTTACAGAAAGAAAAAAAAATGTCCAGCTTATTCTGCACCACCCTGTATGAGCTGAGTTATGGCTACATTTAGAAACCCTCAAATCAGCTGTTCCTGTTATAGTTAATCGGTTAACTTCTAGGATAGACATGAGCCAACACCTACATATATAGAATTAATAGCATTTCACTCCATTTGCCCATGTAAGCTGAGAAGTCATTGAAATTTCATTTCGACTGTGGCTAAAGAGTCCAGGCAATCTCACTGTAATGACCGCATCATTTTTTTTCTTCATTTCATGTCACTCCAACATAAAGGTACAAGTCAATCAGAAACAACCTCTATCTTATTGCTCAACAGGATCACTGCAAATACAAAGATTTGACACACTTATCAAGATCTTGAGTAGACACCACAGCCAACACCTACATATATAGAAGTGATAGCATCTCACTTAATTTGCCTATGTAAACTAGGAAAACAACAAACTTTTGTTTTTTAGAGGCTTCCTCACCTAACTATTAGAGGCTGTGTCTGTCCATCTGTCGGTCAGTTGGTAGGTATGTCTGTCCTCACATGGTTTCTCAGTAGTTCCAAGTCAGATTTATTTGAAACTTGGTAGAAATGTGTCCCTTGATAAGATGCTTCTTCTTTAGAAAAAATCTTCCACTCAGGATCACATAAACTGGCAATAATGGCACTTGAGCTTTGTTTTAAAATCAATTAAAGTTGATTTTCTCAGCTATTTCAAGTTGGATTTACTTAAGACTCAGCCGAAAGATGTCCTTTGAAAGGCTTCTAACTCATAAAAATCTTCCACCATATGACCTGGCAATGATGGTATTTTAAGTTTTAAAATCGATTTTCTCAGCTGTTTCAAGTCAAATTTACTCAAATATTGGTAGTAAGGTGTTTCTTGATAAGATGCTGCCTAGCTAAAATTATCTTTCACTCAGGATCACGCGATCAAGCAATATTGGAACTTTTTAGTGAATGCCTCATTGGACTTGCGGTTCTTATTCCTACAATGGCTAAAGAAGCTGTCTCCTGATCTCTCTCTCTCTCCTTTAACAGCAACAATTGAGTCACTTGTCTCCAGAAACATTACCCATTGAGAAATGTATTTTATCAACAAGTGGGAGGGAACCTGGGAAGAAGAATTGTTATCGTATATGCCAGACTATAAGTCAAATGGTTACATCCGCATTTCAGTCCTTATAACAACTAGCCCCCCCCCACCTTCCGTATTTTCCAAGTCTGGAATTTAACCCTTCTGTAGTTGAGGTTTCTTTTTTCTGTGTCAGTCAGCCTAAGCCTGGACTATTTATAGACGGATGGTTCACGAGGGTATTTGGAGGATTATTGCTCAATGCAAATCGTCTAAGCTCCATCACCGTCTTTACTGAGCTTCAGTGGATGGACCCCCTCGTCATAATAATAGCACATCAGGTACAGTATATAAGTAGATTTTAGAAACCATCAACTATAACTGTCACCAAAAATTTGTGTATATCACACATACAGGCTGCACAAATGGAGCTAGAGGGCTGGAAATTAGCACATCTACTCATTATGTCTCGAAATAAATCCCAACCTCCATAGTATTTTTAAAAGTGGGTTCAGTTTACAATGTAAGTTTTAGTTAAATCCATCCTTTAGTTTGTTTTTTGAAAATTCAGATTTTTTTTAGAGATCCCTGCCCAACAAAAAGGTGAAAGGAGTAATTGACCAACCCTATGAACAATTTTTCTAATTGAGCACCCCCAACATGGCATGCAGCCAGAAGATGTTGATCATTATTCTACAAAATGGAAGGGGGGTTTAGTTTAGTGCTTGGACTTGGTACAGGGAGACAAGGTTTGGGTTTTTACCAATGCCCCACTGACTTTACAAGAACTAGTACCCAGCTCCATTTTAGTCTCTTTTTTCTTCAGGGGGTGGTGGTGGAAGTATACACTACGAACTAGATACAGTCCCCCTCCTCTATCTGAAGGTAGACCGCTTCCATAAAAAAAATATGCGTATCATAGAAGCCTTTATCATTAATTTATATGGGAATTTCTTTTTAGCATTCCCAGATCCCCCCCCCCCAATATTGTTGATGGTATTTTGGGCTGGTGGGAGATACAGGAGACCGGGGTGTACAGTGGAGAAGACAAGGGTGCATGCAGCTGCGATAACTGTCCATTGCAAAACAAATGCTGGATGTTACTGACTTTTTTCGTAAAAGCAAAAAAGGGGAGTAACTTTTAAAAGATGGATGATACGTTTATAAACATTTCTGATGATATCGCCCATGGGGTGGTGGGGTGGAGTGATGAAGCACATGTGCTTTGCAATTTTCAATATTCAATCTGTGTGTTGCGTATTGAAAATCAGCTCCCCCTTCCCTAAAAAAGGGAACTATCAGAGATCAGTAGCAATTGATGTTACAGGAGTATTATAGGAAGTATCAGACAGTACAATATAGTCCCTATATAAATGTCTTTATAATGATCACAGGGGTATCATACATAGGAGGCTAAAAAAGTTGAACAGCCAAAAGAGACTGTTTCATGGAATATTATACAAAGGGGATGTATACATAGTTTTTATTAAACAAGCATTAAAAATCTTTTATTTAAATACAAATACTGAAATGGATTTGGGGAACTAAGTATGCAGTCAGGCTGTATCTGTGCTCGGGGATCACAGAGATTAGTCAAGAGAAAACGTGCAGATGGGGTTCTGTAAGTCCCCTTGGGTAATGTGACAAAGGATAGCTAATAATAAATGTCTCCATTAATAGACATTTAGCATACAAAAAAAACAAAAAAAAACAAGCTAGAAACTGAGAAGTAGGTATATGCCAAACCCCACTTTTCGCTACTGAATGCAAATTAGGTTTTTGCAACAAATGGGCAGAATTTTTTTTTTTTTCACAATGAACAGAACGAGATTCATTGTAATGAAATGTTACAAATAATACAAAGAAGAAATTAGTCATCAAAGGATGATTTTTAAAAAAATTAAACACTGGTTGAAGAAAGAATAAAGGATTGTGAAAATAATGATTTACATATTGCAACTAGTAGACGACAAGCCAAATTCAGACCATGTGACAGTGAGGAAGAATCAAGTGCAGCAGATCTGTACAGTGAAATTACCAAGAAGGAAACTTTTTTCAGCAAAGTTTGATAAAAAGAAAACATTAAAAAAAAAAAAAACAAAGGTAAAAATAGAAAAGGAAAGAGAGAGAGAAAAAGAGAGAGAGAAAAGGAACTCATGAATATTTAGAGCAACTGATTGTGCTCGACCAACAGCAACCGACTTGACAGTGATGACTCACTAATTCATTCTTTCACTTTCCTCTGAAAACTGACTCTCCTCAACTTACTTGCCACTACAGGCAACAACAGACCACATTCTGCCACAGGCTCACAACCCGATTTTACCCAGGCTGAATCTCATTCTCTCTTCCAATCTTACACACAGATACAAACAACGCTTTTTTTTCCCTACACAGAATTGCAATCAGCTGATGAATTACACTATTTTATGGCAAATAAGACTCCCCTTATTTCAGCAGGGAATATTAAGTAGAGAAAAGTAAACATTTCCTTGGATTCTTATTATTTAACACAGTTGTTTTTAACTCTTAGTTCTGGTCGATGTGAGGTTCGACTATGAAGATTACATTTACCTTTACAGACATTTTTAGAGGGGGGGAAAAGGGGAGGGGTGAAAAAGGGGAGGGGTGAAAGTGGAAAGGAGGGCCCTTATACAACATGTGAAAACACACAAAGAAAAGAAAGAATTGTTCACTCACTAAATCATTGGTTCCCAACCTTTTCATTATTAAGTGCCCCCTTCTACTCGAGTGAACTTACCCCAAGTTTATGAGAGATCTTCCCACTCAACAAGCTCGTGGACCATCAGTAATACCTTCGAGGGAAAGGGTCTGCAAACCCCAGGTTGGGAATGGCTCCACATTTTGCCTTAGAGGATACTGATCAGAAGAGAACCGAAGACGGGTGAGGATTCCTTGCAAGGGAGAGAAACTCAACCGAAACAATTTGATATACACTTGGGGGTGCAAACATGCAACCAGAGGGTATCCTTCGAAACATGATACAAAGAGCCATAAGAATTATGAATGGTGATATACATGCTGAAGACCAGAATGGCTGCCCTTAGATTGAAAATTTCCAACAGCCAGTGAAACACATAACATTACACAAGTCTATGTCTACGTCACAACTGCTACAAGTTGCTAACTAAAGAGCTGTGAACAAAATGAACAAAGAGTAACTAGTAAGAGTTCAACACCCAAAATAAATAATACACCATATAAAAACAAGCTACTCAAAAAAGAAAGATTATAGACACTGAAACACTGGCTTACCACTCTGGTTATCTATCAAATAAAGTCCAAACAGTCTATTAATAGAATACTTCAACCATTGATAGTGACGTTAGGTCTTAAATAGTCTTCATAGTAAAATAACAACAGAAAGCTCAATTTTTCTTATCTAGCATGAATATCGTACATCCTGAGAAGGCTGTAAAATGGATCAATCAAAACCTGTGCAAACAACAAGATGAATCAGTTGAATAATCTGAACACATAGAATGATGACTTCTCAGATTTATAATTTAATGAATAATGAAACAAGCTTCATTCTTGCTTCATATGATAACTTACTACGTTAGACAATTAAATGAGGCTGTAAAAAGTTTCACAGATGAATATATACACACAAATCTTTTTTCAGTTTCATCTGTATCATAGTAATCAGATTTCTGAATACTAATTTGTTTGTCAACATAACCAAGCAAAAACAGCACACTGTAGCAAGATTTTGAGCTCAATAGCCTCTGGAGGGGATGAGGCCTTTAAAAAAAGTAACAGAATGAACTAATTTAATATAAAGACAACTTATCCTTCTCAAAAGAGGAAGAATCAATGGAAGAGCCAACGTTTCCACCTATCAATAGTACCTGATTTTATTTCACGCCACAATTATTCACTCATCACTCCTATTTACCTGGCCAGAGTTGTTCTTCTGAAAAGCTTAATAAAAGATTTATTTTCTTTTCCATTTTACAGCGCCTAATATTTTTACTCAGTCACCAAACCCTAATGTTATCTTAGGTATTTACGATATCACCCAGCAGGGGAAATTGCACTGTGCAATGCAATTTTTGTTCCTGGCAGTGAGGGCTATTTCCCAATTGCTTAGGCGTACAAAGTATAGACAATGGCTATTATTCTCTTCAAATTTTGCTGTGGTCCAATTTGAAATGAGCAGATTTCAAATTATCACCACCTGACATTTTCTATTCTTTGAAGACATCATCAGTTGGAAAATAATACTCATCCAGGAAAAAAAACATGTTGCCCAGTATTATCAATCAAAAGTAGTACATTTTTTTTATTTTATTTATTTTTTATTGTTATTGTTAAAACTTGAAAGCAAAGGATATGATATCTACAGTTGAATTCTCTGAAGAAGTAACTACAAACGTAAGAGGAAAAAAGACTTCAAGATAAAGTTTCGGACACTTCTCTAAAGCTGGTCAGTCCAACAATTCCAGGTATCCACAAAAATCCAACATTACAACTGAACAGAGGAAACTAACAGTATTAACCCATTAACTGCAGATGATATGAAATTTCAGTCATTGTAATTCTATGGCTCGACTGCCAATGACATCAATTTCCATCAGTCACACAATGGACCCTTCCACTTACAGATAACCTTTTTTGCTTGTTTCTTCATTTCTCTGTCCATTACTTTAAATGGTTCATTGTTCAGAGAAAAACTGTTCAGCTTATTTTGCGCCATCTCCTATAATCAAATCCATCATCATATTTTGTGCTGCTCCTATAGCTGTTGATTGACTAATTAACCAAATTAATATAACCATATATCGATTTCTTCAGCTATCCAAGGACACAATATTTCTATAAAAGTATTTCCTAGGCCCAAATGGTGTAATGCAAAGAAGCTATTACCATTAATCTACATGGGAAAAATTTTGAGGGTTCCAAGACTCCAAAAATGGCAACCAAGGTAGGTAAGACTGAGTCATCAGAGGTTGAGGTGATAGGAGGTATGGGAGACCAGAGTGCAGGAGATGGAGTGTGAGGGTGTGCACTGCCTCTACATGGGTTTGGCGTGGAACCCTATTTTTACCTTTTACCATTTGTCCAGGAAATTGAGAGACAAAAAGAAAAAGGAGCAAAAAAGAAAAAAAAAAACAAGGAATACTTAGTTCCCTGGCATATTACATGCCTTAGATTTCAAAACATCCTTCTTTTTTTTTTTTTCTTGAAAAATGAGATACTTTTTGGTCGGGCGGTCCCTCTTATGTTAAACAATAGAAATACAAAGGGAGAGGTGTGATGTCATCAGAGGTGTGATGTCATCAGAGGTGTGACATCATTGAGAAAGCAACAGATATATCATAATAGAAAGTATGAGTCAAAAAAAAAAAAAAAACTATTTTTTAAAGGCCATTTAAATTTTAGAAAAATATTCCCAGAATATATCTATACCCCAATATTTTACAAAAATCAATTGACCCAAAGAAAGTCTACTTGCTCTTCTTATTCCTCCTGCTACTACAACAATCACCACAGATGGTGGACACATCATTGAACTTATAGTTCTTGATTGTAAGAGCAAAAAAATGGCGTAAAGTGAACCTTTGAAAATCATGGCGGAGGAGAGAATCCTGTATCAGCATTAGAGGATGCAGACACTAAAATCTGGTGATCAATTAAAAGCCTAAAAGTAGCAGCCATCATCAGTACATGTTTAATTGCATCACATTTGCACAGACATTGTCCGTATCATGATCATCGTTAACATAAGTAGAGGACAGTATCAGCATCATGAAGATAATAGGTAAAGGACAGATGTGATTAAAAACATGAACAGATTGTGCAAATTGAGATAATCCCATCAGGTGTTCGACATGTAAGCAAGCAGTAAAACTTCAGTCGACGGATAAGTAAAGAGAGTGATAAGTCTGAGGCATGCTAACTCTTAAGACTGCTCGTTTAAGCCATTAAACGGATTAGTCTTCCTATTACCCTCCCTTTCTCTCTAATCCTCCATTGGATTTTGAATACTCAGCCTTGCCTGACCTGACAAACCCAGGTCAAATAATATATCTTGATTTTTCAGCTTCAAGAACACTTTCTATGAACTAAATGTATAATCTATATTAGTAGCACACCCATATGCACACCCCTCCATCCCCCAGAAAACAACTATTTTGCCCTGGTGAAGAAGTGATTAGATACTAATTCTATATGAGCTGTTCATGTAACATATGATATCACATGTAGGCTTTATTAATTACACTTGTGCCCCTTTGATCCTTGGGACTTGGCCTTTCCTGAACCTCAGAAAATCAAACAGAAGTTAATCATTAGATATATAGTCAGGGTCAAGAATTATTTTTCCTACCAACCTAGTAAGTTTCGTTTTTTGAATTTGCGAGCCCAGTATTGACAATATCTAGACGCTTTTTTCTTCATGATCCAAAGTCCAGGGCTGTTTTTTTTTTTCAAATTTTGCTATAACTTTGAGATAAGTCATTAACATATCTTTCGGTCAGACAATCTAATCTGTTCTTCTCATCTTTCATGTTGACAACATTTGGGCCACGTTCGGACAATCTAATCTCTTCTTCCCATTTTCAATGTTAACATTTCAGATGAATGAATCAACTTGTCACCCCTCAAGATGGGAAGAAGAGATTAGATCGTTGGTATGATATATTTTCAATATATTCTATATAATATAAATTATTTTAAAACAAGAGAAAATATTTTATGTCTGCTCATGCTTTTTTTTATTAATTGCATGAACTATAAGTTATAAGATTCAGGATTAAATCAATAAAGGTCAAATTTTATGCTAAAATAACTATCAGAAGTTACCAAATTTTGAGTTCTTTGACTTGGTTTCAAACTGCAGTCAGGTTTTTTTTCCCCCTTTTTTTTTCACACGAATAATCTAAAGAGTCAGTTTTTAAACTGCTAAATTGAACTTCAATCCGAACTAAATTGAATAAACTCTAGTGGTAGATCCTTAAATTAATGGTGGCAGATTTCAAACATTTAGGACAGTAGGACTTGCAGGGACACTGAGTGCCAGATTAGAGAGTATCAGCATAAGAATCTGCCTTATCTGGCAAAAAAAGAGTAAAAACCTGTCCAAAGTGATTAAATAGAATTAATTGATGGAGATCAGAGAAAGAAACAATAATCATGGTTGTATTTGTGCATCAAATGCTTTTGAAGATGGTATAAATAGGAAAAGTTTTGGAGGATCAAACATAGAATCCAAACCCCAAAATTGATTCAAACCATTAGCACAAATTTTCAGATTACACCATGATCAAAATTCAGTTAAATCAGAACAAAGAGGAAATGAAGATTTCAGACCCTTTTAACTGCATAAAAGAATGTCGTGAAAAAATAGGATCAGAAAATTTGAAAAACTCAAATCAAAATGAATTTTGATTGGGGAGCATTTTGAAAATTTGCTCTCAACTTGAATCAATATTAGGATCCAAGTCCTATATTTGATCAGTTTGGGATTTTCTCATCACTGTCCATAAACCTAACTGCTCAGCTTTAGTCGTTTTCTCAGCTAAATATTTCTGAAGAGACAGAAAACAAAAATTGATGATTAAACATCGAATTTTGCCATTTCTGACCTACAATTTGGTCTTGATAAATTTCATCACACAATCTGTATATTGTGCATTGAAAATTAAAAAAAAGGAAAAAAAAGGGATTGTCATGGGTCAGGAATTAAAGTAACCATTACAGATAGAACAGTGCTTCAATATATACAATGTAAAAGCATTGCTAATGATTTTACTATAGAAATATATTGAAATCAGATAGAAAGGGATTGTCAGTGGTCAGGAATTAGGGTAAGCATTACCAACAGAGCAAGGCTATTATATTTATAATCTGTTTTCATATATAAGTCAATCCTTGACTTTGGGCCAAGAATTTGTTTCTGCGCAGTGTATGAGCCAAATCCAGTTTCTCAGATTAATGGAACAATGAATCAAGTTGAACAAAAAATATTTTATGACACAAAACAATCGCACTTAAAATCCACCAACATATTCTAAAGTGAGCCAGAAGCTCTGAAAGGCAAAATATTTACCATTAATCATTATACATGATATATATTTACCTACCCCCATAAAAGTATTACTTGTTTTGTGGGGGTTGGTAGACCAATATGTCTAGCCCATTCCTGTAATTTTTATCTGAAAATTAGGATTTTGAAAGATTTTCTTTCCCCCAATTGAGTATACTGATTGAGGAATACCATTATACTTGTGTAAATGAAGAAAAAAAAAACGTTATATATACATACATTATCAATTTTTAGCCATAAAAAAATTTGAGATTGCATTGTACATGAGTAAATACGATATATTTTATTCGTGTATGTATGTATGTATGTATGTATGCAGTCACAGGAAAACAATTGTTTTCCTTGCATTCTAAATGAAGCTGTGCTTTTCGATAATTCCTTTGGTCAATTCAAAAGTTGTAGTTGGCATCAACAAAGTCCGAAAAAGATAAATTTCTTGTAAGCATTCAATTAGGTTACCTACAAACAATCATTCAATGACTTCTCTCTCTGTCTACAGATACAATTCTGTTATTCAAAGGTAATTACACATTTTGTCTGACCAGAAAAAAAAAAAAAGATTTCTTTTGTCCTGCTTTGAATAAAGTTTTCCTTTGAGATGAACGTGTGAAAAGGAGACTTGCCTATTACACTGTGCAATTTTTTAAAACTTTTTTGGTTCCTTGGTAATAAGTGTTATTTTCTGATTGATTGTATCTCAAAAGTGGGGAAAATGTCACTTATTCCCTTCAAACTTTGCTTTTGAGACAAGGACAGTGAGAATTTGAAATCTACTTATTTTCAATTGGGCAACAGGCAAATTTGCACATTTTTAAAATCACATTAAGGTGGAAAAAAAAAACAAACAACAAATGAACACTACTGTCCTGGTCCCAAACACAAAGGGATAATAGTCATTTTCTATACTTTTTACATATGAACATTAAAAAAATACCTATCCCCAGAAACTAAAATCGCATTGCATAGTTACTCATTAGTCAAACATTATACTCAATATGCTATAACCCAGGAATCAATTCTTATATAAAATCAGTTGTCCCTTTCCTTGTTTGTCAGACCATTGGTTTTCTGTCACGCTAAAGCAAAAAGAAAAAGTAGGGGGAACTACAAACATAGAACTGGCAGTTGCTAGTAAGCACTGTTCTCCTGTTCATGTCTCTCTTTTTTTTTTAAACTGAATTCTGAATACAGGTTTCTCCTCAATATCCACAAGTAGAGCATACCTATAAAAATGTTTCGAAAGCCAAAATGTCATAATGCAAAGAAACAATTACCATTAATTTACATGGGAGAAGTTTTTCAGCATTTTCTGACGAATAAAAATAGTGATAATGTTATGTTAGGCTAAGTTGTTGAAGCTTGCAGCAATGGGAGGTACAGGAAGCGAAAATGTAGGAGACAGAGAGCAAGAGGAAGAGGGAGCACGCTAACTCTAAGGTTTCACTGCAAAACAAATGTAGGATGCTTTTTTTGCTTTTCACCTCGCATTTTCATAAAAAGTGAGAAAGCAGAGTAAAGTGACCTTCCAAAAACAAGGGATACCCATATTAGTAGTCTTCCTAAAGTGGCTATAATTCTATTTCTAAATTACTTAATTTCACTGGCATCAAAGATGCATCAGAATACAAGACATTCTTAATTTATCTTGTCATATCACAGGGGAAAAAGCTTTCCCTAATTACATTTAGAACCAATAAGCAACATAACAGGTCTGGTTAGTTGCTCAATAGAAACTGTTACATGACCAAAATCTATTGGCCATATGCTGTATTGGGGATGATCAATTATTGGGTGGTGATCACTATAAAGTTTAAATTTTCTAGACACACAGAATAAATGTTCAAATTTTCACCCCTCTGGCTTCATTGGTGCAGCTTTTACTCATGACACATACATACGTAGCCGGCCAGGCAGAATCGCTACAAAAACTGAGGAAACTATGTTCACCAATAAAGGTAACAAGCACCAATGATTGAAATAGTTTTACTGATTTGTTTAAAGAGAAAAAAGTCAATAACTCACTTTAGGTGTCTCGGCTGGTTTTTTGGGTGTTGACAACCGATCGAAAATTGCCTTTCTGCTGCTCTTGGACTGTGTCGAGGTTGTAGAACCTGCTGACCTGTCAGATTTGGCTGAATCTGTCGTAGATGATCGATTCCGAGGCTTGTCGGCTGCAAAACAGAAATCGTGCAAGAACTGAAGAAAGGGAGAGAGAGAATGATTTTTTTTAAATGAAATAAAGAAATTAAATTTGGTCAGAAAACAAATTTCGAGGGGATGAAAATATGCCACAGAACACAATAAACAGTTAGTAATGGACACAAGAACAAACGATTCATGAGTGCAAGAGAGGGTCGAACCCATTGCACACCAATCTCCACACATATACAAAAAGAAAAATAAGTCCTGAGGATCACATATTCGATACAGCATCCAGTTTTGAAAATGCAAGCAGCAATTAGATAAAAAGGATATGGTGGGGAAACATTTGAAATATAGAGAAACATTTCTTCTGCTTAATCTACTTTTATTGAATCACTATAGCCCCAAAAATGGCCTACAGGAACAATCAGCACAGTGGGCTACATCTGTGTGTGTGTGTGTGTGTGTGTGTGTGTGTGTGTGTGTGTGTAAGTGCCGCACCCCACTCCCATATATTTTCAGGCTATTCTGGTCACATTTTGGGGGTTACAGCCTTAAAAATTTGCAAAAGTACACCACTTGGCACCATCTAAAATTCTTTATTTTGATTTTCAAAAAATTGCTTTTTTGGGGTTTCGATGATCATTTTGGACCAACCAACAATGCCCAAGATTGGGATAGTTTTTTTTAAAGATAATTTTAGATAAGAGATCTAATTCTTCCTTATAATTTTTTAGATAACTAGTCTGGTACTTGCGCTACAATGATTCCTTTACACGAAGTACACATATTTTGTCTTGCCAAATGATTTTCAACAGATCATTAAAGGCAGACATTCTCAAAAGGGGGAATACATTTGATGTAGGGAGGAGGAGGTGATAGATAGTCATAAAGAAATTAATTTTTCTTAAAAAAAAAACAAAAGGAAAAACGCAATCTTCGGTTATATGTTGGTAAAGTCAAGGAATACGGGGAAGTTAATCCAACTTGGAGCCCTTTAGCCTTGGAAAGTAGTTGATCTAAGAAAAGGTTACTGACAGAAGAAACATAGCTTGGCAGTCAACAAAGCAGATCCCAAGCCCAGGAGGTTTTGGCATGGGACTAGCAACTCTACCCCATTGAACCTACTGGCTACTCAAACTGCAGCCGAGTCCACAAAATGTGTCAAATATATGTTAAGTTTTTTCTTTTCTTCCTATTGAATAACCTGAACCATCTAAGGTACTAAAAGGTTCTATCTTTTATAAATGAGTGTATGTGTATGTTCCAGCGCTCATGGCCATACCATTTTCCAGCAGACTTAAAAATTGGCATCAGTACTCCACTAGAAGCTTCTTTTTTTTAACCTTATTTTGACAGGTTTTTACACCATGTTTTCCAGTGATGATGTCATAAATAGAATTATATGATGGAATTCTTTCTACAAGACTCCAAATTTTGATTCAATTATTGACTGTGATGGTCCGTCTCTATTTTTTTATTATCAATATCATTATTAATCATGAATTCCTTCATCTTCTCCCAAAGGATTCCATCAACTTTACTTATAATACAAGCAATGCGAGTTCATATTCCAGTATATATATATATTATGGAAGGGTTTCACTGATTAGCTTTTTTTCAGTTACATTGACTTCTTTGATAACAAATACAGTTGATGAGCAGATAAATATCGCATAACCCCGTCGCTAAGCGACAAAGTGATTCATGAATCATTTACTGAGATCAATAAAATGACCAAGGCCATCATTAATAAACATTGGAAATGTGTTAGACTATCAGCCATCATCAGAATATTCGTTCAAATATCAGTTTGATGATAATCTGATGAACACAATATTTTGTTGCTCAGATGATGAATCATGCAAGCAGCAAGTTCAACAGATTCCCAACTGTTCTCATTCTCTCATATTTGGATCATAGTTTCAAGAATTTTTCCTTCTGAATTATAGATCATCCATCAAAGTCAGAATGTATTGAGAGAATGTATCATTCTCTGCAAAATGATATTCGAACATTTTTATAATTATTAACAATAAAGCAAGAGAAAAAAATAAAAAGAGATACTAGATGCAAATATAGGTCAGACCGACATTGATTTTTATTAATATCAATTCTTGTCAAATTTGAGACATGAAATCAAGTATTCACTTGGTGGATAAATGGAATGGGGCCCTATTTAGTTTAGAATTTTTAAAAAATGAAAGTTTACAATCGTCCAGTAAAATTAATTTTTCTCAAGAAAAGTAACCAAACTAATTACTGGAGAAAGATATCTGTACCTCACATAAATGAATAACATAGCTTTTGCATGTATCAGAACTAATCATCTGAAGGGGAAAAAAAAATACCAGCACAAGATTAGGACATTGTTGGTTCAAAATGACCATAAAGATCAAAAAACACCAAAATATAGAAGATTCTGGATTTTGGGTTTGTTTTTTTGTTTTCAAGGTTGTACCACCAAAAATATGACCGCGCGCACACACTCACACATACACACACACACATACACTAAAAGAGAGAAGAATCGGTAACTCAATGGGTTGTTTTGTTTTTGGGGGAGCCACAGTGATTTGAAAGATTGGAGTCGTTCAGTTAAACAACTTTGCAAAAGTGAAGAATGAGGGGAGAGGGTTAAAGGAGACATTTAAAATAATTGATGGAATTTCTAAATATGCAACACCATTCTTTACCCTCTCCTCCAAATAGAAATCTACTGGCAAGACAGATTCAAAAAAACAAAATCTACAAAACAATTAATTTTTTTTTTGATGAAGTAATATATTTTTGGAACAAGTTGACTAGTCATGTTAAAAATAGCACTAGTGTATAGAATTTCAAGAATAATTTAGATAAGTTTAGAAATAATAAAAAGAGCACAAGGACTTTTTATAGAATCTGCCTGATGAGATTTTCAAGTGTCTGATCTATGAATCGTGTTAATTGTAGATGTTTGTTCACATCATTTACAATGTGAATATAAATATTGTAAACAATAAGAGATTGCCCAAAGAGGCATAATAAATAAAGATTAAATCTCTCTTCAAATATCGGACATTAACATAGCAACATATAAACATATTGTTAGAGACATTCATAATTACTATTTCATTCAATTCATCTTTCTCTTCTACTGCAAGGGGTAAAGACAGCAGTTGATGGCTTGGAGAGTCGCCTCCGTGACAGACACATTATGGGACTTGGGCATTTCAATGCCACACTCTCACTCAATCCAGCACTTGCAAAGTTGTCCTCTCGCCTTTACATTTTTTGTCACTTCCACTCCCCCTAACTTATAATTAAGGTGAACAAAAAGGAAAAAAAAAAAAAAAAAATGGTTACTCCAATGCCAAAAACGAGAACAACTAACTTGAATGAAGATGGGGGACAGACAGACAGACATCATTGTTACAGACGTCAACTGAGAATTCTTTGACCTTTAAGTAATGTTTTGTTTTTTGTTTTTGTTTTTTAAGGAAAAAAATTAGTTCCATTAAGGTCTAAACTTTCATCTTAGAACCATAACTGAAGAGCAGAAGAACTGTTTAATAAAGTATCCCCTCCCCAACAGACGCAATGGACGGACAGACATTGTGATGCAGACAAACACAAACATAACACTTGCTCTTTTAGCAGAGTTCTATAAATATCACCTCGCAATGACAACCGACTGATAAAAAATGTTTTTGAAACAAAACCCAACCATTTCAAGATGAATGAAAATTGACCTACCTTCTGGAATATACACACAGGTTCCTATAACACTGCCTAGGAACTTACCTGTCATTACTGTTCTTTCTGGAGGTTGGGATTTGCGGGAATAATTGAGGGGAGGTCCCATTTTGTTTTTAGTAGATGACTTGAATATGCTAAAACTAAAACCGGGAATCTATTTCTCTTTCGAGTAGAGAATGATAAGAACATAATGTGTGCCAAGTTGGTTTGTCCAGCTGTATCCAAAAAGGGAGAATGACATCATAATTTAATTCCCCACCAATCAGTCACATCTACACACCCCTCCAACAGCACAGCAACCCCAAACCCAAACCCACTCACTGTAAAAGATGGAAACGAGAGAGGCAAGACTTCTCAAAAGAGATTATTGTGTTTATTTATAGAACTATTTATGAATCTTCTATAATTGATAAAACAGTTGTCATTTCTGACTACACATAAGGCTGAAGCTAAAAATATAAGGGGCTAAAAGAAAGAAAAAAAAACAAAAAACTGATTTGTTGAACAAATATCATTGATTATAAATCCTGATCAAATAAAGATAATACATCAATGCAGAGCTTCAGACATAACTATTTTGTATTTTACAAGCATATGAAAGGACTGGCCCAAAATGAATTTCTATGAGCCTGTCTTTTGTATGAATACCAAATATGGTTATAAAGTTATTTCAAAAGCAGGACTTCATTTTTCTTTTCTTCTTTAATTTGAAACAGTGGGATATTGTCCAAATGTTATATAAAACTTGAAATATCTTCAGTTTTAAAGAGTGGAAAGTATTGTCAAGAAATTGTTGCAAGCAGACAATAACAATCACTTTGGCTAATTGCCGTTCAGCCTTGAATGTCGAAAAACAAATAGTGACGGGCAATAGAGACACACACACACACACACACACACACACACACACAAGAGAGAATTGGTCTTCCATTGTGTCTTTCTTTGTCTAACTTTTGAAAAACTGCACTAAAAGAATTTTGTTATGACAAATAAAAGAAAATTCTATTTTTCAAAATCCAAAAATATTTTGACAAAATTTTAGAATCTGCTTTTATTTGTCAGAAGACCAGATACAATTTTATTTTCAAATGTAGAAAGTGAATCCTTGCATTATATTTGAGTTGAGAAGTTAAAAGAAAAAATCAGTTTGGACATTACACCAATTAACCTTTTCACTGCCATGGACAGAATAACTTGTCTTAGCAAGTAGTCAGTCCAGTGCCACTAACATAACTCATAGTGAGATAATGTATATTCAGCCTAGTGCTACGGATAAGTTCAAGTTTTCCTTGATTTATTCAAAATTATCCTCTCGATTATTCAATTCTCTTTAACCCGATTGGAAACTGTCAACATAGTTTCTTCATTTGTTGGTCAGGCAGGCTGGTTGCTTACATATGTCTATCACTTACAGGCCACATCAATAGAGCCGGAGAACTGAAATTTTCTGCATTTAGTCCTTATTATGTTTATTAAAAAAAAAAAGACTTAATCTTTTTAAAATTACCCCCCAAATAGATTTTTAGAGGGGTGGCTCAATTAGCAATCTAAATTTGTACTTAATTAATCCCTTACTTTATCTCAAGCAGCATTCACACTTTTTTTTTTCCTGAATTGAAACATTTTTAGTTTTCACTGCTTAGCAAAAGACTAGAGAAGTAACTTATTCATTGACCAGCCCCTTTTTCCTGTTGATTAGCCTCACAAAGTTGTGAAATAGACTTGATGGGAGAATATCTAAATATCTCGAACCAATGAAAATTAATAATAATCATAATCGTCTCTCATATTGAAAAGGAGTTCCTGCAGAAAGGTTTTACAAATAAGTCGAGAGCCAAGATTTCAATATTTCACAAGATAGAGAGGTTGCGTCCCAAGGAGTCGACACAATTGAACAAAAAAAATTGCTAGAGACAAAACTATATAAACATGACTGGCCAGTTTGTGTTGAGGTTCTTGTGGATAAGCTTCATCCTAATCAGTCAATATCCACAAGATACTGCTCCTAATTGGGAACTCTTCAGGTGAACAGAATGAAAGGCATTTTGTTTTAAATTTAGAAGTTTTTTAAGGCCTGGTTAGTCAATTGATAAGGTGATCAACTAAAAAATTGGGAAAAAAAAGGATGATCAATGAATAAGTTACTTTTCTTGCCTTTCGGGGGCTGTGGTCACTAAAAAGTACAGTTTTTGAAAAAAAAAACAAGCATGAATGCTGCTGAACACAAACTAAGGAACCAATTTACCATAAATTTTCATTGTAAATAGAACAATTCAATTAAAAACTATTCTGGTGGGTTGGAAAAAAACAAAACAAAAAAAAAAGACAAAATAATTTTCCCTATTCATTGAGGGGGTTTGTGTGCAAAATTTCAAATCTCTAATATGAATAGTTAAGGCTTTGTGAAGTCCATATATATATATATATATATATATACATATCAAAGCACATGAATAACCTGAACCCAGCAACAATGATTAAACTGGGTAGCGCTGATTAATCATACAGAATGCAGTGTATACAATTTTATTAAAAGTTGTCTTTTATATTAATGTGGTAATTGTTATAAGGGGAATATAGGACACCTGGTTAAGTGCCTGGATAGAGGGTTCACGGAATGTAGGCAGGTTATAGGCGTTTGTGTGTTTACAGGTGTAAAAGATTAGAGCAGCATACCAGGGTTGCCAGATGTCTTTTGCCTAACAAGACCAAATTTGTTGGAACTGAATAGCTTAGTTCAAAACCAAATTTGCCAAATTTTGGTCTTGAGAAATACAAAATAGCAACCCTTTAGCAGATACATTTTAACCAAATATTTTGTTAGTTTGAATACAAGCAACAGTCTGTGGAAAAAAGCCAGACAATGCCATTTTCTCAATTGGAATCATCAATTCTAAATGCAGCACGCACAAACAAACGCACACAGAAGAATCAGCTAAAATACAAAAAACACACAATAAGGGTGGTTTACAACCTTTTTTTTTGTAAAATCCGGAGAATCTATTTTCAATCAAGTTAGAACTTTGCAGACACTGAAAATTTTGAGAGTAGCAATTTTGGTCAAAAATGGTGACAAATATAAATTTGGAATAGAAAGGATGATGAGAGTGAGAAACATTTTGATTTTCCTTTTTGTTATCCAGTCGGAGATTGAATCCAAAAGCTGCACAATAATAGGACATCAAAAAGTGAATAAAACATTTTAATGAAAAAACAGATTGAGGCAAAGTAACATTTTCTGCTCATATTTAAGTTTCTTTTTTCAATCAAAAGAAAAAACTTGTAAATATAATACATTTGAATGAAAGAAATGGAAAGGATTATTTTCCAGAAATGTTATGAGAATCCTTAAATATAGGAATTCTGGGTATTCAAGACAAGTCAGTAGTCATATTTCAATATTTGCATGGAGCATCTTCAATCTGAGGAACTTGGTAACATCTATTATTTTATATTCATTTAAATTGATATATATGTATGTGTGTGTGTCTGTGTACGTGCTGTTGGTGTTATTAGCTGATCGCACTCACAAGACAGGCTTTTTCCAAATTCAAAATCCATCATGAAAACAAAATAACATTTTAGAGATTTTCAGAAACACTGACCATCAAGCATTTTATTTTTCTTGCCCTTCCCACTGGTCAGACAAAAACATTATTCATGCTACAACAAAAACATTTATAGATAACAGCAGCATAACTGATCAATGAAAACATTGAATTTGTTTAGCAAAACAAATAAGACACAGAAAGAATTGACTTGGTTCATTCTCTTACGACTTCAATCCATCAAACAACAAGATGGTATTTTCCGTTCAAAATAAAACTCAATCATCTATGATATGGGTCAGACTATTTTCCTTGTCAATGGGTTCATTTTTTTTTTTTTACAACATTTCAGCCCTGTACCCTCTGGCCTTTGTCATCTCTAGAATGTGGAATCACTACTCAGAGTGCTTGTACCACGATAACACAACTCCAATATACAAAAGCAAAACAGAATGGATCTAACATGTCTGGTTCAACCATGTGCTCTTAGTAGTGATTCCACATTCTAGAACCAACAACACCTGACACAGGCCAGAAGGTACACATCCAAAACATGAAAAAATGATGATGATTAATATACTCCGTCTAATGAAATGCAGACAAGAATTAAAACTTAGTTTATTTCATGCCTTCACTTTCAAAGTTTGCATTTTAATAAATTCACCCCTGGATAACAAAAAAAAATCAAATTTAATTTTTGAAAAATTGACGTGATATATGGTGGTACCCCTCTAGCAGAAATTCCACATAGCAAGAGTCCCGATTGCAAAAAAAGACTATAAAAAATGCTTGTACTATAATCTAGAAGATGAACTACAAAATCTCATAAAATTATCTAAAATCATCTAGATTTCATTCATACTCATCAAGATTTATATCTAGGATCTAGCCACTTGTTTCCAGACAGACATTTGGTGAATTAAAATAAGATAATTTATTTATTATCTTATTTACATCTTTATTTGTATTTATGCATTTTTTAGGAAGTAATCAATAGATTATACATTACCCACAAGATGGAGAACTTATCGGTCTGACATTTTTGGGGGGAACAAATTACCAAAATCCCATAGGCTTGGATATTCACTAAATGAATTTTTTTTTTTTTTAACGAAAGAAAGGTACCACTGTATTAGTTCTCAAATTACTTGCCCACCAATTTAAATTAAAAAAAAAAAAAGAAAAGAAAATGAACCAAAACGATTTTCTTCATATTTTGCATACAAAAGCTGAAACGATAAATAACAATAATAATTAGTTGCACATGAACTGCCATCAAATTTTAGGAGAAAAAAAAAAAAGAAAAAGAAAAAAAAAACACATTAAAGATGTAGACATGTAAGTTACTAATTTACATATTTTAAGAGAGAGTAGTGGCATGCTAGACAAGCAAATAGTCAAGAGTGGATGTATGCACTAGCACATTCCCGACTACTAAACACATGCTTCTAAGCAAGAAGAGTTTGACACACAAAGTGAATAATAATAGGTGCACTTGTGTCTGCAGCAACAAACGATGACCTTAAGAGAAAACAAAAGAAGAAACACATGCTGCCACTATTGAGACCAATAGTAGCAGTAATTGTTGTTGAGAAAAAAGTTTCTAGGTACTAAATGAGAACAAGACTACCAACAGTTGATCAGGCATGCTATGACGGTACGAAGCATGAATAAGACATGGAGGTAGAAAGATTTTAAACGAATGAATTGATTTGGGAAAATCAGAAATTTAATTTATGAGTTGAATTCTTCGTTCTGTTTGGTGTAGAAGACTTAAGGAAATGGGATTTCTGCTAATCATAAAGTGGGTTTTTTGGGGGTTTTTTTCCAAATTAAAAAGTTTTGTATTCAGAAAAAATTCTTTTAATTCTTTTTTTTTTCTTTTAGGAATCTTGCTTATTTACTTTTATAATGAACAGATATTTTTCTGTTTCTTTATCTGTAGCTGTAGACTATTAAAAGTAATGATCTTACTGATAAAAAGATCTCCTACCCGCCATTGGAAAGAATTGACCTCCACTGGAACAAGTTCATTAGTTTCTTTTCTAAAAAAAAAAAAATTCTCCCAGAGAAATTAAAATATATCCATGAATTTTTTCCGCAGGTATTAAGTGGTTTGAATGAATATGAGCTAGAAATTGTCTTTATAACAAATTTCCTGAAATAACTACCAAGTACATAGTGTTTCACTTTTGTTATAGACAAATTTAATTGATAAATTTTTATGGAAGGAAAACAAGGGTAACAGTTCTTCATAAGACTATTCTGTTCATCCTACTCTCAGACACATAACATGAAAAATTATTTTACGATAACACAAGAAATAGTTATTATCATATCTACATTGTAACAAAGAAAAAAAAAAATTTTGAGATATATATATATATATATATATATATATATATATATATATATATATATATATATATATATATATATATACACACACACATACACACACAAACAAATACATTTTTAAATACCTATTTGAAAAATTGAATGAAACCAGACCTCACTTTATAAAAATATCATCTATATAACAAAGTGTGACTTTCTTTGTTTCGCTGTCCTTAGCAATGGACTCTTCCACTTTAAGGTAATAATTTTGTTGATAAAAATATCTCCTATCCATCATTTGAAACAATGGATTATTCTATTTGAATGAGTTTAGTCACTTTTTGATAAAACCTCAAATTAAATTGATAAGACAAACGTTTATTTACACTATTAACATCTTTGGAGTAGTGAACCATCAAGTCAGTGATTAAAAAAAAAAAAAATTCTCATAGGAATTCAAATATGTTTTTCAGGTGTTAAAGATTTTCACTAAACATACAATAATCCACTTTAGTTTTTTTTCCCCTTCTAACAAACTATCTTTCCCCCACACAATGTCTTTGATCAACTGAGAACACAAGGCATATATATATGTATAAATATATATACATATATATATATATATATATATATATAGTGTGTGTGTATCGAACATTATGTCATGGTCTTGTCTTTTCCTCCGCTTTCTCTCTCTCAATATCTATAGATTTTGTTTTTTTTCTCTCGAAACCCAATGTAGAAGACTGATTCAAATCATCTGTTTATTATTGAAGCAGTCAGAAAACACTATTCCATCTTTGGCCAAACATTCCAAACAGAAACCGAATTTGAAAATGCTTGATGCCAAAGACCCAGTGCAAAAGATCTGCTTACCTTTCGAGATTCTTTCTGAACTTTTACTCCTTGGTGTGCTGGATTTGGGGACGTCCAAGGGGACAAAGCCAGGCATCGTCCCTGCTATACTGGCTGGACGGGGTTTCCTGGGAGTTCTCATCTCTCGCGGTTTAGCTGGACTGGACATTGATGAGGACATGTTGAGTCCTATTGTACTCTTGGGCCGCTGGGGTGTAGCTGGAGCTAGAAAAGAGCGACGTTTTTCGGGGATGGTGTTGAGGGCTGTAGGGGTCGCCACGGGTGGTGGAGAAAGAGAAAAATTTAATTAACGCTATTCAGTGTAGCTAAGGTAGTTCACTTTTTTTGGTCAAGGTTTTAGAGACTACTCCAGCAGCCCTCCACCATCAGCAAGGATAGATCGGGAATAACCAACATTAGTCGATTCTAAAGAAAGCACCATCTAAGGTTAGGGTTTCTCTATTTTGTTTCAGCCAAATTTCTCCTTTCAAATTAGAGAGGAAAAAAAAAAGATAAAATTTTGGTAGAAGTAAAGCAGGATAAATATGGTCGAAAAAAGTTTTTCTTCTAATCTAAGACTTCAAGGATTGGAACCCGTAAAAAAATTCTTCAATACCACCACCGGGGACCGCTCGGATATCATGGACATATAAAATGACAAAAAAAAAAAAAACAATACCAAAAGACTTGAACAAGACAGACGACACGCACTTACACACGTACAACAAAGAATGAATGTTTTTAGAACAAAAAAAGGTAGGACATACATATACATTCCATTGTTCTTCTGTAGGACAGTGGTATCTGGCAGTGAAGCAAGCAAAACACCCCACAAATAATAAACAAACAGGCGGCAGTAGTAGCAGCGTTAACATTAAATGCAATGACGACATTAACTGTTTGAATTTGGTCTGTGAACCCCTTAATTGCTGATGGTTGTACGAGACTACCAAGTTTGTTGGCAAAGCACAGGAAATTAACACAGAATTAGCCAATATCCTGACAAAATTCTTTCCAAAGTTTTACAAGACGGCAACGAAAGGAAATATATATTGGTGAGTCACTTCATTTGAAATTAATTGTATTCCATTAATCTTATTGGGAAAAATTAAAAAAATATAATCAAATAATCAATATTTGATAACTCTCATACAAAAGATGTCTTTATTCTTATTTCTAACAAAAACATCATATTTTACTCTATGTACAATATTGAAAAAGAAAATACTATGAAATACTCAAAGTGAGACAGCCTTATATACACAGCTATGATACTGTATTATTGAAGAAAAAAATATTGTTCCATACGCATACCTTAAATATGAAACTTCACACATCACAATATAAATGCCTTTTTATGTGTTGACCATTAGAGTTTAAAAAATAGCAATTCTCCATATAGTGAGACATTTTTTTCATTCAGATGAATCATTTGCAAACGAAAAAAATTCTTTAAAAAAAAAAAAAAAAAAAGAAAAAAGTGCAACCGACTTATTATATTATTATTAACCCTTTCAAGACTCCCAAGACATGTAGATGCCAAGGTCTCAACAACTGCTGGGATATATATATATATATATATGCCCAGTAGATCTTTTCTAAAAATCTACAAGGACTAAAATTTCACCAAAAAAAAAAAAACCCAAAGTAAATGAGATTTTCTTGGCTTTTACCACCGCAGACAATGACATCAACGTAGTACAAAACCCACGCAGAAATTAATTCCCATTACATGATTGATCAGGAAAGGTGTGGGGGCAAGGTGATCTGCTAATTCCGGGTTTTTTTATTATCTGTCCCAGGATAAATGACTAATGGGACAAATGTATCCCATCATGATTTTGGGTCTGCAAAATATGAAACATTTTTTGATTTTCTTCAACCATTGAATAAAAATTTACATGTTTTTGGCCTTTTATTTTAACCCTTTTAAAAATTAAAGTATTAAGCATCTTAAAAGTTTAGTTTAGAAAGGGTTAAAAATGCTTCTTAGCTATTGAATCTTTCAGACTTGAATGCAAAAATAAAAATAATTTAATTAATCAAGTAAAGTCTATTAAAAGCCAACAAACTAAGGCCAGCCGTGTAGAGTAGCCAATCCTTTTTTGTGGTCATTAATCAGATGACAGGCACAAGATCTAATCATCAAATACTGAGTCATATTTAGGTAGCATTTCTATGTAGATTAAATATTTCAAGTCTCAATTCTATAATAAATGATTTCTCTCTCTGCAAAACAGGAAGTTCCTCTAAGGAACTTATGGTTGGCCTACAAAAAGGAATTGACTTAATATCCCAGACATATAAATAAGGCTGTATAATTGGAGTTTTATACTCAGAGGAAACTTTTTAAATAATGGCCTTCTCTGTTAATCACAGTGCTTGATTGGTGTACAAGAACCCAGTGATTCTATTTATATACTAATACTAGATAGTTACTAGTGGACTGTGGCTCAGGGGTAGACTATTTGCCTCCAGTTCGACAGGCCATGGTTCAATCCACCACCAAGTCATACCAAAAACCAAATGATACTCAATGGTTCTCTGCTAAGAACTCAACCCAAGGATTAGGATTGGGGAATCTCTTTCTGGGTCAAGAGGTTAGGACCAAATCATATTGGACACACTAATTATTGTAAGATCATTAAAGTTAAGCAATGTTGAGTCTGGCCAGTACTGAGATGTGTAACCACTGGGGAATACCAGGTGCTTTAAGCAGGACTGAAGCTCCGACAGGTCTAACAATTGCCCACATATACCTAACCCTGTGACACCCTCCACAAATATAAGGTTAACAACTTTTCTTACTGTCTGGGAAGTAGTTATGGGAGAGTGCTTTTTTTCGAGTGCTCACTCACCAACTCGCTTCTATGTCAAAATCATTTTCAATCTGATTTTACAAGTATGTCAGGTATTTATTGTCAAACTATCATACAGGGACTGAATACTTTTCATTCATCCTCTTTTTGCATTCAGAGCAGAAAAGCAAACAGAGAAGAATTTTGGAAAACTTTATTTAGCATAGTTTCAAAACAGAAACACAGCTTGAATTATCTCCCCTGGACATTGTTGCAATAAAACAGAGAAACTCAAAATGCTTGGGGTTTTTTTCCATTATGTTCCACATGTGATATATTAAACAAGATCTCACTGTAAGTAAAATAATCTTCAAACAAACATTCAGAATTCACCCAGTTTGATAAGTTAATGTTACATCTTTCTTCAATACCCATCAACAAACGTATCTATTACAAAAAAAATATCATTTCAACAAAATTACCTGGGGTTTGAGAAATAATGTATCGTAAATCCTCAGAATGAAACAAAATTATTTTCAAATGCAACAGTGCCTAAAAACTTGATTTAGGAGAACAGGGTTCACAGACCAAAAGATATGAAAGAAAAAAATAATAATAATAATAGTATTTGTAGTCACATGCAAATTTATGCAAAGAAATAAAATAGCCATATACAAGGGGAATGCGACAAACTCCAAGACCCATGCAAATAGAGAAGACAAATGAAGTCAACAGAAAAAGCAAAGTAAGCAAAAGGGTAGCAAAGAATCCACCGTCTCCATGAGTGTCAGAGGGTTAATAATAAAAACGGTTAAGGTGTAAGGATGAGGAAACTCCAGATATTTCAATAAATGGAGAGGGGGGGAGCAAGCAACCATGCGTTCTAAACATAATGGGAACAATAATTTTTATGAGTAAAAAAAAAAAATCACAATATAACACATTCAAAAAATATATAGTCACATATTTTGCATATATAAGAAGAGAAGAAGTTTGATACATATGTAGACAGACTGTCTCACAATCAAATATTTTCATTGATTGGATCTTGGCCGTTAGATACAATTTATTTTGTGTTCAGAACAGCTTCAGCATTTGTATTCTATTTGACGATTTAAAGATTTATAATTCATTCTCAAGGATACATTTATTTTTTTGAATTAAGAGGCATTTTACAACTAAACTTATCATCATGAAAATTAAAACTATGCTAAGTAATAAACATTAGATATTCCACAGTACTTTAAGGAGATGGTTGTACAAGTTGTAGATTAATAAACGAACACATAAATTAGTTCATTTATAAAGTGAAATGAGATTAGCAAGGGGTTTTGAAATTTTGTACTATTTCAATAATTTCAAGAAATTTGACAGCATTAAAAGATCATTAATTTAGACAACTATTTTCCTTCATCTTAATTTTTAGTTGCTTTTTATCACAATTCAGGCCATCAACATATGACAATGGGTAAACAGCACAGATAGGAGAATAATTGAGCTCTCCGTGAGCCTATCAAGATAAAGGAAAATAGCAGTCTAAAATCAAAAAGGATAAATTACAGTAATTCATCTAATAAAAAATAACAATAAGAAGAACATTAGAATTGATAAAACTATCGTGTTTTACTTTATAAAAAATGGTTTGTTCAATGGAAGCTTATGTCAAAATAGCTCATTTTGTCGAAGATCATCATTGATAAAATTCCTTTCTCCATTAATTGAATACTTTTCAAAAGCAATCTTTACTGTCAATAATTAATTTCTATGACGAATAAAGAAAATGGATGTTTATAAAAAAGTATAAGTAATGCAAAATAAAAGAGGACCTCATACTTATTGATGAAATCGCTAATGCTTTAATGGAAAACAAAGCAGTTACTGTTTATACAAAAGATTCCAGTCAAGTATTCCCAGAAGGATCTTATTAAAAACTATATCTTGAGTATTTACATCAAACATGGGCCAATATAAGCCCATTTTTGTGGCCCGTGGCCTATCTAGGCATATATTTAAAATCTTACATAATTTTTCTCTGAGAGTCTTTTCAATAATTTACACAGGAAAATTACAATTATTTTGGTTTCAATTATATAACAATTATAATTTGTATTTTTTCTTTTCTTTTTCAAAAAAGAAATTAAGTATACTCTCAGTAATACAATCTACAGTTTTTCAGTGAATGTGTGGACTAAATAAAAGATGAAAAATGTCTTAAATGGCCCACTAGATCAAGAAGATTGCCCATCCCTGATTCACATCAGGGTTTTTTTTCCCCAAAAAGAACTTGGAAGAGTATAATCTAATTTATCAAAACCAACACATGAGACGTAAGGTGAAAAAATAGTTTTGAAGGATATAAAAGTTTGGTTCTCAGAATCCTTCAATAACAAAGAAAAGTGAAAATATCACTTTACTTGGAAGCCAAATTTCTTGGCTGTTGATCAAGGTCAGAAGGTCAAAATGCATGACAAAAAATATTGTGCAATCAATGATGCAAAGAGATTGGATTATCTGAACAAAAGTTGGAAAACTATTCATTGATATCAAATCATAAATTTTGTAAGCCTCATGAAAACATAACTATTTTACAAGAATAATCATTATCGAGCTTAAGAATCCATAACAATTTTTCATTGAATAATTTTATCAGCACCTATCTGGAACAGCCTGACTTTCCAGTCCTGGGATAATTCTTGGATCATGTGTGGCATTTGACAATCTCTTGTGGCAAAACATCTCTTTCCAATGATAGGATAGGTTTGGTCACAGAAATTGCTGCAATGCTTCAAAATGTCCAATGAAAATGTCAGTGAATGAATTTTTTCAAAAGAGCTCTTTTAAAGGACAAAAAGTGAAAATGTTTCCACTTATTGATAAGTCTGGATGCTGCAGGGTCAAACTTCACTCCTACTTCTATTCCAACTGAAGATGATTACTACCAGTTTTGTATTGTAAATATGATAAATAAAAGTTATACAAATATATTCTTTTTAGTTTAAATATATTTATTAGAATGGAATGAGCCCTTGTGTTTCCATAAGATGAATTTTGTTCAAATGCAAGACTTGCCACTTTAGCTCAGTTGGTAATATACCCTGCCTACTGAGCAGTTGGTAGTGATTTGAAATCATGGAGGAGGAATGTTGAATTTTTCCCCCCTGAATTCGGTGAGGATTGTTCTTGTTCTGGTAGAAAAACAAAGTCAATTGCAGGTTTGAACAGGAGTTTGACAGAGGACAAGAATAAAGAGATTAGCTTTCCCTGAGTATTTTCCCAAGTTATGTACCATCCATCCTCTGTTATTAAGAAATGGATCCGACAAAATGATAATAAATTGCATTATATTATACTGAAACTGTATTTGAAATGATCTCCCATTATTACGCGGTGAATGTACCATTTGGTCTAGACAACATAGACTAAATAAACAATTTGGTACTTTTTGAATATCTGTATACCATTCATTGCCCCTTTCAACTCCATTTTGCGGAGCCCTACATCCATTTCACTCTCCAACGGTTGACAAAATTATATCAATGGTTTATTGTAAAGTGCTGAAAACCTTCTGCATTCAAATCTTCAGTGGAGTAAAAGCATCAACAATCTGAACAGCAATGTAATCCTTAATAGAATTGAGAAGAGTTTCTGCACTTCAATAAAAACAACCAGCAGAAATGATGAGGGGATTGTTGAAACAAGGTACAATGACTGATAGAAAGAAGACAAAGAATGAAATATTCAGAATCAGGGCCTGCCCAAGGCATACACAAACTATGCAACTGCTTTGGGCTCTGCATCCACCAGAGGGTCCCCAAGAGCAATGGGAGCACCAAGAGACAGTGCCCCAGTGATCAGATTCTGCTTAGGGCCCTATAAAGACTTAGGCTCAGCCCCGTTTGAAATCCAATTTATCTTGAATGGTCCCCCCTCCCAACAGCCCCAATTAAGAGTATCATTTTCCACACCAAACTACTTACAATCCTAGCATTGTTCTGCTGCCTTTATACCTTGCTTGTCAGTCGCAATTCGGGTTACATCACTTTTCTCTAAGCTCTTTTACCCCCTTTCCCCTCTCAAAACTACTGGATGCCCATAAAGTCTATCTATTTTATTTACACTGTTTAAACAAAAATAGATAGGGACTTTGTGGACAAACCATTTTTAAGGAAAATGTGATGATTATCTCAGACAATATGGCTTCAGTTTCAGGAGAGCTTCTCTGTGAAACTACATGGGGGGGGGGGTCGTGAACAAATTACAATAACAGGTATAAGATAGGGCGGAGATGAATAGAACTGGTTTCTCAATAAGACTCAAAAGAGGAGATAACAAAAAAAATAGGCTTGGAAGGGTTAGTTTTAGGGTCATTCAGGGGCAGGGTGTGGGAAGGTTAGTTTTAGGGCCATTCAGGAGGGGGACAGGCAATTGGGTCAGTAAGAAAAAAAAAAAAAAGAAAAAAAAAACACACAAACAGGGAGGACTGGTTTGGTCGGTTGAATTTCCTGCAGTGATAACATCCGCTGTATCCACCATTGGTCCCTAATCTATGCAACTTTGAAAAATGACACCATTATGTATCTCTCGGGGAGAAGAAAAATGATCAGGAGAAAAGGGCAAAGAAAAAAAAAGGATGTACTACAGGGATTATGTCAAAGCAAATTATATCAGGAATAAAGAGTGTGGAGTTCAAATGGAAAGAAGAACAAAGGGGCAGGATGGGAGATAAATTTACTGAAAATCATTTTCAGTCTAAAAAATTAACAATACCTGAACTGCAATATTTTATTAATAAATTATTGTTTACTTATTCGTGTGTGTGTGTGTACGCGAAATGGTGCAATATCTAGAGCCTACGTACATGAATAATCTTCATTCTTATTATTAGATGAAGTATTGATATCAACTGAATTAATTTTGACTAATATCGACTTTCATCTTAATTTCCTGAGTTGTTCTCATCACAACGCAACTCAATTAGGACTGTCCCTCTACACCAGTGGTCTTCAAACTTCAACAACTCAGAGAACCCTTTTCAATAAATTTTCCAAGGAACCCCATGAAAAATGACTTTCCCTTCTACATATACATATATATCTCTACACATGTATGCAACTATTGGGTTTGAGCTGTTTAACTGATCAATTCAATGGATTATCTTCAGTTACTGGTAATCCACAAGTTTGAAATTCATCTCAATATAGCAATATTGTTAGTTATGGAAATTGATTTATACATAAATAACTTTTCCCTAAAGAAAAAATGTATATATGATTACAAATTGCATAATATTGAAACTAATGATCTGTTATTACATAGTAAATATACCATTTAGCCGAGACAACGTACTTCAAATAGACAAGAAAAATGCAGCTACAGCAGAGATCAAATCTGCGACCGATAGGGTAGCCACTTCAATTTGATGTTGCTCTCGCCATAAAGCTAAACAGACTCTGGTAATGCAAAGTCCGAAATAACTGTTTCAACCCAAAATTCTCATTTTCCTCATTTACAGTCCATACCTACTCTATATGAGCTGGTTGGATTCTCACAGCAGCCCCGTTTTCTCTGTTTATTTGATTTGTGTTGTCTAGGCCAAATGATAGACTCACCATGTAATAATGGGATATAATTTCAAATGAAGTTTCAATATGATATAACACAATTAATAATCATTCTGTCGGATCATATGTCCAGTTCTTAATTTTATATATATATATATGACTTATTTTGGGAACAATAACCATTTGATAACATTATCCATGATTATAATAAGCTATCTCCTCTTTACTAAAGAAATCCTAGCCAATGTAATCCATAAGATGTTAGATAATTTCAAATTACAATAATTTTTACCTACGAATGAAACTTGTATTTTTGAGGTTTTCATAGATGAAGGGCAAAGATTAATTCAGGGCATAGAATTGTGAAGTAGGTCTTAAGGCATGGGTCCCTAGACCAGTTTGAACCGCTGACTATTTCAATACTGACAATTTCCTTAAGGACCAGTCGGCTGGGATAGGAGTAGTGTATTCTGAATTACAATTTAATATTAAGATTCAAGGGAATTAATTTGCTTTTATTTTTCAGGGGAACATTGCCAAATTATATTATTTCCTCAGGCAATGCATGCTTTACAGCGTAGTACCAGTCTGTGGCCCTTAGGTTGGGTTCCACTACCCTAAGGATCTATATATCAAAGAGATAACTTCTCAGGAATAAACGAGTGAACGCTTTTCGAGAAACCTATTATGTTTTTTGACTCGAGAAAGAATAAAAAGAACTAAGTTGAAGGAAGGGAGGAGTGTATATGTGAGAAAGAAAGAATAAGGGAAAAAAGTGAGTGAAAAGAGAGTACCAGTAGAGGAGAGAGGGTACAAGTAGAGAAGAGAAAAGAAAAGCCATATTCAAAAAACAATCCAAGAGTGTACAAAGCAGCCATTCTCAACCTTTGGCAGCCATAGCCCCCTCAAGAGCTCTTCTCAGGTTCTAGGCTCCCAGTGTCAAACAGGGATACAATGCAAACATTCATTATCATTTCAGTCTATGCCCCCCTTCAAATGTACCCAGGGCTCTCAGGGGGGGCCATATGGCTTCCACTGAGAATGGCTGAAAACCAACCTGGTTTCTCAGTTGTGTCTTGTCTTGGACTACGGCGACATTTCTCATCAAATGAATGAGGAGTTCCAACTGATTTAACAAGAAACAAAGAGCTAGAGGGCAAGCATTTTCATCCCCTGGGCAGAGGCACAGCAATGAAGCAGTTTTTATTGAGAGGAAAAGCTCAGAGGCATAGCTGAAGGGGAATAGGGGTTCCATTTGAAAACACCCTTCAGGTCGCCAATAGAGAGGGGGACACCAAAAACTTTATTAATATCAATTCACCTACTGCATTACTACTTATAGATCTCTCTAGATGTTGGAGGGGGGTCCCCCTCAAGACCTCCAAATCCCTTGCTACACCTCCGAAAAAGCCGTTTGGATTATTGTAAGAAAATAGCTGAAGCAGCAATTCCCACAGTTCTTTAATTGAGAACAACTAAGAGTGTAAGTAGTCATAGATTTACAGTAACTTGTGTCCTTATCTTGATTGCTGTAGTCGTAACATTTTGGCATATACAAGATATCCTGTGGCATGGACAGCAGAATGAGAACAACCCACAAGCAAGGATTGAATAAAGGATCTTGTTCAAAATTACCAAAAGGTTACCAACTATAACAAACACCTTAAGAAGGCCAGAGAGTACAAAGGACAAAACGTTGAGACTATAACAACCAAGACAAGGACACCAGTCCAAGTAAATCAGCATATAATAATAATTCCTCATCCCAGATATTCTGACAAAAATTAAGAGTCTAATATTTGATAACCATAAACAAGACATTCATAAACAGGGGTGGATCCAGGATCCAGAAAAGGGGGCATAAGGGTCCAAAGAGAAAATTTTATTCTTTAGAAATGAATGTGAAAAAGAAAACACATTTTTAAACATCAATAATTATAAGGTTAATTTATGATTAAATAGGATTGTTTTGTTGTTCATTTTCTAGTCATTTTTAAAATTTCTTCATTTAGATATTCAAAAATGATTTTTAATTTTGCTTTGCACTGGCAGAGGTGGGGGTGGGGTCCATATCCTTCTAGACCCCTCCCCCACTAGACTCACACCTAATGAACTTTTTCCTTTTCCACAAAAAAATTCTCTTCATGTAAATAAAAACTTAGGAGAATAAGTAGAAAGTTCTTAGTTCATTCTGTTTATCAGCCAGGAAACAATCCCATGGAAAACTGAGATCTTACAACATAGTTAAAAGGGACTTTATCAAAAGAAATTAATAATTTCCACTCATATTTTGAGTCTTTAACCTTTTAAGTAAATTTAATAAATATGATTGAAAACTCAAAATGAAAGAAAAGGGAATGCAATTTATATTTTGTATAATTAGTTCATACAAATTTTAATAAAATAAAATAAAAACTTCATAGTCATCACTATTTTCCCTATAGTTACCACACCTATACTGACACGCATATCAAAATATCAAATATAGGCACTTTTTACAAGTGTATTAAAAGACCATTCCTATATATACAGGGTGAGCATAGAGCCTTTCCACAATGTTCATGGGGGTTCACCAGTTCCTCAATCTTTGAAGGCAAGGATAACAGATGATTTAGTGGCGGTGATTGAAGAGATGTTGAATAGAGAATTGATTAGACATTTTCCAGGTGAAAAATGGATCACATGTTGAAGGTCATGAATAACAGAAAAAAAATACTTTTCTGTTTATATGTGATTTGCTTTAAATCATAAGTTTGCACATGGCATAGTTATTGTGTGAATATGGTTGAAATCAAGGAAAGACTTTATGCTCATCCTACACACCAAGTCTGAACCAAGATCTGAGATAATTCACTTTCTCTCGTTTTTTTTTTTCTAATTTAACTTAACTGATTGCTGAAGCTGTAAAAATTAACAAAAGAAATTTTGTAAAAATGAAAGTTCAAATGTAATTTCCTACTTTTTATTCTTAATGTGTGAATCAGAAAATTTTACTCAACCAGGGGCTATTCCCCACCTTATGGAGGGAAGAGATTGTAGATCAGATTTAAACAGGTGAAATATTGATTTTTCCAATAATATAATGAAAAGGGTGTGTTGGTAAGAAAAGGTTGAGAATCATTACTCTATAAAAAGTTTTAGAAGGGAATCTTACTGAACAGTTTGTCCCCTTCTAAAGAGACAATACTTAATTGAAAGAATATTGAAAGAGAAAAATTTTTTAGTCAATTTATAAGAATAAATCATTTGAAAAAGATTTGTTAAAATTTCTTCAGATCAAAACTCAATTCTTTTTTAGAGGTTAATTTTTAGTATTTCAAGGAATTTTCATTTCAGAAGCTTGAAAAAATTGAAATGAATCCAAACTCCAAAGACAGCAGTTGTGATTTTGAAAGATTATCAGAAATAAAAGTTTCAATAAAAAATCTGAAATGCCAATCATTTGAACTTATTTCGATTTTAACCACCTGTTCTTTATTCTGACCCTTTCAAAACTCTAGGGACATATACCTTCCCAAGATTCCAATGATTGTTGGGATATATATGTACTATAGATTTCTTTTAAGTCTACTGGCACACTCTAATTCAAACATTAATTACCTTAATGAGTTAGTCGTGAAACAATTAAATAGAAGCACATAGACCTATAAAATTGTAACAGAATACATTACGGGTAGAAACAAAAATATCAATTCAAATACTAAATTTGATAACTAGATTACTAAACTGTCAAAGAATTCCCCAACTTAATTTTGCTATTAATTTTTGTTTCAAATTTAGCAGCTACCATATTTGATGGCATTATAATACTTATTTTTTCATTTAAATCAAAAAATGATTCAAGTCTTATAAACCAAGTTGAGGTGTCTGGTAGTCTGATGTTTACCCAGATGCTGTAAACTACTAGTACTTCTTCCTAGCCTAAATCCATAATAATGTAATATTATTTACTCAAATATCATCATCATCATTATTAAGGGTACTATAATTAAAAAAGATATTGTAAAAATTAAAGCTTGATAGTCTAATTCGATGACAACAGGACTCAAGTGCTTAAGCTATACTGAAGGATATAAACTAAAAATGTGATAAACAATGCTATCCTACTTATATGTTTTGGTAATTGTTCAAATGTGGTTTGAAAAGATAAAGGAGGCAATTAGTATGGATTATGTACATGATAAAAGCATAATCTATAATAGTAACCTCTCTTTCCAATGCAAACCTCATCCAAACAATTACCCAGGCTTGTTTTTTTCTATACTATAGTCACATATTTCAATAACATTATGTGTTTACCAATAAATACACTGAAACACTTTTTCCCTAGTATATGTATTGAAATTGCGGGTGGTGGGGAAGGAAGTCTTATATGCCATCATATATGGTAATTTTGATATTTCTGGCCATCACAATTTGTTAAAAGGAAAAAAAAGCTTATATTTGATGTTTTCTGTCCAATTAGTTTCCCTTCAAAACCCTTCTTCATTATTCGGCCCCACTTGATAACTTTTTAAGGTCACAAAAAAATTTCCATTTGAAATTATTACCCCCCCCCCTCCTTGAGTTGCCAGATTTGGCCACAAAAGGATATAATCTAAGCTTCATCTCAGAAATTTACCCAAAACAGGTAATGGAATAGTGTTGATTTGTAAAATCAAGTTAGTCTGGAGGCATAGGTTTGATACAAGCCACGAAAGAGGCTGGTTTTGAATCTCTGGCTCTAGACTCATTCGATTTCTAAAATTCAATGCTATTCCCAAGTCTGTGATAGCAAAGTCTTTGAGATGAAGCTTGGATTATATCCCCTTCTGGGTAAATCTGGTAACTTTGATTCCCTCCAATTTCTCTCTCATCACACACACACACAATATGCAGACATCCAGAATCGTGGAGGAATTGTCAAACAGAAAGAAAAAATCCAGCAACTTCAGAATAATTGAAGAACAATTTCTACTTTTATACAGGGAGTCCATAAAGTCTATTTTAGATTTTATTTTTTAAACAAAAGTAAACAAGGACTTTATGAACACTGTATAGGGTCTGTCCTTCAGTAAATGTTGTCACCATAAAATAATTTTTTGTGTGATTTGTAAAAAAAAAAAAAAAAAAAAAAAAGATATGTCTTAATTTGCATAATTTTAAAATGTGGATACCAGGATCACAATGTGATTTTTCTTCGCATTGAAAGAATCTTCATCCACCAGGTGAGAAATTAATAAAGATTTAATCAACAACTCACTGATCATTATCAGGTCCAATAAAGCCAGTCTTTGTAAAAGATGCTCAAAACACAGCAAAGTTTCAAGTACAGTACAAATGAACAAACTCAACATAGATAAGAAACATATTTGGGGATTTTATGAAAAGAAGCTATTTTCTACCATGATGACATTCAGTCTTTCCAGCAGTTCATCAAAAATTGTAAATAATTGGGGTTAGATCCAAATGCAGGGTTGCCAGATTAGGATATGAGGGGAGGTAATCCAAGCTTTATCCAAGACACATTTGAATAGTGTGTAAATTGGAAATCAAGCCAGTCTGAAGTCAGAGAATCAATGCCAGTCTCCTGATTTCGATTACTTGTGAGTATTACAGTTTATCTTCTCAAATAATTCTTTCTGCATGAGATATGAAAACATCTTTTACAGGTAATAATCATGAGTGAAGTTATGGTTGCTATTCATCGATAGCTGATAGCAAGGTGAAAGTTCGGAAACTAATTGTTTATGTGAAGGATTTTCATTTTAGTCCGATGAATGAAATGCTTCCCAGGAAGATCTTCCTAGTTTGAATTACTGCATGTATAAACGTGGATGTATGCAAATATTTTTTTTTTCAACCTGGAACTATATATATATATATATATATATATATATATACAGGAATGAATGATTGAAGAACCGATCAAACACAGGTGACAACAAATGGTGCATAAATTTCTTTCCTCTCAAAATTTGACAATCTCAACTCACACGATATAAGAAAAATCTACAAATCTATAATTAATGGGCAGCTACATGGATAATTTTGATGAAACATCTTTTACAATCAGTTTTAATATATTTACCAAATCAAAAATTTATTACCATCTACATCAGTTTTCTTTTTTCTGTCTGTGGGGTATAACTAAGAGATATGCCAAGATATAGATAATGGAAAAAATTTTTAAAAGGAGAAAAAAAAACTATGGTGCCGTCATTGAGGCAGGGGCTTGAGCGTGTTGAATGATGCTTATGTATATAAAAACTCTGTAAGAATCTATATATACATACGTATCATCAAACATTGACACAGAATCTAAACACTAGCGTGAGTGGGTATGTTTGCTAAAACTAGAAATATCCTCGACAGGAAAAGAGAGATACATACAGGTGGTGTACGCAGGTATATAAATACACATATGCATATATATAAATATAAACATCCACATTCAGATATAGATATATATAGGCAGATATGTATGAATATACATGCCGAAAGGGGGGGATAATACAAAGGGTCTCATTGTCTTACCAAGAAGTGATTCTGGTCGGTTGCTGGTGTTTAGAGTCCCGGTGGAAGAAAATTCAGGGCTTCTTTTGTAATAAAGAACACTGGTTGATACGGACAGATGTTTTGACGGTGGAACACTTGCCGGATATGAACCTAGAGTCAATGACAATAAGCATGCAAATGGACTGACTGAAGACACATACAATCATGCAAGCTACAGAAAAAAAAAGAAACAAAAAAAAAAAGAGGGAAGGGGGTAAAAACAAGACAAATAATGCCAAAATGGCCAAGCCATACCTGAAGGCACCACATTCACTGATTTTTCTGCATATTTTTTTTTTAAAGCTTTTTCTTTTCTTTATACATTCTTGAATTCTTACAAGGAATCTGAATTTCAATCCAAGGGGAGTAACCTCCGATCAAAGTTACTTCCCTTGCATTTCTCAGTAATTTTTGAAAATTTTTTCAAATGGTTCATGAATCTAAGGGTTAAAATTGCAGGCAAAAGATTTCACACTCAACGTGCAGTGTTATCAGTCATAACAGTAGTAAAAATTATAGTGGTTAAAAAAAAAAAAAAGCACAGATTTTTTTTTCTTTTCTGGTAAAGAATCAGTCGTGTTTTTTTTCCGTTCAAAATAATTGATACTAACTTCGTTCTTTCCTGTCCAATAATTGAACCCCGTCCAAAAATAATGTTGTTGTTGTTGTTGTTGTTGTTGCCAGAAGAATTTGTTTCTCTCTCCGTGCTCCCCTCCCCCCACTGTCTGATAATCGAACAATGCACAAATGAAATCAAGTAACAAGCAAAAGATGAGAAGGTTTTAAGTAAAAGGTTTTCATAATCACGGTTTAGAAAAGATGATAGGTTTTTAGAAGATAGACTTGCAAGTTCCCAGAAATCTCCACACAACAAACACTTGAAATACGTACCCTGACTTGCCGGTAAACTATCAGACCAGTCTTCAAGACAAAATGAAACAATATTAAGACAATTTATTTAAAAAAGAAAAACATAGTGTATGCGTAATCAGGAAAAAAAAAAATGGATTGTACTCTATACAGTTCTTTCTTCACAGTAGAATACTGTAATTAGTATCTACTTGAAACAGTTAAATATTTCGACTTACAATCTACAAAATTTGAGACATTAACATCCCAAATTTTGTTTGGGCAACTGAATCTCCTCTTTGTATCCTTGATGATGTCAATGTTTTAGTCCATGCTTCAGTCCTCATCAGATGTATACTCTGAGAAAAGAGACTAGTCTTCTTTGCTCCAGCCACTTAGAGGATGAAGGCTGAAGAATGGATCGACCGAAATGCTGTGTTGACAACATCGATAATGCAAAGAAGGAATTCAGTTGTCTGAACAAAATTTGGAATGTTACATGCAGATAGCTTGAAAGCTAAAACAATCATCATCAATGAGATTTTTCTTCTAAAAATGAAGGATCAATAAAAAAAGATTTTCCATTTATTTGCTAAGTGGATAAAGTAGGTTGTCTAGAATTTAGTCATTTTTTATAGCTTCTCAATTCCTACATCAACTAGAGCATTTGAATTAACTCTCAAATTCATATGAGGGAATTTAACTGTTGAATCAAGGGTGGTAAATTCTAAGTTAAGTTGCTTCCCTCGCACTTTTTGGTAATTCTTGTTATCGTTCAATTCAATTAAAGAATTGTTTTGTTTTTTTCAATTCTATTTGATGAAAAATTCCACAACGTTTTTCAGGCAGTGCAAGAGTTAAATCAGAATCAAATGATTCAAGAAAATTATTTTAAATTGATTCTTTTTTTAAAATCATTATTAAAGATTCATTCTTTCACATTTTTGCCCAACAAAGAAAGGTATACACAAATTTTCATTTTCTTTGCATCATCTAAAAACTAATTTTAAGATATGGAAAATTACACACAAGATTTCTGGTTAAATTTTTCTACCAAAAAAAGGAAGAACTGATGAAGTATTTCCTGAACTTTTTCAACTATTTATCAACTAAAAACAATCATTATATATAAGAGAAATTGAATAAAGTCAACACTGACTAAACATTATCAGATATGTTCTAAAATTGAAATGCTGTTTTTGCCAGTTTTGAGGGTGCTCTAGCTTCACAGAGGTACCCAAATTTTGACAAATATATTTTGAATACAAATAAGATTGGCCTGTGAAAAAGTAATCTTCAGTCAGTAGGATGTAGGGGAGACTTTTTAGACTTATTTGGAGGAGAAAATAGCATCTCAAACATTATGAAATACAATAATATTCCCATTACTTAATCCATACGTTATAATGTGCAGATGTCTTCAGTCACATTAAGGGATACAACTGATGTACTAAAATAAAATTTCATTCATGATCTAATGCCGTAATAAGAATGCTGAATTAAAAGAATAACATAAAAAAATACAAAGTGTCAAGTTTCCAGGTATGAAATATATCGATGGTTTGACTGCCCTTTTTTGAAAGTGTGTGCCAATTCCTATAATAATCAAAATAGTCATTTGTTATGACAGAAGTATACTAATAATATATAAATGAATAGTAGTATTACAAGTTTAAAGTTGGGCAGCTAAATAACTATCTTCCCGTAGAAAATTGATATAACTGAATTTGAATAATAAAAAAAAAAAGAAAAAAGCAACAGCTGGAACAAAAATGAAATTTTCAATAATGATTTAAAACAAAATTTCCAGACTTTTCAACATCATGCAGGAAAAAATATAAAGTTACCATACTGACCAGAATAAATTCAATCCTGAAATTTCAAGTTAAAACATTACAAACATTAACCCCGCTATGATGTTCCTTATGGGCCATCTTGCCGGTCCTAAGCCTGGGTAAAGGAAGAGGGTTGGGCATGGGGCTAGCAACTCTATATAAAACCTACTTGCTTTTGAAACTGCTGCATCAGTTCAGCAAGAGCCTGGTCAGAAGAGGATTCCTCCTTAAGAAGGGCTCAGGACATATGCTGGTGAAAGTCTACGGAAAACCAATACACCAGTGTTCTAACAACTAGGGAACCTGGAACATCAGAACCCTTGAGAGCTGGAAGTCAGCCCAAGTAGCAAACTGGAATCCACAGGGGAAAAGAGGAGTTGGGAGGCTGAAGGAGACATAGAGAAGGTCAGTTGATAAGGAGAGTTGCCTAGAGTCTGCTTATCTGGTGGTCATATGCTCCACAAGGAGTTTACAGGAATAAACAAAAACAATTGAAAACATTAGCAATTGTATTCCTGTGTCAAGTAATGAGAGTGATGATGGTAGCTATCTGAATGCTCCATATAAAATACCCCAAGAGTTAAAGAGCAATGTACTTCAAGATGGGGGGGGGGCTATTATGATAAAGAATTACTAAAGGGACCATCAAGAATACCTGTAGGTAAGAGAAGAGCAAAGGGGAGTCAGAGTATCTTGAACACTTCTGGGGGAGAGGGGGTGGGGGCTAAAAAGGGCTCCTGAGAGGGCAAGATGGACCCAAGAGTTCAATTTCTCAGTCTGACCATCAATAATAGGTGGACTATTGTTTACTGCTGGGTGAATATTGAATGGTGTGCTAAAAGGGTTACAGCAGATGAAAATAAGATGGCTAAAGGACAAGGAGGGTTGTGAAGTGTGTGTGTGTGTGTGTGTGTGTGTGTGTGTGTGTGTGAAAACAGATTTGCACCACCTTATGAAATTTTCCTTAGCCAACCTGGGGCTAAGGTTCCCAGAGCACTACGGTAGAGGGCTAAGGTAGCCGAACACTACAGTAGGGACACAGGCCAAATCATCAATAAGACATTGGTTGTAACTAATCTAACAAAAGGAACCTAAACTTTCAATATTGAATTTAATTCTGATCAACACAGAAATATGATGTTGAAAACTTTTATGTTTCTAAAAATAATTTTTAGTCAAACAAAAGTTTTTAGAATTGTAGAAGGATTAAAAAATTTGATGCAATCCAAAGTTATAAAAATAAAGAAATCATTCCATAGATAATACAGATATGTATTTTCATCTTTCACCAGATTGAAAACAAAAGATGAGATTACTTTTTTACATGACCTATAGAATAAAAACAATATTTCATCTTGGAAAAAGTAACAAATTAAAATAAATAAATAAATAAAAATCTTTTAAAATGAGAAAAGTTTTTAATTTCCTCCGTAAGCCATATCACAAAAAGGAAAATTTAATTTAACTAAATCTGTCAATATTGGAATTGGTTCTATATGATTCACAGCTAGATAATGATTTTTACATTTCATACAAAAGTTGATACCAAAGAACAAGAACAAAAACAAAATTCTTTCAGCAGTGACTTGAAGCCTGTTCTAAATTCTCAAATTTTAATATCAAACCAAAATCATACATATGTTGTCATTATGGATAAACTCTAAACCACAGAAACAATTTATGCAGTTTTGCCTACAATAGAAAAATTCAACAGAAATCCAACTATTCTTTTTTTTTTAAAATCCTATAGTATTTTTATTTGCTAATATAGTAGCCAAAATTGAATTAAAATCAAGTAAAAAAAAAAAAAAAAAAAAAAAAGAAAAAGAAATTTTTTTTTAAGTTGGTGATATATATTCCTCAAGATTGAAGGTGACTATTCATTTTTAAGATTTCATTTCTGGATTTTTTTCCAAATAGTATTTCTTTCACCTCAATTTTAGTAACTCTTCATTACAAATAATAGTTGACTATGCTTCATCTAATAATTTTGATAAGTACACTGCACTTATTGCACTCTGAGATAATTTATTATTTTGTAAAAACAGACACAAAAAAAAAACTTTTTTTTTTTTAGGAAATAAGATAATTTTTTATCAATTCGGATCCTTTCAATTTTGTAATCAATAGATATGGGAAAAAAATGCATATGAATTTACTGATAAATAAATTTGTAGATTAATAAGTAAAAAATTCCACAAAACAAGAGATAACATTTGTATTCACACAAGAAAATCAAATATTTTTTTGTATAAAATATTTGCAAGTGTCACAGGCTGTAGATAAAAGATTTATACAATTCAGATTTCCTAATAATATCTGTCCAACAAAGAAAAGTCATATTTTCCATAGCCTAAAAAACCAACTCACAAACTCATTAATAAAATTAATTCACACATTAAGAACTGAACTGTTTCAAACATGCAGCTTTTAATAGAATTTACAGCCTCCTAACATTTTATATATGAACAGAAGTAAAATAAGTAAACCATGGCCCTCAGTGGAATTTGTTACAAGGGTCTAAAACTCCCCCAAAATGCTAAGCATCAGTTTCTACAGATGACTAATTCCCAAATGTTCCAACCAAACCGGGAGGTCGGCAACAAGTCATACTTTCCATTAGTTAAATCTCTTCTTTCCTTTTTATATACAAAAATTATAATCAGAATGCATTGAAGGCATCATATATTTTTTATTCATAATTTCTATATTCAAATCAAACGATTTGTTAGTCAAGTATTCTCTAAAAAAAAATAAATAAAATAAAATAAAATGAAACTGTTTCCTTGATTCACTGATAACCCTTCAAGGTAACAGTGAATGTTTAGAGCAATATTCATCAGATACAACCAAACCACTCAGCGGTATAATTGTACCCCTTTCTTCACCCCACTCTCTTAACCCTTTTACTGGTCAATTTTCTTTCAGCTATACAGTACCACTCAGTGCTAATATCGGACACTGCAGCCTCGTTTTGGTTATACAGGTATTGCGTCAGACAAGCAATGTAGAGCTGAGTGAACATTCAGTTTTAGCAGGAGTTTACTCCCGAGTTCATTTAAATAACAATGAGTGGAAACAACAACAATGTCACTCAACCAGTAGTAGTGACAAAAATGTCTTTTCACATTCAATCAAAATACCTATTTCAAAGCATACAGTATGCCAAACTTACATTAAAGACCTTGATGTTCTACATAAAGTTAGAAATTAATCTTCCTAAAAGAGTAAATGTATGTCTTTGTGGACAGATAAGACATTTTTTTTTTTTTCTTAATAAAAAATTATCCTATGTCTTGGCACTCAAAGGTCAAGTTGTACAATATGCTGTTTAATCCTTAAATATTTTCTCAGAAAAATAACTAGCTAATTATAGTGGACATGTTTACACTTGTAGTGTCTTATCAGATGGGAAATAAGATATTTAGGAAGGTTGACCTGGTCATGACTTTCAATTTAAACAACTTATTTCTATGTTGTTTGTGTTTTGTTTTGTTTTTTTTTCAATTCAAAATGAATAAATAAACAGGAGCAAAAAGATAATTCTTCAGTTGATTGACCTACCCCCACCAGGCTATTCCACTTCGGTTTATATTAGTGCTGAATTGAAGATCTTCAGAGGTTGGAGAACAAGGACCAAATAGAGTAAAATTCTACACTTGGGGAAAAAAAATTCTAATAAGGGGAGACAACTCCAAAATTTTTAATGGTCATTTTTTTTTTTTTTTTTTTTTAACAAATTGAGTTTATATATTTATCAACTTAACAGAACAACTACAAGAAATGCTATGTTATGAAAAGAAATGTAGTCATCTTAATTCAACCTTTTGTTGATAACTTCAGGAAAGTAATCATGTGACACAGACCTCATCGGTTAATTGAAACATTAGTTATACAATGAATCAGTTGCTGCTCAAGTTGCATACCTGAACATTTTTCAGTAGGGTTTAGAAACTATAAGAAATTTTCAAACAAATTGATTTTTTTCCTTCTTTTCTTTTGTGATGGAAGCAAACAAAAATACTCAAAAGGTCACGGTTAAAAATGAAATTAAGCCATAAAATCAAGAATCAAAAAGTGAAGCCAATCTTAGTAAGCATTTCTGAATAAACGCTGCAAATATTGGAAAAAAAAAAAAAAAAATAGCAAATTATTCAGAGGCAATAATGGAATTATACAGACTAGATTGTGCAGTAAGCTTTAGGTGGGGAGGGAGAATGCATTAAAAAAAAAAAAAAATGTAATGAGAGATTATTTTAAAATTCATAAGGAATATTTATTAATAGACATGAGTTGACTAAGATTAATCATTTATTTCCAATGATTATTAAATGAGGAATGGTCCGAATAATGTAAAATTTGGCAGACCAAATTGAAATGTTTTCAATACTTTATCTTGTTTAATATGCTTACAATCATACAATGCACACTTGTGTTTTGTGGTATGGTGCGTATTCCCTTTGATGGACATGTGCATCCATTCAAGGATTTCATTCAAGACAATATAAAGAGTGCTTAATTCAGTTTCCGCTTCCCGGGTTCAGAGTACATGTTCCTATGTTGTGACGTTCGGTTGCAAAATCCAAAAAAGTCTCAAGGACATTCAACTTGGACCCTTCAACTCGTGAATAGTTCACCCAAAGGTGAATGAAGTTATTTTGGGGATGAATGAAACTAGATAGGGTGAATGAAGGGAATGTGACATGTGAATCAATGTAATTCACTCAGATATATTTATCAAATAAATATGAAATCATTTCTATTGTACCCCATCTCATGTTAGCTCAAACGAAATGGATTTGTACAACAGGACTAAGCAGTTACTCCTTTTGTGATTAAATTCAAGTGATAGTCATATGCAGCTGTAAGAAATATAAGTGACTACTTTGACTTTTTTTGGAAAGTTTGAATGAGATGTACTTCAAATCTTGTCAGAATACAAAAATGTATTTATCTACGTACTAAAAGCACTTTTTAAAATGTTTTTTTATTGAAGGACTAATGGAATAAATAGAGACTGTTGAGTTTGAGGAAAACCTCCTTGCAGTACTTTATGCATTAAAACGTTCACTGCTACCTACAAAGCACAACAATATAGACATGTCCTCTGCTCAGTGCCACAAGGCAGAAACTTAGTCTAGCATGTTCCTGTAGTTATTTATCTGGCTTTGTGGAATGGACGTACATGTGGCAATTCGCAATATGCTACAAAACCCAAATGTGCATCAAATGCGATACATGTCACAAGACTCACATTTGTGTTGTATGGCAGTAAATGTGTTAATGAAAGAAAGGATTTATCAAATTTAATAAGTTAAGCTTAGAATTTATTTCCAAGTCAATGGCAATGCAAACTTTTCAAGTTGTGAGATTTTCACCTATCTCTGAATTTTCTGGGGGGAGGGATATAATTAACGCAATTTTTCTATCACCTATTCTTATCATTACATGAAGTATTGTAACAAATATTCCTAATTTTAAATACTTTTGACTAAAATCTAAGATTAAAGTGAAGAAAAATTTACCGAGTGGTACTGTATAGCTGAAAGAATTAAAAGATACCAAGAACAAGTAAAATTAACTAATTTTTCAATTCTATATTAGGCATGAAACTAATCATTCTTGCAAAAGCTTAAAATTGATCTGGGTTTATTAGTTTCTTTTTGCTATATTTCCTGGCATCGAGGACCCACCAGCTCCAAGGACACAATCCAATTCTGACTTGCAAGATTTTGAGATAAAAAGCTAAAAATGGGATAGACCTATGAAAACTAACCTGCAGGGTACAATTTGGACACTTATTTTAGGAATAAAATAAGCGTCTACAACACCAGGAAATACAGTAAATAATGAGCTTTTTCTGGTCTTCATTTCTTTTTTTTTCCATAGTGATGACAAAGAGAACAAAATGATCATCATGATCAAATTATCTGTCCAATAGCAAACATGTTAGTTAATAATTTTAAATTACGCTTGCCTATAAAACTATTTATAGTTTAGTAAATATTTATTTTCCTGAAGATAGAGAACAAAGGGAGACAACTTGAGGAATTAAATGGTCCTTTCTTAGAAAATATATTTACTTAATTTTTAGTGGTCTAATAGTCAACCAGAAAAGGGCCTTGAATCAAGTGTTGCTTTTGTTCAATTGGAATAAAATTAAAGAATTCTTTCCTTTTTTTTTTTTTTTTTCCCATTTTGGAAAATCAAATTTAGAGGATCACACATTCTAATGTATCTTTAATCCTAAAAATACTGCAGATTTTAAAAATGATTGAGGCTTACTTACATATATACACCAACTCCCCCATTTATATTATTTCATTCAACCTTGTTTTGTTGATATCATTGAGAAGAAAGAATAAAAAGATATAAATATATGATATTGTAGGTGAAATTGCAAATCAAGAGATTTTTCTGACTCAACATGAGTTCATTGCAAAATTCCTACCCTACAATAAATTGAATAACCCCCTATTTATATGATTAGGTCTACGATAAAATGTTGTTTTAGTTAAAGTTGTGGTTTTCAGAAACCTAATCACAATGTACATGTGAAAAGTCATGAACATACCAACTTTTGTTGGACTATTCTATTTCTTCTTCCTGTCATGGATGTTTGATTCTGCTTTTTTGCTTGGCACCACGTGTGAAAGAGATTAATAAAAAGAACTCTTTTCTCACGGATATTACATATTGCACTTGAAGAAGGTTGTAGAATGAATCAGCCAAAGCACTGTGTTATCATCAAAGAAAGGAAGAAAAGATTGGCTCGTCCAAACAAAAGTTGGTTTGTTAATGGGGTGTTGGGGCTGTGTACGTTATTTTAATTTTTCCTAAGTTTTATTCTGATCAAGTGACAAATAATTGTTTTGAATTTAAAAACAAAGTAGCAAAAGGCAACAACAACAACAAAAATCAATAAATAAAAAAAATAAAAAACATGGATTGTGTTTTGTTTTCCTCATTAAAAAAAAGGGGGGGGAGCAGTGCCTCGGTCCAAAGCTTTCACCACATTGATCTCTGCATGCTTGTAAAATATAAAATAAACAAGAGAATGTAAAAAGGGGGAGATGTTCATGAGAGAGTTAAAAAAAAAAAAAATCCGGTGACCATGCAACGTTTCATTCCATCGAGCTGCAGATATTGTATCACACTGAACGCTCCATGGAAAATAACAGCTCACTTGTGAGGGTTTGAAAAATAAGGATTTTCTTTCCAACATTATTCAAATATTGCATCAAATAATGTAGAAATTACCATATATTTTAGTGGATAACGCGACCTTCTGATAAGATGAGACCCAAATTTCAGTTAGAGAGTAAGCTAAAACCATAAAATTCTAATTGCTTTTTGTATCTTGCCAATAAAACCACCCCATTTTGGGGAGTGTTTTTTGAATGCTAGAAATGACGTCTTTTCTGCCAAAATATACAATATTTTTTTTCTTTGCATTATTCTACATCTTCGATACCCTAAACCCAAGAATTCAACCTAAATCTTCGCTTAAAAATTTACACTACAGAAGCCTCCTTGGATATTTTTCATCATTCCCCACCAAAAGATAATTTTAAAACACAGAAACATAGAATGATAAAAAGATCAAGATGATTTTCTTTTCAAAATGCTGAGCCTTTTTCATTTGTCCCTACTACATGATAACCCTAACAGGGACGGGGGGCAACACTAAAGTTAAGCCCCATATTGGTAACTTTTCTCATTTCAAAACAGCAAAAATCTGACAACTTGATCTTTCTGGAACCCAACAGAAAAGATATACAAGACTGACCGTTTGGGAGAAAAGTTGAAATGTTTTGATTCTCCAAAATCAAACTGCTATAAGAATTTGACCCCAAACAAACACCACTCGTTTCTACTGGCTTTATTGATATCCATTCATACTCAAGTTGCAGAGTATGATGATATAATTGAAATGAATTGAAATATTTCCCGGATTTTTCAGAATCAGTTCAGGAAAGATAATACAAAGATTATCAGCTTGTTTATGAGAAAAAGAACACTGTTTCCCTAAGTGTGAACTGTAGCTGCTCAGGGCTCTGGGGTTAGCTCTCAGAGGAACGGTGTGATATTTGGAAATCTCAATCATTCCAGGTAATCTTGAGTCCATTCACTGATGTAGAGTCCTAATGATAGTAAATGACATCTAACTGGAACATCAGAAATCATTCTGTCTATCAGTGTTGAACTTCCCTATGTCAAGACTAGATGACACTCAGTTGATAGTCAAAGTTTACATTTTAGATTGTTGGAGAACTGTGTCAAAGATCCCCAGTACATAGTAGTCACAAATATATAAATTTTTAATCAATCTGAATCATGATATTGATTATTTTTTGCCAAACTGAACATATGAACTTAAATGCAATTGTTCTCTAGTTACCAAGTTGAGGCAAAGTGAAAAAATCCTTTTACACCAAGAGCACCATGATTTGATAATGTTTAAGAACCACTGTGTAATTGTGTTTAATGAACAGAAAGGCCAGTACCAAACATTGAGAGTGAGAGCTCATGCAGAGTTATCCATCAACCATACAGTTTCTTAAACTGACCATTTTTTTAAAATTCTACTTTGAAACATAGAAATGTAGATAAGTAACTTTCCAACCAAGGATAATAACAGAATTTTGTACAGGAGAAAAGAGTGAGAAAAAAAATCCCAACTATCATCTGATTATATATATATATATATATATATATATATATATATATATATATATATATATATACACACACAGACAAAGGTATTTGCAAATTTTCAAAAGTTCGTTTTATGCCACTTTGCCTTTTTTAGACGAAAAGTGAAAATGGTGTTTGGCCTGTGTTTTACAGTGAGCCATTATAGAAGCAGCACACATCCTTTTCCTTACTCCCCTTTACCCCAGTCTCCTGTACAACACCCCAAACACCGATGACTCAGTCTAACATACCATCATCACCATTTTGGGGATATGGGAACAACCAAAAATTTATCTGATATAAATTAATGGTGAAAACTTCTTTGATTCATGCCATTTCAGCTCACAAAGAGTTTTCAAATGAACACTTTTCTGGACAATAGAGTAAAGTGTGTGTGAATTTTATATGTATATATAGATATAAAATCAAGAGAGATATTCGTGGCATTTCACCATAATCCTACTGTTTCTATAAAATCCCCATTCATAGTGAGCTGTTTATATAAGGATTCAAATTTGCACTGTATTTTTCTTCATTTTCTCATTTACCCATAGAATTTGACATCATTTAAGCTGTACAGCCATTGAAAAGATGTTTGCAGTTACATATATAAAACGACTGCACTAAACAACTATACTAACTGTACATGGCAGTGTACAGTGAAGTAATAATTTCAAGTCAACATAATTGCATGTTTAGAATTACCTACTATACATAGTGTGGGCATTATTAGATTAGAATATCTGTTACTCAACACGGGTTTTTGAATAGATTCAATTCGGAAAATCAAATGAGCCAGGAGGCAACCTCAAGAGGCCAGTATTGAACCTCTGCCTCCAGACTCACTAGATTACCAAATTCAATGCTATTCCAATGCCCATGTTGGGTGAATCTCCTCCTAGCCAAATCTAACAACTCTGATCTAAGTAACTGCAAAGAAAGTATCATTGCCTCAATATATAGATACTTAGATTATCTCTTTCTGTATCACAAGATCTGTACCTCTCTAGCCGTGTCAGTTCAAACTCAATCGACAAATGTTCCCCCAAGACTTTAGGAATGGAAAGAGATTTCCATGTACAACCATTGAAATGACTTGAAGGATCAAGAGAATATTGGAAAAATAGAGGGGTTTTTTGTTTTGTTTTTTTTCAAAAGTAGAAAGCTTTCCCATCTCCAGAAGCCTGGAAAAGAACATTGTGTCCCCAAGTGCAAGAAGGCTGCAATCCAATGAGTCTAGGAGGACAATGACGTCATTTACCTGTACAGGGATGGCAAACAAGCAGAACATCTTCATGTAAATACATGTCTGCCATTAGTGTATAAACATGAAGCGGGTTGCCACCTACATAAAAGAAAACATTTTCGACACTTGGGCAAGTTTTTCAGTAGGTTATGCACTTCTATGGACGGATCAGTATTTCAGGTATCACAGAATAGATGAGTAAAATATAAGACAAAAGCTTTGACTTTTTGTTCATCTTTTTTGTCCCTCTCCCACGTCAATAGCCAAAAGTATCAAAATTAAATTTTTTTAAATATAAATGAAAAATGAACGGAAAAGCCAAGATTTTGGTTCTGAAAAAAGTAGGGAACAAGAAAAAAAAATTATCCATTGGAATGTGATTAACTAGTGATCACCATAAATTTGAAATAAGGGGGGAAAAAGGTTGTAAGGTTTTTGTATCAACAACAAAATAGCTGCCTGTGTGGGTAAGGTATTATTAAGTGAAAAAATAACCTGCAAGCAAATACATAATTTTTTTTAAAAAGAAAAAAATTTGAAAAAAAAAAAAAAAAAAAAAACAGCAGCATATCATGTAGAAAATATAAAAATCTCTACACTGGTGAAACCAGGTGTATATGCATAAAGGTTTCCTGAGGCATAAATCATGGGTAAACAAGAAAGTAAAGTTTTTTTTCTTCCTTGGCATAGGGTACTGCAGATGGATATCTACACATACTGGAGGCTGCATGCAGGTCACTAAAATCGTGAGGGTGAGGAGGAGTAGGGATGTCATCATTATTCAGCCTTTATGTTGACCTAAGAGATCAGCTTCTACACTTTAGTATCACCATCCGCTGTCATGTGACACTAATTTGCACCTGCTCTTTCAAGTTTAGAGAGATTATAGGGATTACTTTTTGATATCATGCAAATGTCTAAAAATGTATTTTTTTTCATTCAAGTTCAATCAATACGCTGTCCACGTCAAGAAAATTTTTCAAAAATACAAGGGAATGGGGGGGGGGAAACTAAGGAGACTTAAAAAGAAAAACTAAAATAGATTCTCTTTTTTTCTTCATTCCAAATCATATCTCAAGAGGAAACCTTTTCAGAATTCATCTTGCACTAATGTCATAGGAGATAAACAGAGAATCCAATACCCCCCCCCCAAATACTGTGATATTATCAAGATTTCAATGGATCCATTTCCAACCCTCATCAGGTATGTATAATCCGAGAGAAGATGGTAAAAGTTGTTTTTTCTCTCAATTTTCTTCTTTCTGAATACATAACTGACTGAAGAAAAAAAGTTTGCCTCTTTTCTCAAGTATACACCTGATGAAGGCTGAAGTATAGGTTGGCCAAAATAGTCTTGAAAACGTCGAGCACGTGAAGAAAAGATTCAATTGTTCAAATATAATGTGAAAAGTGAATATCTCTTCTCAGAGTTATAAATAATTATTTCAGGTTTGCTTTCATTTTTTTTTCCTAAAGTTACTCGAAATAATTTTACATGGATTTTTGTTGACATGATTTGGAAAATGAGAAATTCACTAAACACCCAAATCTACAAAAAAAGATAAAAAAACAGACAAATCTATTCAAGACATTTGTGACAATCCAAGCTGTCCCCAGAAAATCATTATGACTATTTATATAAATGTACACAACTTAAGAAAAAAAAAAAAAACTACTAAGAGTCTATTTAGACATAAACTACAAACTTTCTGTTCAATATTTAAGAATCAGTGCTTTCATCCTCCAACATCTTTATAACATTTTTTGAGAAAAAAAAAAAGTTTTCATTCAAATAATTTCTGATAATTCAGTTGAGCTCATACTCACAGCTAACTTTTGTGTGTGTATATTATATCTCACACATAACTTGTAAGTGTGCACACACAAATGCACAGTGTATAAATGTGCACCCTTCCATACACACACACACACACAAACACACAAAATGTACATACATGTGCTTATATGAAGATATTATGAGAAGAGATGATGAGTGGCTAGCTGACTGAAAACATTAATAATACGTCTACTCAGGGGGGGGCTGAGCATACACATCAGGTTGCACCATGCAGCCAGAAAAATAATTAAATCATCATCAACATTACAACCAAAAACATAAGCAGAAGCAGCAAAAAAAAAATAAATAAATAAATCTACGAAAATCGAAGCAAAACATAAGAAAAAAAAAGAAGCAAAAGCCAATAACAACGGAAAAACAATAACAAAAAAAAACAAAGAAGCATTTCCCTAAAAGCAGTGAAAAAGCAAAGTGCGGTGTGACGACAGCTCGTTTTCTTTGGGGTTTTTTTTTTTAGTTTCAATTAGTATTGTTAATAGTGTTAATGATTACTGCTCATGCTGAGATACCACCACCTTCTTGACCAATCCCAGAGAAAGACTGACTCTACAGCATGTGTACACATGATAAATATGTATCCAGCAAGAACTTGGGAAGAAACACACATGACTAATTAGCAGTTGGGTAACAAGAGAGCCAGCAATGAAATAAAGAGACCAACTGAGAACAGAAAGGAATATTTTGAACACAATCAAAGAAACAGAAAGATAAACATGCAAAACAAACTCCTTACATCCTTTTTGAAGGAGAAAGAAAAAGAAAATCATGAAGTATCAAAAATGAAAAAACAAATTTTACATCTTCAGCCCTTAGCACTCTGTAGGCGATTTGGTTTGCAGCAGAGCAAAATGTTTGTGCTGCCACTGTGGGCGACTCCAATCAACAAACGAAACTGCATTTGAATCTTGACGTTGTGTTTTCGTGTACGACTGAGATGGACATGACAAGACACACAAGCTACAGATTTTCAGAGTTACTAAGTGCAGAAAATCTTGGCACCCTCGAAAATGAACACAGAGTGCTAAAGGTTAATATCAGCCTGATATAGATTTACTAGTTCCATAAAAGGCTGGAATCTGGACTGCAATCCAAATTGGATCTATCATTTTTTTAAATTTTAACCAAATACAACCACTTACCACTTTTTTTCTTCATTTTTAAGATTATTCTCGACATAATAATCCTGGAGAGTAGATTGCTCTCATTCCACTATCCATATTAAAGGTTATTACAAAGACAAATTGACAAAACAAAAAATTATCTCATTTGAAATATTCTCTCCTATACACAGTAGAATGAGAACTATTTAGTAAGACATGCAAAGAAAGCCCGAGGGTACAATGGCTGCAACATTGTGGTTATAACAACCAAAATGAGGATACTAGTCCGATCATATCAGGATAAAATGATTGATCTTTTATAGTACCAAAACACTGAGATTTCGAAGTTTTCAACACATCTTTCTTCTAAAGGAAGAAAAAAAAAAAAGAAGTATTTTTTTCAAAAATCTTAAAATTCTATGAAAAACTGACCTGAATGATCATCACTTATAACAGAAGGAGTCTGACAATTATGCTCACATCTATTCCTGATCACTGGAAATAACTTTCCTCAATCAATGAACAGAAAAATTGGATGGTCAAATAATTGAATTACACTTTCAAGTACTAATGTTAATATGGTGACTTTCATTCATTCGTGGCCATGTAAAAGACTTTCATCATCTTGTATCTAAGACCAACACAACAACAGTGGTCTAGTATGAATTCTTAGATGAAAGGGCCAAAATGTTGCCCCCCCCCATGTATGCTTTTGAAGTTCATTTTTTGCATAAGTTCTCGAGCCGAAAACAGATAATTAAATCATCAATTTTTTCAATTATCAATATTAGCAATAATCATTCACAAATTAACTGTACGATGGAAATTTTGGCTATTTCCTACCCATGTTTTTAATATTCACTGGGTCACTTTAAATGCTGTTATTAGAGTGGATGAAAGTTTTGAAAGAAGTACTTAATAAATCACACTCCTGATATCACAGGTTACAGAAAAAACTAATCCACACAAGTAAAACACAATGTGTGAATAATTTATATGCATATACATCTATTCTGTTGTGTGTATAACAGTCTTTAGTGAGCACACGTGTACTGCACTCAGATCCTTGGCAGAAGTGCTCGGGAGTGTCACTTTGATCCTAGACAGAGGGCTAGGGATCAACACTTGGAGTCAAGACAGAAATGCCAGCCTATACATAAATAATCCAGTGAACTCTAAGGGTACTATGCTAATGATAAAATAAGTTTAATAGTAGGTTTTCAGTGACTCACAGAATGGAATCCTGTTAGTCTGGTTTACAAATTAACAATAATGATAAAAACTGATGAATATTGAATATTATTATCAAAACCTAAATTCTTCAACTGTTTCATAACAGGTGAGGTCAAGAGATCCAGGAGTACTAAAAAATAAATGCTCCAATTTGTATTCCAGTTCTCACAATTTGTGAAAGAAGAAGAAAGTTGAAAGCAGTTGAAAATAACAATGAGAGACAAGCACATTCCCTTCAATAACAAACAATAAGTCAAAGCAAATAACCAACAGAGAAAATGAGATAAAATTAAAAAATAAGATAAAAACAACATTGAAAACTCAGAAGCCAACAACACCAAAAGACAAAGTTATAAAAAGTAATTTTACAAGAGACACAATCAAATTTCTTTTCACACATTTGCTACAGAAGAACAGAAATTTCACGTGACTTTTTCTCACTCCCGAAAGAGGAAGCCCTCTGGCGTCCTATCCCACAGATGTCTGGTGAGAAACTCTTTTTTGATTAGATGTAGAGCCGTAAAGGCCATGCTTGGTTTATCAAGAACCCTCCCCTAGCCCAGTGCACTCCTACATTGGAGTTCAGCACCCGGGTTGGAGGATGGCTATCAATACTTTACACACCTGTCGTCATCATCACACTTGGAAAGTGCCTTCTTTGATGCATCACTGCAACCGTCTTCAGACACTAACAATGGGGGTAGGCAAACCCTTTGGCCACCAGGAATGCACTAGGTCACCCATGCAAAAGTTTGGCAGGCCAGTATCTATGTTGCATCCACTGATTAAATAAGTGAATTAATCCATGCAAGAGAATTAGATAAGAATTCTTTGGATTGTCAATTCCTTTTCAAGTGAAGCTTACAATATTGTAATACATAATCTCCAGTCTTCAAGGCTGGCCTATCCATTAGGCCAGCCTGGGTGGACACCTAGCTTGCAAACATCACAAGGAGGCACTCCGAACTGAAAAAAAATAGTCGTTAGAATATAAACGGGGGGGGGGGGGGGGGGCACAAATTTCAAGTCTCGCCTGGAGCACATGAAATCCTTGCACCAGCTCTGACAATCTTATTGCAAGTTCTTTGTAATCTTGCAGTAGGGATGTTTCATATATGTCATCTAACATCTTTAACTGGTTATCTATTCAAATAGGAGAGAATGAAAATAATCATGGGATTTTTAACCTGTTTGCTTATGTTCCTCGTCATGTGCCTATGATTTATATTCCTCTCATTTTTTACATATTAACAGGTTTGTCTACCTGAAAAGGACTCCAAATGAAAATAGATTACAATATTGCAGACTTCAGTTTCAGAATGAGCGTTGCATCCGAATAAGAGATTTCCACAAAGTTTGAAAATTCCTTTTCATACAATTACCTTAAAGTCAAAAACTTGCATAAAAAAATATTTCAACTGAACATTCATGACTGAAAAATTTATCAAAAGGACTTCATTCCTGTTCACATATTTTGTTTAATTCAATCTTGACTCTTTCTTTAGCAAGTGATGATCATCAAAATGGACCTATCAATTCAGAGGCGAGAAACAAGAATCAATTCACTGATCAGACAAAACTCAACTGGGATGATTGGGAGGGATGAATCTGTTCTAAATTTAGAATTATACCTAAAGCAATTCCTTTCAATAGCTTTTGATTCAATGACAATGGCTCACAGGCTGGAAATGGATTTCTATTTGCATCCAAAATATCAGGCAAGACTCATTAAATTCAAATCTAGGATACTACTTGGCCTTGTGGTGTACAATATATTTTACTTTAAAACTTCCACCTAGATCCATTGAGCATGCATGCCAAATATGGTTAGGCTAATCAGGCTTTTAATATTCTATAGAAACAGATAGTCACCAGATCATTATCATCAAGATGGGAGTGAATGCAGACCCCATATTTTGGTGTACATGTGTGAAAGGGGAAACAACATGTGGATTTTGCACATGTATACAGCCCATTGAGGCCTACTGGATCCATTTTAGTTACAGGATAAAGTCAAAAATTCAAAAAAGGAGAGGTTCAACTGAAAATCCACAATTATAAAATAATACAATAGATTGATTCCCAACAAGAGTAAAAGAAATATCCATTAATTCAATCTGATAGATACTTTTCTAACTCCCCATGTGACACAAGGTGGGGTTCCAAGTTTGAGACCCACACACATACTTGTGGGTAGAGAACAGAATTGCCCACTTTTGACATGCTTTAGGCATGAACCCCAACCCAACCTGCATTAGTGCTATGAAAAGATGCAGCCTTGAGGAGTGGATCCTCTGAACCAGACATTTATAGTAATAATAGGTTTGAATATCAACTATACATAAGAGCTTCCTTTCCATCTTTACTACCATTTCTTCTTTCCCCAATATTTGAGAAAAAAGTTCAGTGTAATAAAAGTATTGAATGCTTTTAGTAGTATAAAGTATATGTGAGCTCATTTCCCCACCTCTCCCGCGGCACAACAAGGTATATTTTGGTGAGCTTACTCAATTTAGATACAGAAGGAACCATCTATTATAATCATGAATAATGCTATTATATGGTTACTGTTATCAAAACCAGTAGGTCCCAAACACTTTATTTAAAATGGATTAAAATTATGCATAAATTTGTAAATAAATTTCGTATCAATTTTCGTACATATTCTTTTCTATCTCAACATGACTGCTGACCTAAATAGATAAAAAGCTAAAAATTATTTCAGAAAGTGATTTTGGAAGTTGTTCACTATTATATTTTGTATAAATAAAATACTTAGATCATTAAATTAGTGGTGTATTTTTTTTCCTCACATGTGTCACCTGACAAATAGTCTTTGGTCTCAACAAGTCTTCCAATATTTGCATTTCACTTTCATATGTAAATGGGTATGATTGATAAATTTTTTTTTTTTTTTTTTTCAAAAGAGATTCAGTAATCATGGGTGTTTTTCTAATTTTTTTTTCAATATACTAAAGCAACTTTGTACTAGTAACAAAGCTTAGTATCGAAACATGGTCCAGTACATCAAAATGGTTTTTGTTTTTGTTTTTTCAATACGTACGAAACTTTTGCTCTTCACTCCAGGAAAAAAGAAAGTTTTTCAGGTGAGAACCAACAGCATTAAGGTTTGTAAAGATTAGAATTTCTTACTGAAAATAACTTGAACCTTCATTGAATAATTGAATTAAAAATCAACTTACCTAATGTACCCCTCACCAGATGAATGATGAACTCAGATAGAGTAGTATCAATCCCACAGCTTCGCAATAAAGACTACTCAAGATACACAAAGCCGATCCCAAACTTGAGCACCACATGCAGCGCTGGCTATTCAACTTTGTGAACTCTGGTTAACAAGACAACATTGCCAGACTTGCAGTTGTCATGCAGGTGATTGCGTAGGTATATTTTAAAGTAAAATTAATCTACTGACTTTTATCTATTCATGAAACTACCTGTTAGTAAGGAAGAGAAAAAAAAAAAAAAAACTCTGTGCATTACGTGTCATCACCCAATACACCTGGATACTTTGAAATTAAAGCAAAATCTTTTTTTTTTTTCAAGTGCAGAACAGCTTTTTCAAATTATCCTTGAACCATTACCACCTTGTGGTTTCATTATATTTTAGCAGGATTTTGATAAAAAAAACTGGGATTTCTTTCCTGGTCTTCGCAGGAATGGCGCTAGCAAACAGTGTGACCGTTCGTTTCAGTCTGTAACAATGGACACTTCCACTTAGAAGTAACAATTCTGCTGATTAAGATATCTTTTACCCATCATTTGACTTCTTTCTTTTCAATCAAATTTTTTCATAGATTGTGAAACCAATGTAAAACAAATGGTTCTGTTTAGCAAATACTATAAATTGATTATATTTATCCAAAATAATTACTTCAGTTGATTCATAAACCGTAATAAATTATCTATCTAGTAGGTGTCTGTATTCAACAGACTAAGAAGTGACTACTATTTGCCTTATCTAAAAATAACCTAAGTCATTCAGGTTATGGCTAACTAGTACTATCTAATCTTCTTTCTCTTTTCCCCCTTCCCCACATCAACTTGTTGTTGGTCAATTATCTGCATTGGATTGTGGGAATAAACCAACTAATGAAATGCGTGTGCGTATATATGTATAGAATACAAGCTGGTTTGATTCACGCTGATTGACAATAATGCCGGTTTTAAATTTTCCCAATTTTGTTCTTTTAATAATTCTGGTAGTATTTCATTAATAAGGTTATTGATTTATTTCATATATTGAAATAACGAATTAGTAAGAACTTCTGTTAACATGCTCAGAGAACTGATTCATTTTGTGCCAATTTCATTTATGCTGCTTCCTCTCGGAACGCATCCTGGTATATAAATATAAATCAACACAAGTGTAATCCAAAAAGTTCATTTAACATTAGCAACACATCTTCAAGTCTTAGGTAAAGAATATTATCTAGAGCAAATAGTCTACAGTGAATATAATCTTACAACTAGCATTGGAGTAGCTCCTCTCATCAGACACTTTTCCACACTTGATAGAGTACAGAAGTGAATGCTTCTAACTGCTGCCTCATCATCGTGATGCTGCAAGTTTGACACTTTCCAACCATTACTTCCGTGGAAGGTGTTCAGACGAACCATACTCCCCAGTCCCTCCTGTCTGGGAATTTTCAGTTAAAACTTGGTCTGCAATTAAGGAACTTTTTAGATATATCAAGGACTTACAAGTTCTATGAAGAATGCTTCTTCAAGAATATTGGCTACATGGAATAAATTCCCACCTGAGTGTTTTCCTGATGAGCATAATCTTGACATTTTCAAATCCAGAGTGAACAAGTGCCTCATCCGATGTTGGTCTTTTTTAACTATTGCTTTTTAAGTAATCTTTAGTCGCCATTTTAAACAGGTTTCCAACTTTATAATTTCATCAATAAAATCCTGTGGCATGAATAACTCTTAATGACTCTTTGATGCAAAAAGGGTCTGAAAGGCCTACTCAGGATGATTCAAAGAAAGAAAAAAAAAAAAAAAAAAAGCACTGATGGCCTCTCAAATAGAAGCCAAAAGTTTTTTTCAAAATTATCCAAGCAGAGATCGAAGATTTGTTATTAGGTTTCTTCATTCAGGAGCTCAAACAAGTTTTTTTTCTACTCAATAAAAAGCAAAATCAGAATTTGCTAACAAGAAAAATCAAAAAGGGAATTAAAAAACAATGAAGGCCAGTTAAATAATTCCAGGAAAACTCAAAAACATAACCAACACTCAAAGAGAGTGAAAACAATCAAGAAACAAAAATGGCCGCCTCAAACAGTCAGTAATAACGAACAAATCTAGAAAATAATCAAAGGTTATTACGGAAACAATTGAAAAGAAACAAGAACTACGACAAAAGCAGGATACATATTTATCACACAGACGTCATGTTAATGGTTAGGAAATTAGAAGGATTAACCTACCAGTTGGTTTTACATCAACACAACAGTGCCGTCTGACCATACTGCAGGCTGAGACTGCTCGACGCTGCGGTCGGACATATGAATCTGAGTCAGAGTCATTAGGTGAGCGTCGCAGAAGCGTACTATGAGAAGATGATCTCTTGCGGTCTAAAGGCAAACAGATTTCACGTGGTGTACGGCTACCAAAGCCATAAATTCTCCCACCTCTATGTCGGCCCTGTTGCTTCCACTGTTCGTATCTGGCCACTCGTTCTTGAGCTTTTTGTAAGATAGCTTCCCTTCGCACCTGGAAAAAGAATGGCAAGAGAAAACGATTTTTACAACAAATTTTTACATTTCTCATTGAAATTGATTCTGTGAATCAGACATTGTGGTAAAAATAAAATCATTTCAAGGGAGAGAACTGGACATTGAAACAAGTAGTAGAGTCTCTAAAAAGATGTCCCTTCTACAAAGCTAATAGAAATGCTTCATTTCCAAATCCCACACTCTAATGACTGCTAGTCCTAGTTCCAAATAGTAATTATTTATTTCAAAACAATGGAAAATGTTACAATGAAAATGAATTCCAAGCCTCTTAATGATGGTCACCTCAAGAGAGCTATTGCTTGTCAACATTCCTGTTGTACTATATTAGAGTTAGGTTTAGGTAATTTAGGACCAGTTATTGGCATATCAGGTGTGAAAATAGAGCAATATTACAACTAGCTCTATAGAAAGGACTTCACATCTTTTTAGGGATAGCAATACTTGCATCCTGGACATGGAGGAAGTGCATATCAAATCAAACTTGAGCTTTTAAAACTGAATTGATGATTTGAAAGTGGACACATTTTGAAATCAATTCAAATTCCCATAAAATCAGTTACCAATAGTCAACTATTGACAAATTATTTAACGATGAAGATCTTGAACAATTAGTTCAGGGTGACCCTAAGCAATGTCAGTATGTTCTTCAAGTATGCCAACTTTTCAGTTATTTTGTGCTGCCAGATGATTTGATTTATTTATTTTTTTTTTTTTTTTACTCATATTTTATTAACATTGGCCCCCGAAATAACTGAGATTTCATTTCAACATGGTCATGAATTTATCTAGAAGATATATCAAAACAGTAACTCTAGATCAAATTGATATTCATTTCAACATGGTCATGAAATGAATAAATTTGAAATTTATGTCGTCCAGGGTTTGGTAGTAGCTTTGAAACCCTCTAAAAATGATGTTACTTTTTTTCTTTTAATCCTCGTTTATCTTCTCTTAAATTTGTCACTCATTATTCAGAATGGTACCTTTTTTTAAAACTTCAATTTTCACAGCATGATCTTGTTAAGTTTATTTAGAAGATATATCAAAACAGTAACTCTAGATCAAATTGATATTCCTTAAAGAGAGATTAACATATGTAGCTTAACCCTAGGATTTTCAATGATTCTTTCATGTCTTAACATAACTATTTATAAAATTTTGTTTTCAAGACATTATGAAAATTATTTTGGATTTAAGCAGATTAAATAAGATATTCTAAATAGGAAATCTCATTATATATTCTATAATTTTATTACTTCAAAATTGTTTTTTTTATTAAGAATTCCATTTATTTTGTTTAACATCATTTTTTATAAATATTTACTATGTAAACGTGTTCATAGATTTTTCTCATATATGTAGAGATCCCAGTAAATAACTAGGCTTATCAAAGGTAGACTAAAGAATTTAACCAATGTACACAGTAGTATGATTCCTAGGTACACAGTCACTTTTATAATAAAAGGAAACATTGAAGATCTGCACAACTATGAGATGAAACTAGTACTTAACTGACAGTTGTCAGGTTTGTCATTTTTGTTTCGATTTTTTTTCTCTCTCTGCAAACACCTCCACCAGTCAAGAGTATAATTTACTAACACCACCAGGTCATGTTACTCATCCTGACAACATAGACTAACAATTGACAAGTGTACAACCAAGGGTGTAACCAGGAGGAGGAGGAGGGGAGAGGTCGCACAGGTATTACTGGGGGTCATGAGCAGACCTTTCAAAAGCCAGGGGTCTTCGAGCTTGTCGAGTCAGCAGACCTTTCAAAACTTAGTGGTCCATATGAAAATTCATTCTAACCACCAGGGACCCTAGTAATGGAAATCACTGTGACCTCTTCTCATAGATTTCAGACCATGGACAAATTTTTAAAAATAGATTGTAACGAGACAGCCGATGACAATCCTGAAAGAGGACTATTCAAACTGTCCCAAGGGAATGATTTAAAGTGAGCTAAGGCTGCATTGCCCTAGGTAGGCCATTATTTTGTTAAAGGTAAATGGCTGGATACTATGTGGATTAGATTAGACTTGATAGGACTGAGTAAGGAATTTCTTCAAAGTAACACCCCTCTCAAGAGACAACACCTGTAGGAGTATGACAGCTGATGATGAAATCCAGGTTTCCCTTACATGCATCAACTTAATTATCCTTGCAAGCCTCAAATCTAGTTGAGACCGGGACTTTATTCTTACAAGTTTTTATGACCATCCTCTTGGCTGGATGCAGATCCATCTAAGGGATACTTCCATCCTAATCACACAGCTTAGACTTTACTTGAAACAGTTTTCAACACTCCTCGCTAGACCTCTTTGTGAGAGGCAGACGCGCTAACCATCATACTATCCAAGCAGTCTGAAGGAATTTCTTTGAAACTCCCTAAAAACGTTCACTATAATGTTTTGAAAGTATTTCTAAGTTGACCCTTTTCTGATTTCAACACCTTCTACTCTTAAACCAGCTGATTAAGTGCATATCAAATGTCGATAGAGAAGGAAGGAAGAGGAGGAAATAGAAAGAAAGAAAAACTAAGGTTCACTTCAAGAAGGACAACAAATAAATACAAGAAAAGAGAAACATTGAATGAATTTTTCTAAAATAGGTAGAAACGTTAATCTTTTCAAAAATCTTTGCATAAAAATACAAAGAGGATCCCATTAATCCTAAAGAGAAGGGTGTATAACCATTGCATCCTCCCAATAGTCACTTATGGAGCTGAAACATGGAACCTAACCAAGAGACAGACCCGTAAGCTGAGAACCATGCAACATGTACATGAAAGAATAATGCTGGGCCTCACATGGAGAGACCACAAGACAGCACAGTACATCTGGAAAAAGACAAGAGTCAGGGACATCATAGAACCATTAAAAATCTCAAACGGCGGTGGGCTGGCCATGTTGCAAGAATGGCAGACAATCGATGGACATCACGACTCATGACATGGATCCCCCGAGACCACATGCGCAACCGAGGCCGGCAGAATATAAGATGGAGAGACAAGCTAGACAAGTTCAGGAAGTACTGGCTCCGCAATGCCCATGATAGGGGAGTGTGGCAAATCCTGGGGAAGGTCTATATCCAAGGACGGACACTGAAAGACTGATGATGAAATGATGACAAATGTTTCTTCATAATTTATTACCAAGTTGGAGAGGTATCTGTATTATCACGTCTTCCCGACTTTCAGTCCACACAATATCTCCAAAAGTCCACAATGAATTTCTAGTTATATATGATATGAATGATTGAACTCTCATTATATTCAGAACTTGTCCATGTATCAGGTATAGCCGGCCTTTGAAAATTTGTTTTACGCCACTGAGTGCTTACAGCCCTATGTTCTAAGAACGACTCAACAGGAATGTTAGAAAAACATTTTAAGTATAAAAATTATACAATCAGTCGATAGAGCTACTTTCCGGATTAATTTCTCTAAAAGCACAGTCATCTTTCAATTCAGGAAAATAACAAGTCAATAAAATGAACCCTCATAAAACAGACTAATAGGTCGGAATAGGTGTCTATTTATATTAATAGTAGAGGTTAATATTGTGTATATATATATATATATATATATATATATATATATATATATATATATATATATATATACACACACACACACATTATTGGAAAGTATATCATGTACACTAAATGCAACACACAGTATAACTTGAAAAATTTTATAAAATAAGTGTAACATACAAGGTTAACTAGTTAATAAACATCTGACTCCTGAAAATCCATAAACCATGACAAGTTTGTTCTAAATGTGGAAAGATAATTGTAGTAGAATTTTCGAAGTGGTCTAGTTATGACACTACGCTATAAATGATGATCTTTCCAGTCACTCTCTCAACTTGGATTTTGTCCTTTTTATCCGATATCCAGCTTAATGGGATCCATTTTAAAGAGGGTTTACTGCATCCCGCCTCATAGATACATAGCTGTCAGTGTGAGGACTCTGACAGATAATTCAAGTGAAAATAGATTTACATACATACAAGGAAGTTCAGGTGGCTGAGCAATTAACGGCATGGAGAAAGTACTCGGCAAGCAAGGTTCAAATTTCATGCGACACCCATGTCCACTCAATGCCCTTCCATCTACACCCACCTTCCCAGCCATGGGTAAATTATCACAAAGTGAGTGACGCCACTTTGGGTTCTTGTCACCTCAAAGTCTAATTCACATTAACACAAATGGGCTAATCAAGTAGTCATATGATAGGAGGAATCCAAGCATAGAAGGCTGAGGCCATAGCCAGCATAAGGTTACAACTTACCTACGCATGCTTACTTAAGTATCATTTCCCTCATAGGCAAAAGTAGAAGTGGAAAGCAACAAGGACAGGTTTAAAAACCCACTAGTGGCAGGAAAAATGTAATTTTTATGAATTGAAAAGAAAGAAAAAAAAACACCTTATCAGCAGATTCTAGATTTGTTTTAAATAAATCTGACTTCAAATAGAAATGGGTTGTTGCCGATGAGCTGGAAACTATGTTCTGTAGGTCAGTGTAAAAAGTGAAGAACTGCAGCAACTACAAAAGTATTGGTGACACCAGAGAGAGAGAGAGAGAGAGAGCAAGATCAACACGTAGTTCCCTTGGCAACCATTTTGAAATAGATTAATGGTGGTAAGAAAATCTAGAGATAGAGGGGGGCGCGGAGAGACAGAGAGAGCCAAGATCAATAGAGCAGACAAATAGTGAAGGCATGGCCGGTTGGGAAGGGTTGGGGTGACCCTGATGTATGTAGAGAGGAAAGGCAAATAGAAGGGAGACTACAAAAGCGAAGTACAAAGTGAGTCATTCACTGCTGACTTTGAATACAATCATCAAATCAGAGAGAGAGAGAGAAAGAGAGAAATTGATAAAAAGCAAATGATTTTAGTCGAGCTAAAGAAACCTGTTGTGTAAACCTTTTTTTCTTTTGCTTCCTTCACGAGCAAACGAGTAATAGGTAAAAGGCCTGATCAACAGGCGATCAGGTGTTGCAAGTGATTAAATACTCCGGACGGGGAAGAGGGGTCTTAGATAGCAGACAATTTCTAGTTGGACTGAGTACACATATCCCACCCCCCTCCCCTTTTTCCAGGGAAAAAACAAAAATAGCATTTGTTTTGAAGCAAGCCGTTATAAAGGCAGCGCACTATCCCCCTAAACCCTAACCTCTGCGGCAGTTAAAAGTGTGTGGGGTAAATGGGGATGATTTCCAATTGGATTGTTTAGGAAACCCCAAGTTGAAATGGGGGGGAGTAGAAGTTATTGGTTTATGTATCTATATAATCTTAGCAGAACGTGTCTGAAGGTATTCATTCCTGCGTATCTATGTATTAAAAAACGACCCTTCAATGAAATTATACATACTAATTTACATACGTTTCTACATTTAGATATATCACCTGTTTAGATACTTCATTCCTAAATTTAGATTTATTTGCACTTCAGCTATCTTATTACCAATTTAGATATTTTAATGTTTCATTTGTTTTTTTACAAAGATGATTTCGGACAATTTTTATTTCATTCAATTAGAGTGGCAGGGGTTGTCTGTAGAATACAGGTAAGGGTTTTTCAACTTTTTCTAAGGGTTCAAGTAATAGACAGTGTAAACCTTGGAGCCAAATACATCATCATACCAGGAGTTATATCCTAATGTCTGCAGTCATCAAGTTCAAGAAGGCCATCATCCCAGGCTGTACCTCCCCATTCCACTGAAAGTCAGGGTTGATGCCTGAGGTAAACCAAAAGAAACGGAACTAGACATTCTCAGGCACTATCTACACATATGCATGGACCCCACATAAACTTGACCTCCTGGATGAACCCAGTCACAATATTTCAGTCAAAATGTGATAAAAACAACATTACTCATAGCAGAATTTCAAATCACCACCAGAGAGATTACTAGATACACTGAACCAATGCTTTAATCTACAAAGCCAGTGGTCCCCAGTCACCAGATAAAGCATTTGCTACTGACCCACAAGAAAACGATCAATATTCTTTTATTTCATCTGTAAATTAAAAAGTAATGAATTCCTTCGGATCTTTAGTATTGAATTCATTAGAGAAACCCTCTAAGAAATTAAATTGAGCATATCTGCCACTCTGGGCAACTTATAATCCATATTTCAATACTGTCCATATTGTACCTGTCCAAAGTGCGAAGATTTTTGGAGACTCCTAGCACTAGACGATTGTCTCCCAAAATTTTGTGGGACTCCTGCACTAAGCCATTGTCTGGTGATCGGGGTTTTTTGGGTTTTTTTCCATATAATGATTTATAACCAACTACATTTTTAAATACTGAAACCAGAGAAAAGTGATGCTCGAAGGTTGTATGCTTTATTTACTCACTTATATACTTACCATATATTCTGGCGAATAAGGCGACCTTCAGATGAGACGAGAGCTTGATTCCAGTCTGGTTTTAGCTCACTCATCGGTCACTGCTTTTGTATCTGACCTATAAGACGACCCTATTTGGGGGGGGGGGTCTTGGGATACTTCAAGCGTTGTCTAATCCGCCAAAATATACAGTGTTTATACGATATAATTATATACTTACTCGCTGCTCTTCTTCCTGTTTGCGACGGCGTTCTTCAACAGCAGCCCGCCTCTCTTCTTCTCTTCGACGAAGTTCATCAATTTTACGACGCCTTAACTCTTGCTGCCGTTCTCTGTGCTGCTGTGCTAGTCTCTGTTGCTCCTTAAACTCTTCAATTTTTTTCTTCCGTTCTTCTGCGAGCTTTTCCCGAGCTACTCGGACTCGTTCTTCACGCTCACGTTCTTTTTCTCTTCTGACGGTACCTGCAAAAAAGTGATGACAATATTGAAAATCTTGCTCTTGTGAGCTGTGCTAAGAGTGGAAGTCATCACTAGAAATTATTTCTGTTTTTTATTTTCTGCCTAATTATATAAGACCTTTGGTGTAGATTTAAAGGATTTATGAATATAAAAACAGTTGAGAGAACTGAAAAACATCTTCAGAGATTTCTTTTCAAATGACTTACCAACAGTTGTTTGAGACTGAAAATCTGAATAAGATATTTAAAGAAACAAAAATTTCTGAAGAAAAAAAAAAAAAAAGACTGATACCATCCTCTGATTATTGAATTTTTTCTTAATCACAGCCGAACTAAAAACTTCAATTTCATCTTGGATGCTGTATATGCCAGACTATAAGACAAATGGCTTACACCTGGGTTCTTCAAAGTATGGATCTCAACCAATCACTGGGTTGCATAGTCCTGCTAACTAGGTCTCTGGTTCACAATGACTAAATAAAGACTGAGTGAGAAAAATATTGGTGATAGTGAAATAATTTAAATCTGAAATAAAAATATATCTAATAATCATCATATTACTTTTGTTGGTTAAACTTATCAAATCTTAAATAACAGTAGCCATGGCATGATTGAAAAAGACAACAGATGTATATGGGGGAGAGAACAGGTTGGTGGAACCCAATAGATAGGCATACAGTATGACAAACAGATTCCACACATTCATGTCTTTGAAACAAACAACTTTAGTAGAATTTAAACCAACACAAATGTGAAATGGTCTTTTAAGTGTTGCCCCAACCCTGAGATAAAATGGATTGTTAATTATAAGTCAGTGGATCATGATGTTATTGAATAAAATCAAACTGGGTCATGAACAAAAGGTTTGAAGAACCCTGGTTCAATCAGACATTTTGGACAAGTGCTCACTATGACTCATCCAAGTCCCATAACTTATTCATACTGAGCTTTGGTAGATAACTATCTAGTCATAATACCAGTGCATTGAAGCACTGTAATATTTACCATTGTTTGTTTTTTTAAAATGAATGTCTGCCTTATATACCAGCAAATGGTAATTAACCCTACTTAATTATGGGCCATTATATTGGGGATCAACCAGAATGCATCACTTTAGACAATCAACAAATACATTTGTATCTTTTAGGAGAAAAAGGATTTTAAATGCCACAATGATTCAATCAGGTGCAAGTGGCCTCATAATGGTATGGAGAACGTGATTTTTTCTTTTCATGCATTTATAAAATTTTCACTGAAACCCTAACCTCTTGCTGAACCCTAAGATTTCCGTGAAACCCAGTTTAAGAAAATCAACAAATGCATTTGTATCCTTTGCAAGAAAATGAATTTTTAATGCCACACTTGATTCAATGGTGCAGGTGGCCAAAGTTAGCAGCACAGAGAATGGAATTGGTGAATAGAGTTCAAACTTGGGCAAAGACAACCAAGTCGGAGCCAAGGATTCAATGATATTTCAGAAAGAAGAATTTCAGGACATTGGATGAAATCTATTTCAAAACTGACTCTCAAGTAAACATTTCAAATCTTAATAAACATAAGCACATCTTTAGGAGAGGAACTGTTTTTATTTATTTGTAAAACAACCTGGTATCGAGATTTGCTACATGACGTACATTAAGGTGAGGGTTAACAAGTTTGTAGTTTTTCAGACTGTCTCTAATGGAGTAATTTTGATCCTCAATCGTGGCCTTATAATTGACAGCCCTGCCTAAACTAAGCTTAGTAAATATCTAATGTCTGCCTTAGGGCAATAGCTAATAAGTTAGTCTCACAGTCCATTGCTAGAGTACAGAGTTTGATCCTTACAATGTGCTCTACTACAGTAGCTCTATACCAGATCAGTGGGGTAGCAAGGGTTTCTGGCACCCGGGGGCGATTGCACATGGGGGGGGGGTCAACTTGGTATTATAACTCAGAGGAAATTACATTTTGCACCTCTCCGTACCCGAGTTGTTATTGATGGTGTAGATGTGGTGAATATCCATACTCTCTACCTAGTATGAAAGAGTAGTAACTGTGTACGCTGAGGGAAGTTAGAGCCAAAGAGTTACAGTCCATTATACAACTAAGTTTGAAGAGGCAAACTGAGTTCAAGGCTGCAGGGATTCACTTTGTCTTCATGCCCATGGGAAAAGCATAAACCACCAACCCCTCAAAGTGTGTCTCCTAGCCAAATACTTTGATAAAAAGGTGTCTCATTGCTGGCACACCACAATGATTAACAAAGAAGAGAGTGGATGAGTGAACACTTGAGCAAATCACTCTCCCATAACTACCATACTGCCAACACAGTAGTAACAGTTAAAAGCTGTCATATACATTATCAACCTTGACAGGGATTATTCATGTTGGCTCATGTCAGATCTAATTTTTGAACAGCTGGTTATATATCAATGATCCTAGTCAGTCAGGAGACACTTGACATACCAATCTGAATGGTAACAGTCTTCACTTATTTGAGGTCTTCAACATTCCTGACTGACAAGAATTTGGTCAGTTTTGATGCAACACTCTCGCATTCCCAACGTCTAACATGCTTCATGGAACCAGAGTACAGAAGAGCCAAATATGTCGGAATTACATGTTTTCACAACCACCTTTCCAGGATAATCAAATTCACACGAATGGCACCGGTGCTTTTGTCGGTTTCAATGCAGGTATGTGGAAGAATGTCTTTCACGGATTGGAATTTGAAGCTCTCAAATAAAACATAGAATTAACTTTGCTTTTCAAATAAACTCTGGAAAAAAATATACAAAATAATTGATTATTTTATACAGAAGTAATCCTTCAAAGAAGAACAGGTCTTCCTGCAGGGGTGAGGCCAATGACAAGCTTGCCATAAAAGACATTCATGAACAAGACCAAAAGGCAGACAACATCAATCCGACAGACTGTAGCCAGAGATTGCAGCAGATGGAGACCTGCCATCAAGAAAGGTTTCCATCTAAACATGAAGTAGAGAGAGTACAGATGACAAAGGGCAGTGACAGCACCTTCAGACCTGGGCACAGACTATACCTGCAAAAGCTTCAACAAAGTTCATCTCTCAAAAATCGGGCTGCAGTCACAGCAGACACTGCAGTTCAATTACAGCCTAATCTTTGGCATAAGCTGCATTATCCTTCAAGGCAGAGATGCGCCAACAATGATGCTTCGAATACTTGTTCTAACAGGAGGCTCAATTTTTGAAGACCCAATTCAATCATCTAAACCATCTGACACGGGTGTCTCAAAAAAGTTTTGTTTCTTAAAAAAATATTTTATATATAGATAAAGTTGAGATTAATGACAAAATTCTGTTACTTCTTTTGTAAAGCATTTATTGAAGTAAATCAGTGTGTATATGGTGAACAGAGTTCAAAATCCAGTGGAGGTAGTTTGTGTTCACTTTGCACCAATTCCCTTGGTAAAATAGCAGGGAAAATAGAGTCCTTTAGCCCTGTAAGGCAGTCCATTCAAGAGAAGGCTACTCTGATAAAGAAATCTACAGCTTAGCATAAATGGTATAAAAATCCTCCCCAGATGATGATGCCAATTGAGAATATACATTATTTCATAATCTTTTAGAAAATCCAACACAGATGCACATACACACACAGACACCTAACTACGAGAGATGAAGTTTACAGATGCTTCAACAACAGAGTTTTGGATTTTATGACCGACTGCAGAGGTTGTAGAAAAGATGCAATCACAATACTTTTCCAAACAGTTATCTTCAAATGGATCATTTAATAATTCAAAAAAGCCTTTCCTTCACATGAAAATAAATCAAATTTTCAGGTGAACTTTAAGAGAAATAGAAATAGCAAAAAAAAGCCAAACTAACTGCAATGACAATAGGACAGATAAGTGAAAACAACATTTATTGAAATAAGTAATAAATTCACACATTGGAAGGAGATTAAATGCCACTTTCAAAGGTGTAGCTCTTGTAAGAAGATTAAATGATTCTAAGGTCACAAAATGAAGGATTCAAAGAGCTCGATTCAAAATTTGAGAATCATAAACATGTTTATCCCATAATCAAATCAACAATAAAATAGAGAATACAACGTAAATATTCATGTAGTCTAGCTTAGTCTGGCACAAGGCAAGAATAGAGAGCATTAAATTTATGAAAAAGTCTAGTTTGTTAAACTTTACTCAATGACAGACAGGCAAAAGGAGGAGGTTTATAGGTTTTGTTATGTCTTTTTAAAAAAATCTTATTTTAGACAAATATCAATTAAGAGCAACCGAACAAAAAAATTATAGAGCTCTCATCTAAAAATACTCCGGGACATTCATTAATAAAAAGCTAAGTTTTGCTTCATGATAGAAATATTTTGTATTGATGAAGAGATAAAAGTCAGGATTTGGAATGCTGCTTTTCAAGTTGGGTAGGTCTTCCTCATTAGGAAGATTGGTACAATACAATCTTCTCACCTCTTTTCCCTTCCAATTTGTCATTGTGCAATATTAAGCTGAATAAAACAAATAGAAACAGAGGTCTACAAAGTTTTAAAAAATAGACTTAAAAAATAAAAAGATTTCTCACCCAACTAATTTATGTCCCAAAGTGTAGAGGAAAGTAGTTTTCTATGAATAACTGAGTTTATGACAGATATTAGATAATCAAAGACAATGCGACACTAGTAACATTCCAACGCAATACCAAATTTAGTTACTAAGTTTGAAAAGAATTAATTCCAAGTTCACGATAATCTACTAATGCTAACTGAATATCAAATCTAAATTTTTGTATAATAACTAAAATACAAATTCTTGCATGAAATAGTTGGGATTTAAAAGTTACAAAGGAAAATCATGAAGTTAAAATGACAAAAATCATTATCTCTGCAGTTATATCAATAAAAATGTAAACATTGCAATAACATGAGTAATCTAAGTAAGACGACTACTATCTAAGTTACGTCTGAAATATTCATGAGCAGATTTTTCTTGTTTCTATTGATTACAAATTAAATTTTTTCAGTCATAACATATGCAAGTATAATATAATGCAATATCCAATGTATGATGGGTTTATTTCAATGAATTCTTGATACATTCAACTTTAAAAGTCAAGTTGGTTCAGAATAGAGCTGGAGGCATAGTAGAATGGAGATTCACCACACAAACACGATTATTTCTTCAGGTGAATCCTGGAGAAGCCCAGACAAGGCAGAAGCTCAAACGTGTTTGTGTGTATGTATCAAGAAAGCTTTACAGCTTCAAAGACTGAATGTTTTTAGGGGTTTTTTTTCAAAACTCCTTTCCGAAGATTTGGAATTTCAGTCAATCATTTCCCCGATATCTGTTAATTTGATTTATGTAATTTTCTTCGCTGTTTTTATGTTTAACACAGAATTTGATTTTATGATACAATGTGTGAATTTTTCTTGTTGGGGTCATCAGTTGTTTACCATGTAACTGTTTTGGGGATTCAAAAACAGATGTATTAACATGGTTCCCCAGCAGTGTGGATTGAACACCACCTTCCCTTCAGCTAGTATTTTGATATATAGTTTTATTTCATTATGCTTTTAGGGCAAAGTCAAAATACATGTAGTTTTGTTATTTCATATAGGGTATTATCATGACATATTGTACGAGGATGTTTACACATCATTTCATTTTTTTGAAACTAAGGGCTTACTTATGTTCATGTCTATATAATGGTAAAATGAACAGGTTATTTATATATGAATTAGCACTAAGGAACCTAAACTGAACTGGAAAAAACACACACACACACACAACAGAAGGGTTGTAATAAAGAATGAGAAGCCTTTATAACATAACAATGAATATGTCAGAGAATTGCTGGACATTTGAATGAAAGATATATTTTATGTTGAGTTAAGACTCGAAAGCAACAAAAAAAACAAAAAAAAAACTTAAATTAGGATTCTTGAATTATCAAAAATAAATTACCTAATGAAATAAGTTTAGGCTCCTGATCTATACATAAATAACCCGCTCATTTTTCACAGGTATATGCTTATGTATATGAGAAATAAATGACAATATTTGAAGTTTTGTTTCAAATTATTGAAATTTCCTTCCTGAAGTTTCATCCATTTTCTGGACTTCTTCAAATGTTGCAAGGGAATAAGACAACTGTTTGTAGGTGGAATCTGAATTGTAAGTAGGCAAGATTGGGTATTATTTTTTGAAACTTGTGAGCTACTTTGTATTACGTGTTCATAGATGAATCTGGAAATGTTTAATGATAATGACCTTACATCTATATCAACACCTGATACAGATCAAAGCAGCACACAACCATAATTTATTTTCTATCCCAGATGATCTAATTTTATCTGAGTTATTCTTAATACTATTTATACACAGACTATTTTTTTACAAAATATAATTCATCCTATTATTTTAAACTTCTTTCGAGCGAAAATCAACTTGTTTTTGCGACTAGCTAGTAAATTTCACATCCTATCTGACTTACTAAACATTAGACTTCCATAATTTGTGAAACAATTGAAATTGGAAGTCTTCTCTTGCCCTCCTCACAAAGTAATCATGCCTAACTTTTCTATTTCTTTAAATTTTTTATCACTCTAATCTCTCATGCCACGTGTCATTCTGGTAAATTTTTTCAGTGCAGTCTTCAATATCAAAATCAAATTTCAATTACCATGTCTGACACTTGGGGCCCAAGCCTGTACACAATACTCCAAACGTGATCATATTATTTATAAATTTTCATTATATATGGATCTCTTGATGAAATATTTCTGCTAAGCTAACCAAGTCACCTGAGTTGCCAAGAAGGAAACAATTTTGTATTTCCTTTGATTACTCAAGATTCATTTTTTTATCAAACTGAAAGTGTCATGCTTTATCGTTTCGATTAATTTCTGAAAATTCAAATTTAGAAAAAAAAAAAAGTAATTCAGAGGATATCTTATAAATTCAATTACCTATTGCATAAAATAGGTGTCTATGTAATGTATGGTTATAAACCTATATATTCTAGAAAGCACTTATTAGCCACATACAGGCCTTCATTCTAGAGTGTATTCTTTTCAATTTTGTACGTAAGAACTAGACTATTATCAATGCTTATAGTAATACAGAGGTCCCTCTTTATAATGTGGGTGTTCGAGTCCAAGGAAGACAACTGTGTTAAAACTGAATCTCACATAATTAAAAGTCAATTACAAGTTCACCTATGAACAAAAGTGATATTTTCATCACAAAATCAAAGAAATTATGTACAAAACAGCATGTAATTATATGTTGATAATTGATTGCAAATCAAAGATATTTAATATCTTTGTCATATCAAGTAGGTCTTGTGATGAAATTATGTTTTTATTTGCAGTGGATGATAATACATATAGGTTGAAATGTAGGGATCCACCAATCAACCACGTAATATTATAAACCATGCTATACGGGGGTGGGGGCATCTGTAGTAGTAACATCATGAGTATCGGTGGTGACCTATCATTTTAATCACAATTACAAATTTATAACCATTCCCCCACCACCCTAAATCATTTCACTTCAGTCTTATAAAATTTATAAAATTCTCAAAGTTGCAAATAATTCCAATAATCTTGGGTACTAGTACCTTTTTCAGATTTTTGACCAAAGTAATTCATGTTTAATCACACCGATGCCCTTGGAAAATACATGGATCTACCTATCCCACTGAACTTTGGATAAATAGCGATGCAGTTGGAGCCCTTTAGCCCTGTAATGTGATATATCAAAGAGAAGGTTATTCTTACAAAAAAAAAATCTATAGCTTGGCAGTGGCTATAGCTGGTCCCAAGCCTAGGTAAAGAAGGAGGGTTGAATATGTGGCTAGCAAATCAATCTCGTGTAAAAAAAATCTACTAGCTGATTAAATCAATTGCAGCTGGCTCGTAATGAGGTTTGCTTCCTAAGACCCCAACACCAACATTATAATGGGGAACGATTGTATTCTGTTTTCTTTTTCATTCATATAATGTATTAAAACTTGGCCAATAAATTTCCACTGGGATTTGATAAGCTATTTCTTGTTGATAGAAAGTGACTAATATTTGAATGAATCACAGTAATTGTTCTTATTTAAACCCTTTTGTAAATAAATACGATTTAATTAACAATGTAGCAAGTTTTATAGACTTTATTAATCTATGATAACTTATTAATTATAGGTTGAGAAACATTCAAAATAACCCACTAGTTGAAGGTCAGAAGCAAAACACATCTAGAAATAAACAAGGATACATCAATAAACACAACATAACTACGTAGCAAGTTTTATAGACTTTATTTATCAATAATAACTTATTTATTGAATGTTGAGAAACATAAAATCACTAATTGAATGACAGTGGAAAACTATCATAATACAAGAACTGAATAAAAATTCTATAGTTTTTTTTTGGAATATATAAGTTAGGATTTAGACTGACCGAAAGACTAGGTCCCTGATTTCAATTTTAGATCTTCAAAAATGCATTTCAAAATTTAAAAAAAATTCTTTTAAAGATAGAAATCCCAACAAAAAACTTCCCAAAGGAAACTAAAAACAGACAAATAATGAAGAGAGCCAAGATCGAAGTGCAACAAATGAAAATCTTTCCAAATAGAGAAGAACATCACAGATGTTGAACAGTCGGAAGCTATCATAATAAATATAGTTCTGTAAACCAGGATTTCTAGAATTCTTTTAATTCATGATCTCTCTTTAATGAGATGAAATTTTTCAAGACCCCTTGTTATAAAACAATAGGTACAAAGACAACATATAATTAGTCTTCAGCCATAATCTAACAAAGAAACAGATAAACACACCAAAAAAAAATTGGCAACATATGAAAATTTTACAGCGTTTATTATGAAAAAAATTTGTCTCACAAACAAATATTTAATGCATAAAAACATTTTTCTTCTCTCCTAAAAATCAGTGAATACCATTGAGCCATTTAACAATAAGTACCAGGAGGAAAATATTTTTGAATAGAGATGATAGGAGAAAAAAAACACTGGTTCCATAATTATTTTTAAAAGATATTTTAAAATAGCTCTGCATTCCCACGAAATAGTCCCGATTCCTACTTCAAGAACTACCATAAATACCAGAATATGAATACATGGTTAACGAAGATATTAGGAGGATTACTGCACACTGCAACTTATCAGAATCCCATAACTGTCTATATCAATCTTCAGTCGACAGACCCTTAGTCATAATACCAGTGCATTGAATACAGTTAATATTTGCATGTTTTTTTCTTTTTTCAATTAAATGATCATCTTATATACCAGCATGTACAGAACGAGTGATTAATCAAGTATTTCAGAGATCTGTGTTTCAAAGAATTAAGATGATGTTTTTCATTCAAAAACTTAATAATTTTGAACTCGTAAACCAGAACTAGAATCCATGTTTCTTTTATTGAGAAAATCCACTTTTCTAGTACTTTCCTATCTACCATATTTCCCAGTGTCAAGGACGCCCTGGCCTTAGGGCCACACCCCAATTCTGAATAGCTAAATTTTGAAGATAGAAGAAAAAGAAAAAAAAAAAATGGGTAGGTCTTTGGAAAAAAAGCAACCTTCGGCCTGTAGGACATACAGTAAATTATTTTGAGAAAAGAATAGAGTTCTCGATGCCAGGAAATATGGTAATTATACAGTGGTAATATTTTGTTTTTGTTTTGTTCTCCCCCAGATTTGCTATTAAATTATGGATTAAAATTAGGCTACTCTCATGACTCAGCGATATTTAGAAAAACATACTCAAAGGGGGAGGGCTAATATATCTAATTAGCTGAAACCCTGTTGTGGGTTTCCAGCTAGAATGTATATTGAACCAAAAGTCGGGGTTCAGTTTAGGATTATAGTCACCTTGTAAATAGAACCCCCTTCTAAAACCCTTAAAGAAATCTTTTGCTTTGAAACATTCCTGTAGGTCTATTGAATATGCATGCTAAGCTCTTTTTAACTTTGCCAATGTTTATGGAAGAGGGAGTGTACACAATGACAGAGTCCATTTTTTTTATATGATAGAAGAAAAAAGTCCAAGATCAAATCTACCAACATGGTGGACCACTTCAGGATCAAAAAAAAAAAAAAAATTAAGAAAAGAATAATTTTACTAAATATTCAGATTTCAAAAGCAAAAAAAGCACATGAATGACTTGAGAATATCTATCACAAAAAAAGATAAATCAAGACATTTTCAAGTTGCAAGTTTTAAAATAGAGTTTAGGCCTACCTATCCAGCTAGTCTGTATATGTAATTTTTCTGGATACTTAACAGTTGATCAAATTACATACGTATACATATATAAACAATACAACCCAACAGTGATAGAATATTAAGTTGATAGCCATGTCAAAGATATATATCTTAGTAGCAAGAGTTTGATAAACATTATTTTTATTTATCCAATCATCCCATTCAAGCAAGATCAAACATCGCAACATTTTCAGATAGAAAAGTTTTCCATTCATCTTAATTAGATGTGAATAATTTAAATATAATGCACTGTTCATAAGTCAAACAATCAGAGGACCACGGCAGTGTGAATTTAAAACCTACCCACCCCTTTAGCCCAGGCCCAAGTCTTCATTTTTTTTTTTTGTAGGGTCAAGAAAGGGAGTGGTCCAGGATCCCTAAATGCATCCTGACACTGCAGCTCCCACAAATACAGACAAGCGACACAGCAGCTCTCCTGACAACAAATGCCAGGTAGAAGACAAACAGAATACATAAGAAGGATAAGAGTGGAGAGAAGCCATCAACAAATAAATTAGGCAAAGCAGCAACACTAATAAAACATTCAATATCATAGAAAGAAAGGAAACAAAAGGAGCCTAGAGACCAGACCACATGAGTGTGTGTCATTCAGGAATGATGGGACGGTTATCCTTTTTTTTTTCACTCTGCCCTTGGCAACAAGGAAGAAAAACGCAAAAATAATAACAAGAATTATTGAACACGATACAAGCACTGTCTATAAAAATATTGTTTTCAAAATATTTCTTTTTTTTTCAGCATCACAAGGTAAGTTATATATATATATATATATATATACATATATATATGATACGTATATTTGTATGATGGAGGTGGGGGGATGTAAGTGTCTATTTTGAAAATTATTCATCAAGAACCAGTATTGATTGAAAGCAAGAGAACGATGAAGCTGAAGAGAGAAAGAAAGAATGGTCTAAAGCACTGATGTAGTTTTTCCAATCACAGCAGTAGTAGTAGCCTCTATTTCTCTTGAACGGTAATTTATCCGATCAGTATTGAAGCCTAGCTACCGGCATTATCGTACATAGGTAGCTAGCTAGAAAAGGAAGATTGATAAAGCACTAGTTTTTTTTTCTCTTTTATCCATCCCTTCTTTCCTTAAAAAAGAAAGAAAAAACAAAGAAGCAGAAAAGGCACAAAATGAAGCAGAATGTAGATGTAGATGTCAACCTACTTCCCCGGGAATTTTTCCAATACGACAGAAAAGAAAAACACTTTAGATAAGACGAGTCCTTCTTTCGTTCCATGATGCTCGCCAGCACAGTGGCAGAACGTTGACTGAACTACGAGGTCGGGTTCTGCCCTGACCACTGCAGACTGCAGTATTTCGCCCGACGGATGACGTAACTGAGTCATGTGAGCTGGATGAGAGCCAGTGCATTTGTCAGACTTCTAGATTTGCATCTTCCACTGGAAGATCCAGGAGTGTCTAGCACATGGCTAACACCAGGGACACATGCTATCACTGCTACTACTCTACAGTTTCCATTATCATGGATGGGACAGACCGTTGACCTGTGACCGCAGGTTGTTCGGCCCTGCTTATCTTTTATGCAAATTGAAAAGGAAAAATCTGTGCTTTGAATAAATTGGCTGAAGAATCAGAATGGAAAAATCTTAAGGCTCCATCCGTAATGCATTATATTACATAGTTATAATTGTCAGGATTTTTCAACAACATACAGAATAAGGCTTAAAATGAAAGATTTACTAAAGGAATAGCATTTTCGGCAGACTTAATCTGTATCAGGATTTGAGGTTTTTCGTGCTCACATTAGCAATGGCGTCTAAACAAAAAGTCAGACTTGGTTTCAAGTATGATTTCAAATTGGGACAATGCTGCGGATAATACCAACAAAGCAATCAGGATGAATACAACTACATTGCAAACTGTTCAGCATTGGTTCAATAGGTTTAGCTCTGGAAATATAGACACCAATAATAAACTTTGATGAAGGGCCAAACCAGTTCTTAATGATGATGAATTATCGATAGCAAAGGCCAATAATCCATAACAAACAGTTTGAGCACCTTCTGGAGACTTCAACAGCAATTACATCACTTTCATGTCAAGGCAAAGAGAAAGGTTAGAAAGTTAGAAAAATGGGTCCCACATGAACGAAATGAAGTACTCCATGACAGAAGTGGGATTTGATGTCTTATAGCAGCAGTAGCACCTGTATTCAACAAACATTTCTCCCAACAGATTATTATCTTTTCAAGCAGTTTGGATTTAATACTGGTAATAGAAGCTTCAATGTTAGGGAAGTCATAATTGGTGACTTTACTGAATTTGTCACGATCAAAGAGACGACATATCATAGGAGGATCATTGGAAGAAGATTATTGTTTTAAATGGGTCATATTTTGATTGAATATTTATCGCTTTTCGTTGTTTATATCATCCTCTGTCTTGCTATTTGAAAAGAAAAAAAGAAAAAAAAAACTTTCTCATGTAAAAAGCTTATACATTCATAACACACTGTTAAAATATTCCATGGTACCCCCAAAGCAAATCAACAAGATTAGAATACCACCCCCGATATTTTTTTTTTCCTTCTCTGCAGTGAAGAGAAAAAGAGATGATTACAAACAGGCTGTTGCAATGCAGCTAGGAAATAGTGCATAACAAAATGTCAACTTTATTAACATTTGTCATTACATAAGTTCATCAATATAATTAAGAAGGTCTTGTTCTAATGTGTTAGAGAGGAGAAAAGGAGGGGGAGCTATTATCAAATATAAATCCAGGTGTTTACAGTAGCTAATTTCTATGTATTTATCATTTGGTAAAAGAAAATATCTTTTGTTTTCAATGTAGATTATATATATTTATTTTTTTTAAATCTCTAAACACTATCCACATATATAAAACATAATGTGGATCGATATATATATATTTTGTATGTGTCTGCAACACTTTTCAATGAACTCCTAGAAACTACAATTTGATCCAAGGTAGAAGTTCCATGGAGTGACAGTTTGTTCCTAGACAGGGCACAAAAGATACCACACTCTGATCCTAGGCAGAGCACACCGATACATCAGATTTTAGGCAGAAATGCTAATCCATATATAAATAATGCCATCATTTTTTATGGGCACTACGCTAGAAATAACATTTTACATTTCACAGCTTGGGAAGACAGATTTGTGCTTAACACTGATGGCTGCTTCCTGAGAGAAACTAGAGAAACCCAACATTGTGGATCTCATGGGAGCCTTGTTGGGGTTCACAACACCTGCACACTTAACAGCCACCGTTCATTCACAGAGAATATAATTTAGGAGAGGTGATACTCGTACAGTATTCTGATCCCAGAGGAGTTCCCATGGAAGGGATACAGCCAGCCTAATTACAACTTAGTGTGTACTTGGTTAGTTGCCGAGTGCACCGAAAAATTTGTCCTGATGAAGAGGTTTCCACTTTTTGCTCATACCAGAAATCAAACTTGGGACCTCCTGCATGTGAGGCAGAGTAAATAAAAATAAAGCTTTCATTTTTTTTCCCCCAATTAAAACCCATGAATAAAATATTCAATTTACAATATGATCTAAAATCAATCTTTGACATCAGCAAACAGCATTAAAATGATGAAAACTATACAAGAGAATGAGTAAAAGGAAAAAAAAAACAATTCAATAACTAGAAAGGATGGCTATGTCAATACAGGCATTCCCCAATTATAATGAGGGTGTTGTGTTTTGATAACCAAGCCACAATCAATCTAACTATTTTGTAGCTAGATCTAGATATTTTCGAGCTAAATTACCACTCTGGGGTCCACCATTCACTTGAATCGCATTATAACAGGGGATGCCTACATAAACGAAGATCTATTCTCAGTCTTGACCCACACCAAGAGAATTTACCACAGAAGACCTTACTAGGACTTTCTGTGCACTAAGAAATGGATATTTGTTGAATTGAGGAAACTGAGGAACATATAGAAAACTTTATATGAATTCGTGTGGAGAAATCCTGTTAGAAATGACCAAGAAAATTTATTTAATCATTTTATATTAATTTCAACTGTACAGTCATTCTAGTGTTACGAATATGAAAAAAATATTTAATCTTTTTTTGCTAATTACAACCATAACCACTTCCACTAACTCTTAATTATATCATTTATGGTTATTTTAATAAAACAGTTTTAAAAAGTCTAGTTTTCTGCTTTCATTTGTTATGTTAGCAGCAACTAATCAATTGGGTCTATACTGGTTACCTCCTTTGTGTGCAAACCTTTTCCAAAACTATTCACCAGGAATGCTAACTCCAGATTTACTTTTAAAATATTGAATATTAAAAAAACTATTGTCTACAATTGAGAGGTGAGTGGCTTAATGATTAACTAGACCCCCAGATGGGACAGTTAGAGCCCTTTAGTCCTGTAAGGCAGTCCATCTCATAATAGCTATAAATATTGATTATTGTGTTCCTATGGATCTTTTGAGAAATGAAGACAAAATCGTTATCTCACGTGTTTCTCAACACAGAGATTACGGAATTCAGTATTTTGTTCATTAAATAATTTTTAATCTATTCTATATATCAAGATAATGAATAGATATTATATTTGTAAGTAAAAACCTAAAATGCTTATATATTTTGGACCACCTTCACCAGGAACAACATCCCTGGTTTAAAATCAGGACAGCCTGTATACTGCCTGAATACCATGAAATCTTTGATCAAAACATACCAACAACAGTGGCCTTGAGGCAGTCGGTCCAACCAAAAAAAGAAATTCATACTCTCTCTCACACACACACGCAATATTTTTAAAAAATACCAAACTGACTGAATTGAAAGCAAATAATCTGCTCAGAATATTACAGATTAATCTGATCAAGAAACTGGAACTGCTTTACATACCAAATGCAGCTGAGAATTATTGTAAATGTTCATACCTAACATAACCATCAAAAGGCAGGATTAGAGTGGAAAGATTATGAAATACTGAAAACTAATAGATTATATTTCCCATTGGGTGCTACTGTAGTAAGCATCCTACAGTTTCATAATAAATAATTTTACTTGGGATCATCAGTTCCTTATGAAACAAGTTAACTTTTATGAACCACTGATAATAGGAAGCAGTCTACGATCAAGTTTCGACTCTAGTATGCAGTCTAGACCATGGATGATGAAAAACGATTACATAACAAAAAAGTGTGGATGTAAGTGAGGTATGTTGTGTGATTGAAGGGATTAGACTAACACATTGCATAGATTTAGGTTTAAGAGTTTTAAGACTCAGGTAATATTCAGTGACTAAAAATAGATTCCGAAAAAAAAAATTCGAAAAATGCACAATAAATCAATTAGAGACATTAAAAACAAGTCTCGTTGGTCACTCGGGAGAAACCGTCATATGACCAACATCTTTTGGCAGCAAGCCATATTAGTGGTGATCAATTTGAAGATTTGAAAATAGGTAATCAATGAATAAATTACTTTTCTCGGATTTTGTTGGACAGTGATCACCAAGAAAGTCTGAGTTTGTTTTTTTTTTAAATAAAAATAAAAAACAAGCATGAATGCTGGCATTAACTGGATCAATTTAGCATAAACTTACTTTGCAAACTGAACCCCCCATTTAAAACCCTATTTTTTGGAGGGGGGGATCTTTCCCCCCAAAACAAAAAAATGTTTTTTTTAGACATGAAGAATAAATGATGGATGTTTCAGCCATCTAGCCCAATTTAGGGCACTCTGTATACTTCATACATTCATAGCCAGCAGGACCAGCACAGTTTTAGAGTTTTGTTTGATACTTTCTAAAAAAGGTAAGAAGACAGTTTCACACAAGCATTTCATTCTGTGCAATGTTTAAAGAAATCAGAATTTGATATAAGCAAATTCTAAATAAAACTAATATATTTTCAGGGATGGGGGGGGGGTCAAAAATGAAGTCGACTAGAATTTTTATCACATGAAGCATTATCCGCCATAATTAAATGCAGTATTTCTTTCATCCTAATTTTAGTTGCTTTTCATCGCAATTTACTGTCAGTCTACCGCAGCAAGTAAACAGCACAGTAGACTGACGGTCTCAATAGTTGCAATATAAAGCAACTAAAATTAGGATGAAAGAAATACTAGTAAAAAATTAATAATGGTTGACGTGCATCTGTACATCATTTAACAATTCCGATTGTCCAGCATCATAGTGGGAATGGGATGCTACAAAGCATTTTTAAAAAGTATTTTTTTTTTTAGATGCACAACCATCTCCAGTAGCGAACACAATCACCAACTTACTGACGGACAGGCTGACATACAAAAACACTCCCATCACCTCTCATTTCCTCCCCCTCCTCCTATATATTTTTGAATGTGCTAGATAGAGAACTTGTGCATCTATGGTCTGACTTTCAAGCTTGTTATGTAAGCATTTAGTGCAGTGATCCAAACAAAAAACAGTCACTAAATATTCATCAATATATTCTGTTCACAAGCTCTTTACATACAAGTCTGTTCTGTCCTCTCTTTCCCAAGAAACATATTTTTGCAGTTATCAATGCTTTCCTATTTGTTTCAACCTTTACCAGAAAATGGAGGTACAGGGTGGCCGAGCAGGTAATAGCTAGGAGAATAGGCATGACGAGCCAAATTCAAACACAGGCTGGGGCGGTTCAAATGCACTTCACACTAATGCCCTTAGGAAAGGCCTAAATCCATCTCTTCCCTAGCTGTGGTTAAAAAAGTACAGGGTGAAGTCGGGGGCTTTTCACTTGTAAGTCTATTTCACATAACGCAAACAGGCCAAGTAAGTAGTAATGTGATTGAAGGCCCATGTTGAGATAGCTGAAGCCATAGCCAGTATAAGAGTACTACTCACTCAATTATACTAAAAAATATGCCAATTATTCTAATCAGTTTATGTGAGTAGATCTTTCACAGCATCACATTAGGATATACTTATGAAACTGCCAATTGTGAGAACTTTGAACAAAGTGTTTTGGACAGATCGTTCTTTTAATAACAATAACCATTCGATAACATTAAATTCATTCAATATATTAAACATGAAAATTTCATTTCAGATCAACACCAATTTACTATGCAATAAGATACAGTTCAATGTTCACTCTGATTTTTTCGGGACCAAAAAGCCTGTGGGCAACCGAAGGTGTGGAGTGTATTGAAAATATTTTTACTTTCGCGACGATCATTGATTTTTTGTCTTAAGTTTAGAAGACAAAGGTCAGCTACTCATAACAAAAAATGTATGATAAACAAAATTACTTATCTGATGTATTGATTTTTCTTTATCAGTTATTTATTACCATTTAATCCGATATTCTTTATTTATTTATATACCTATTCGTACACATTATAATCTTTGCATAAACCTGCAACAAAATGATGCTACTTATAGCAAGAGCGATACAAATTGTCCTTTCAGCCACATAGTTTTATTATTGAAGCCTTTTTACTTGATCTGGGACTTTCAAAATTTGTGCATGGCATTAAAATTTTACTGTATGGCATAATTTTTACTTGTGCTCAGCTTAGAGAGAACACTGGAGATGATATAACACCAGCAGTGGATATATGACAATAGCCACTGAAAAAGTATTACCAAGAAGATACGAGTAATTTTTAGTTGTGTGAAAGATAAGAACAGGTTGACTCACTGACTGCCTGCAACTTGAAAAAAATTGCTTATATATATATATATATATATATATATATATATATATATATATATATATATATATATATATATGTATGTGTGTGTGTGTGTGTGTGTGAGAGAGACTTTTCAATGAGTGCACAGATACAACACTGTTCCTAGGCAGAGGACGAGGGAGTGACCCTCTGATCCTAGTCAGTGTACACAGATACTCTGATCCAAGGCAAGAGAGCTGATCTATGCATAAATATGAATGGTCTCCATCCTCCACCAAGAAGTATGCCCGGACAAAGCATATGGAGATCCTACAATGTCTAGTCATTGGTATCCCCCTCTAAACTCTACTCATGAAGTCCAGGTGAAAGCAGAGAGTAATACATCTGGCAACAGTCAGGCTGCAAGAAGGATATCAAATTGGGCATTAAACCGCCCTAAGGTGGCTCCACTTCAAGGTTTGAAATCAGAATTGTCCTTTTCCTAGAATGGTTGACTTCCCAAGGCTAAAGAGGACAATCCTCCCATCTATTCGACGCATAGCCTGGAGAGGGAAAGGAACAAATTCATGATCAGCACAGGTGTGTAATGAACATAAACAGTGCTGCCTTGAGTTTGAACCCAGGACACCAATTCCATTGTCATAGCCGTTACCGACTATGCCAATCGTACGTCCATACATAAATAAACCCATCACTATGGTTACTATGCTAATAGAATATAGAATTTCAAACCTGTTTTTTTGCCTATTTGAAAAAGGGATGTGATTAATACAGTTAGAAGAAGAAGCAGCAGATCAGATTACATCATAAGCAACAGGGGCCCACCTTAGAAACAGAGCATTACCAATCATTTTCAGTGTTCACTAGAAGCAGAGTTGGACATTAACCTAGGAATTCCCAATACGAGCCACAGAATATACCAAAGTTCTTATTATTTCAGGTGATTGTAATTCAATGTGCCAATGCAAGATCACCCTGATAGAAGCAACATCTAAAATTTTAGAATCTGTGGGGGTAAACAACAGGCACGCTCATTTTGCCAGTAATCATGATTATCAAAAGAACAAATATAGAACTTTTTATGAATTCAAATTACATGGTTCACCACTTTTTTCATCTAATTCACTGATACACAAATGGTAACATGATTCAAAAAAGTTTGGGAACTGCAGCATCTATCAATTTTTTTTCTAACAGCTCCATGAATTGTTTTCTTTTACATGACTGTTGAAAGTAATTCAAATATCCTCATTTGCCCGATAGCATTTATGTATTATGAATATAGAGTTGTAATATGTATGATTATGTTTGTACTCTTATAACATAAAAACTATGCTTCATAGACAAAAAAAAAGTGAAACTATAATCAAATCCAGTACGTCTCAATCAATGCTCAGCACACATTTTTGGTAGATTACAGAAAAAGGTTAATTTTCATAGATTTTTTTCACGTTTTGGCGATTTTTCAACTCTGAAATTCATCTCCTTGACAGCCAATAACCAGCAGTCAGCAGCAATTAGTATTTTAAATGACCTATTTTTTCAATGGGGGTTGGAGTGGAGTCCATTTGCAAATACTATCCGACCAATGGCTGTAGCTACCTTGAGTGGAGATCCTACCACTGGAACTAGCTGAAAACAGCCAGATAGGATAGATTTTTAACTAATATTTTTATATTTCTTTGAAGCAAGCAAAATGAATAAAACAGATGACCTTGGATCAGCCCATAATGGCACAATCAAAAGTTTTAGGTTTTAGTCAAATTTTTGACCCAATGGTCACTATTCACACCTAGGAGCACATGGAACATATTACCAATGCAGCGTTCCTCAAACTTTTCTGGCTGCAGCCCTGAACACAGAATTATTTGAATTGGTGAACCTTAGAGCAGATGTATAATTTAAATTTTTTCTTCATTTTGCTTTCTCCAACAGATTTTACAAAATTTTAATTTAATAATCAAATACAAGTACTAGAATTGAACAGACTAAAATATGCTAGGGTTTGATTATTCACAACTATTCTCTTGTTCCAGGCTCTCAATGACACTTTATATTAAGAAATAGTTATGTAAATATATCTGCACTATTTTTTACTCTTAACACCCTCAACTTTTTTCAAGACCCCACAGAGCATCCTTGAAGCCTTCATTTGGATCATGACCATGGGTTTGGGAACTACTGTACTAAGGTGAGTTAAGAGAAAAACTTATGCACCAAAACTGCTTAAAATAAAAACGAAGAAAAAAATCAAAGTTTAAACTACTTACATGGATAAATTAACATCATGTCGTCATCATTTGTAGTCAAAACAAAATTGCCATAAGTTCATTGTGGTTTCACGTTATCTTTGTTTCTTTAACACAACCATCGTTATGAACCTGCTGAGGTTTCAACATTTACGTAAATAACTCTACACAGATTTGGCAATGATGACGTCTGAAAGATGAGACTATCAACCCGTCTTAAAAAAAAAAAAAAAAAAAAAAAAAAAAAGGCCATGGCTATTAGATGATTCACTATCCTTATTGGCTGATGTTCATAATAAACACATTTTTATCCCAGTGCCCAATCTGAGCGGATAAAACCGTCCAGCCTCAATCCCCAAGTTGCTGGATTGAGCTTAATCTACTAAATCCACTCAAAAGAAGAGTACAGCGGGTTTTATTTCAAATATCAAATACCTAAACACAGAAAATAGAATTACAGCGAGATCATTTTCTTTCATTGCTCATTAACATATCAGGGTTAAGTTAAAAATTATCTAAACTCGTAAATCAATGTCCCGTCAAATTTTTTTTTTTTTTTTCCCCCCCAAAATGGCCAGCACGGTACCGAACAGCCCAAGAGCAAATGAAGAAGTTGAGTACACAAAAAATATTTTCATTTTGAGACGATCATTGATTTTTTTTTTTGGAGGGGGGGGAACCAGAGTTCATGGAATGAAAGGTCACTATTTGTTAAGTGTCTAATAAAAGAAATGATTTATTCAGCATATTGATTTTTCTTTATTATTTATTCATTATTTAATCCAACATTTTTTATCTATCTATTTTTATTGCTGAATTATCTGCTTGTTACCATCTTGGCTAAGGTTATTAATCATATATGTCAACATTAAACTAAACGCACTTACCCATAGAGAGAGAGAGAGGGGATTTTTTTCTAATGTACTTGCAAATTTCTATTATATCATACATTCTATATCATTCAGAACTGGATTTTAGTTAATTTCTAGTCGGCAAGAAAAATAAAATGCAATAAATCCTTTTTAGGCTTCCGCACTTTAAAATTATAAACATTAGTTATTGCCCCCCAAAGGGGTTCTTTTTTTGCTTCCTGATTCATAGAGCTCATTGGAAATATAGTTTAAAACCTACCTTAGAGAAATATTTTTTGTATAGAACTATTTACTCAGAGTAAGACAAATTGCTTTAGCCATCTGAGGTAATTTCCCATTACTATAAGAAGTTTCATAAAAATTGGCTATGATATTTTAAAATGATCAATTTATAAACAACAAATACGGTACAAATGCAAAATGTTAAGCTACACTATTTTGCTTTGGAAATTTTTGTTTTGCCAAAGGGTTTCAAGTTCCCTTAAACAATAACCAGAGGAATGGTATCAAGTCAACAAAAACATCATCCCAGAATAAAGATATACAAAAGCTTGAATCAATTTTTAACTTTGATAATCAGAGTAATACACTTCATGCAGAATTACATACCTGTGATGGACATGGCGATATAATCCATACACAAAATGAAATTAAAATAACATAAGTCGAAAAAAAAGAGAAGAAAACATTTTTTTATGTATTTAGATACAAAATGATTTTTTAAAATTGTTTTAAAAATACACTTTACTCAGATAGCAATGGATATTATTTATCTTTTCTTTATAAAAGATCTTCAAAAGAATAGAAGGAAAAAAAGACAAACCATTTCGAAACATGTTACTTTGCCTGGAAGGAGAAAAATTCAGATAAACAAAAGAAAAAAAAAACCAAGAAGAAAAACCAGAATAATCAAAGATCAAAACATTATCCTGCATATCATAAACAACCAAACGTATTCCTCTGACGTTTGCAAAAGAAATATTCCAGCAGACATTCCTCCTCGTTTCATCAATTTTCACTCTTTTACCAAAAACAAAATGATTAATGGGATTCCACTTAGCCATTAAATGCTTTAAAACAAGCTAGAGAGTCAAAGCATAGATGTGCAAGTTCTCTCCCTCGCACCAAAAAGGGAGCTAGATCTAGCTCCAAAAGAGCTAAATCGGCAAATTTTTTCCAGTGTGTTAATTAGTCAGTAACAGCAAATTGTACGAATGACGTTTGCATCAGAAAAAAAATCTTATAAAATTTTATATAAAGAAGCTGTTCATGATTTGGAACTTGATGAAGTCCTCGAATATATAAAACATTTGTCAACTAAAAAGAATTGACGATTTTCCTTGAAATAACATAATCAAGGTGGTGCGAGTTATTGACATTCAACAGAGCAGACACTGGAATCAGTGAGCCAAGTTTAAACTTAGGCCAAGACTTTTCAAATTCATTTTGCAGTAATGCCCTTAAGAAAGGCATGAATCCATCCAGCTAAGAATAAAAGAGAATGGCTGACTGGGCTCTTGCCTTTGCAGGAGAAAGACAACTGAAAATTCAAAACCCGCTCACCAGAAATTTGTGGCTATGAGTGAATCAATTAGCCACCACCTTCTCAGAACCGACTTGACACAATCGTCATCAGAAGAGTTTGGAAAGGGCTTCATCTAGCCGTGACTTTTCAATTCAATTCAAAGAACAGAAGAGAACCACTTTTTTCAATGATATTCGTAGGAGAGTTCCACTGTCAATCACAAACAGTTCACTAATTTAAGAGTTGAAATTTTTGTAACTGAAGGAATGTGAACTGGAATAATTATGATTTTTAAAAATGTATATTTTCTTCTTTTCCATGCACTTTTGTAATTCAATAAAGATGACGACCACTCTTATATGAACATGAATAATGAAATGCAAAAACAATAAATAACACCAAAAACATGCATAGATTGTAGATTCTGAATGGCAGGCATGTACTGTAAATACACAATTGTGTACCAGGAATCATAATAAAATAGATGTTTTATATATATATATATATATATACATATATATATATACATATATATATATATATATATATATAGAAATAAACATATATATGAATAAAATGAGTGAACAGACAGCAATAAACATTCATAGGCATGATTCTCGTTGCATGAACATAGCCATTTTTTGGAATGGAAGCCAAGACAGAAAAACAGACCAAAAAGTCTGCCTGGTAGCGAGAAAAAGAAAATAAAACTGGTTAGTAGCAAGTAATGCTATCTAAGACAGCCTCCAAGAACAGGCATTATTCATTCATGAGAGGAAAAGAAGAAGCATAATAGAGAGACAGGAAGATTCTGGTAGAATGAAGTAGACAAATCGACCCAAACTATTTTCAAGACAAAGCAATTTTGGTTTTCTTTTTCATTCTTGATGAGTCAATTGGCAAGCAATAAGAATTCAAAGACAAAACTACAAGTTGCAAAGATTCTTAAAAATAGTTAAATGTACACATGATTTTGAAGAAAATGTTCAGATAATAGAATTTGAAAAAAAAAAAAAAAATACACTTTGAAAAAATTAGAAATGACAGATGATCTTCAAGTGGGTATGAGTCAATCTTAAAGGATACAATCCTGAATGTCATAAGACTTAATGTTGATATCCTGAAAGATCAGAATCCCTACATGTTGAAAACCCTGAAAACCACAATCCCCAAAGATCAAAATCCCAGAAAATATAATTAGGGGGGTGGGGGAGTTCTTAAAAGATATTTATTTACAAATCAAAAAATCTATTTAAGAAAGAGAAATACTTTTTTTTTTTTTCTTCTAAAGTAAATAAAATAATCTTCGAAGATTCATCATTTTGTCCTCCAGGATTTCAGCCTAAAGGAATGTTGATCTTTCAGGATTGTGGTTTTCAGGATTCCAATATTTGTGATTATGGTGTTGGAGATTGCGTCTTTCACTACCAAGTAAATCACATCAATCTGAATTGAAAAAGCTTAGCAAATTCTATTTTATACAAACTGCAGCATCAGAAAATTATTGCATTAACAAACCATTAATCAAAAAGTTAAAAAAATCATCTTCAATTTGAAAATTAATTATCACTAATTAATTATCCAAATCATTGTTGGTGTCTTCTGAAAACGTTATTTAAACAACAGTCAAAAGTCAGCTTAAAAAATATAATGAACATTAATTATCAAACATTACAGGAATCTGGAGAAGAGAATTACCTTAAAAATTGTTTCAGGAAAAAAAAAAGAAAAAAAAAAATCATTCAGTTAAGCTACGCAAAGCAAACATTTCCTAGCATTGAAATCAACCGGGTGTGGATCTCAAGTTATATTATTTATCTAGTTTTGTGAGAAATGTTTCAAGAAATAAAAGTTTGGAAAAATGTCTCCAAATCATAAGAAAGTACAATTTAATTTTCAAATGTGAATCATTTATATTCGTCTTACAAACCAGATTCTATCAATAGTTTTTGACAAAGTTTTCAATAATGAATCAATGAAAATGTATTTTAGAGAAAAAAAAAGGTAAATTTCCTTTCGACAATAAAAGGAAAAATTCTCACTCAAATTTTGTTTCAAATGGATGAGATAAGAAAACTATCAGTGAACTTTCATTTTTCCCTGAAGAAAAATGACTTTCAAAAAAGTTTTTATCTTCAGTTATATCCAAAAAAGACTAACATTGTTCCTGTTTGAGAGAGAACTATGATAGCAATATTTCTTTGAGAAATACTTTCAACGTGTTAAATTCTGCACTTTCATCCTATCGAGTTGATGGTCTAAATAACTGTAAAGACATTCCATGCTTTGCGATGCATGTAGAATTTAAAACTTGCAAATTAGTAACATGCAAACAACAGGTTCCACATGGAGATTAAGAGGCAGCTTCTTATAATAGTTTACTCCTTGAGATTCTTCATAAATGTTTATTTTCAAAAAGTCATGAGAGGCAAAACCCTTATCCTTTCTACTACTTCTATACACACAAAGTGTGGCTATTAGGTAATGAGACTGGGCCTATCTAAGTCAAACCACATGGTATACATTGACCAACAGGCACACATAAACAGCACCTGAAAGTTTCAATCTGCTCACGTCTTCAATTCGCTGTTGCGCATCACTTGCAGTAGACAGGTTTTTCCTACGTCATAAAAATTGACGGTTCAAAATCCGAGCAACACATCAATTTTAGATTTTTGGGGAAACTGAACCAAACAGTTTTCAAATCTTTGGGGATGCTGACAGGGAAGGGGGAGAATGCACATCACGTGCATGCGTGTTCAAGCGTCACTAAAGATTGATGCATTACTCGATTTGTAGGGAAATCCTAAAAAGTATCATGGAGGGGAGAAATGAATATCTATTATCATTGTACCCACTCCATCTTCCCCTCTCTAATCGTGATGAGCGAACTACTTTGAATTTTTTCCATGAAGCCCCCCCAACCTCCACCTCAGAAAAAAAACAAAAAAAAACAAGCTCTTAACTAACCAGATATTCGAGATAATCAAAAGTATGTAAAAGGAACACTTGTGATTACTAAGAGGAAAGAAGAGAACATGAAGCAACACTCTTAAGCAAACAGCATAAGTGATGATCAGATGAAATTTATGATCGAGACCTACACTGAAAGATTAAACAAAGTTAATTTCAAATGTATAAAGCAACAAATTTCAACAATTAAAAACAAAACAAAAAAAAAGAAATATTCTTCATAAACCAAACAAAATTTAAAAGAAAATAAAAAAATAAAAGATAAAAATTAATAATGAAACAAATAAAATGGAACCAATTGTTGTTGGGGGGGGGTTTGTGTGAGCTGTGTATGAAGCACAGTTAGTTGACAGACCATGGCAGTAAGCTGTAGCAAAAGGGGATAAGAAAAAAACTGGGAAATCAAGGCAGTGATAGTTCGAGGCTCGGCAGACAAGAAAGAGCAGCCAAAAAAGGGGCAAGAATAGGGAAGAGGAAGAAGGGTGGTCTAATTTTCAGCCAAAAAAAAAGGTGATAGTAAGTAGCATTAAGAGTATTTAGTAGTCATTGGTAATACTAAGTGATAGTAATAGGTTGGAATTGAGAATCATGCCATTTAGAAATAGTGCACCTACTGGGGTATCCAATCCACCAAGAAGGCCCGGTAGGGAACGGTTGGCCTGGTAGTCGACCAGACCTCCTGGAATATGATGGACTGCAGTCAAAATCACTCTGGTCGTAACTACAGCCTCTGGAGTGCACCTCCTCTATCATCAGCTGAGATCCTACACATTAAGAAAATTAATGCCGAAGGGATCGAAAGCAGCTTTTAGACAACAAGAAATTGCAGCTTCTTTCATAGAACAAGCTAAGACCCTATTCAACTCTCAACATATTGTCTAACAAAAATCTAGTAGAGATAAAAAAACAAATTTATTTTTGGCAACCAACTTAATTATACAAATATATTTCTAACAATCTACTCTGAGAAATTACTTTCAAATCAAAAGATGTCAAAACACCAAATATGAAAAAAAAAAGTGATAATTGAATGAATCATGCAGATTTTTTGTTTTTTTCAAATGTTAAAAATTTGATTTCTAAAAATTCTTATCAGATAACTGGAAAGAAAAAAAATATTCTTTTTTTTGGAAGCCACTTTCAACTGTCAATGTACCTAAATTAAAGTGTTTTTCAACCATTATTAATTTTTTTGACTAGATTTTTTTCTTTCAACCATCAAGTTACGTTTTATTGCATCTTCTTCAGACTGTTAGTCTACAGCAGTAAGTAAACAGCATTGATTGGAAGTGAAGAATAAGCCCCAGGCAAGACTCCAGCCTATCAAATTATTAGAGAACCCACTGATAAATTTTGGAATATCCCATTGATATGATTGAAGGGAAATATAGGACACTGGGATTCACTGACCTGTAAACAGAATGTGAAACAATGTTGGTCACTTTTGATGATCAAGAATAAACAGTTATGATAAACAAACAGAAGTTCAATATATTTATCACTTGTTTCCACTAAACAGAAATAAACAGTGAGTTCTGCTTAATTTGAGCTGATTGCTCACCATTGTAGACTGATGGTTAGAGCAGTTGCAACGAAAACAACTAAAATTGACATGAAAGTAAGTCAAAATTAACAATGGCTGACAAAGCATCATCTTATCCAAAGATAGTTGAATGTTATTCAGCATTTTATCAATTAGAACATGAAATGGTAATAAAAGTTATATAATAAACTTTTAAAATATATTCTAGCATCAACCCTACAATTAATAACTATCGGGAAAAAAAAATTATTTAATATGTATCCCTATATGTACTAAAGAATTCAGCTTTGATACGATACTGTCTAAATATAGATATAACTGACAATCAGTTTTCATCAAATACTCAAAACGTGGGCTATAAATTAACTATCATCTTGTATTTAATAGCATATAAGCAATAACAAATATCTTCTCTGAAAAAAGACTTATGCAGAAGTCATTATTTGCATTATGATAAAAAAAAACAAAAAAACATTCGATGAACGTCAAACTACATCACTTTGGAATAAAAATGAATATCTTTGAAACGAAACCAATTCAGAAGATATAAAATCAAAATCAACTACAAAACCATTGATTACACTTACAAGATTCTCCTTGAGTAAAGAAGTAAAACTTGAAGCACACAATGAGTGTAAAAAGTATTCAATACATATCAAAATGTTTATTCTAACATCTTTATACACCTTCAAAATTGACATTATATGGACCTGAGTTTGTTTTTGTTTTTGTTTTTTGTTTGTTTAAAAAAAAAAATGAACATTGAAAAGTTACTGTATAGACTCATAGATAAGTCCCATTGAATTCTGAGTCAATATTTCTATACATGTCATAGACCTTTGTGTTGGTAAGGAAGGTTTGGTAGATGGGCTACATTTTTCTTGTAAATTTTTCAGGTAAAATATAACAACTTATCTATTAATATTTACAGTATATACAACAATCAGAAATCTTAGATCCAAATTCTATCAATTTTGAAGGTGTATAAGAATATTAAAATGAATTTTTTGAAATGTATTGAATACTTTTTACACTCATTCTATGTTTAAAAACCATGTAGTGGAATGATTGAAAGCTTAATCAGGAATTGTCTTACTATAAAATTTGCACCATAGGTGTTGAGAGTTGAAGCAGCAAAGGAATAATACTGTGCAACCCAAGCAAAATAACAACTCTTACATCTATGGAAAACAGAGAGGTAGGTCGAAGCAATCTTGAATACCATGATATCAGAATTCTTAACAGACAGGCTGAAGAATTCTCAAAAGGGAGATAACTCTCAAGCTTAAGTCAAGCTACAAAGAAATTAATTGAAAGAGAAGTAGTGTTTTTAATAACCAAATCCATCCAAAGATCACCCTCAGCAACTATTTTTTTTTTCAAAAGCTTAGTAGTTATCTTCTCAGTAGCCATGACTGACTGACAACATGGTATTGCCAAATAAATGTGTCTTACAGAGAAAAAGTGTGGGAAAAGTGTTTTGTAGAGGTTTTTATAAGCTATTAAAAAGATATAAAAGCAAAAAACAAAAACTCCTGTGACCTCACAAAGAAATAGCATTGTGTTGTGTGATTTGCTTAAATCATTTTCTTTTTCTTCTTAATTGCTTTTTTTTTTTTTAAATAAATAAAAAGGCGTGTTGGCAGTTGACTTAGCCTACCACACAGTGCTACAAGCCACAATAACCATTTACTTGATACCAAACAAACTGGCCAGCAGTGGATTGGGGAAATAAATAAAAATCATATATATATATATATATATATATATATATATATATATATATATATATAAGATGTATAAGAAAACGCAGATAAGATACGAACCTATGTGAAAATCTGATGTAATACTTGACTTGTCATCATCAAATTCAGCATCTAGATTTTTAGGGAATTTTGATATAAAATTCATACAGAAAATTTCGAAATTTGAATACAATAGACAATTAACAGTGGCTCTACTTGCCAAACTAGCATTTTTAAAGGTACACCTTGTTGACCATTCAAGATGTGGCGAATCCAGGAGAGACTGCGACAAAAAGGAACTGGATTTCGACTAATCATGTCAGAGGAAAGTTTCATAGAAGATTTAACATAAATCAAAATCCATGCATTAGTTACGAAGGATTGAATGCTCAAAATTTGTCAGGTACTAATGACTAAAAGAATCTTTGTGTCTCTTCTTGAGATGCTGATAGAATGATTTGACCTTTTTATCTTCAAGGAAATGTTAATTTTCAATCCAATCGATCATTCTTCCTTAGAATTTCATCAGAAGCTGTGCTGGTTTAATGAAGAAATTGCCATTCAGCATAATGTTTACAATCACCATTCTGAATGAATATTGAATACCTCCAGGCTTGAGACTGACAGTCCCATGATTCTGTATTTTTCTCAGATAATTCAGTAATTAGCTGTCTAATCTCCGCATCACAAGGTTAATATAACCGATGAGGATAATTTTTTCTCAGCACCTCCAACTTTTCACTCAGACCCGACTTGTGCTGGTTTATTAAACATCTTGTCTGTGTTCTCTTTGGAGTGTGACTTATATTTCTCTCGGGTCTCAGATGTCTTCAGACACAAATGAGTGCAGCTAATAATTTTTCAGCACTGGAAATTTTAATGACTAAAAACGAATTCCAGAATGTGTATTTAGGGTCAACAAAAAAAAAGAAAAAGGAAAAAAAAAGAAAAGAAAAAAAAACGGGGGGTTATTACGAGGTGGAACCACTGTTAATTGCAAACAGCAAAGAAAATATGATCAGTTCTCAAATTTTACTCAACGTTAGATTTTCAGCCATTTTATCAAATTGAAGAGGTGAATGAAATTAAAGATACAAGAATGGAATTAAGTTTATTTGATGTATTCATTATTTTAAAATGAATAAAATTAAAAATTGGTTATAAATTTTTCAGATTATCTTTCTTCCCCCACTTTTTGGAAAGTTAAGAGAGGGAAGAATGTCGGTTCATATGCGTAAAATGGAGATAGATCCTTTCAAGGCTAACTGAAGTTATGGCCCACAGGACAATCTTCCCCATGGAAGGGAAACAGAAGTGAATACATAATTATATTTTTTATTGCATTGAATAAAATAAAAAATTTTCTATTCATGCATCATTTTTTCAACACCAAATCAGTGAATGTATGGAATGTCGAAGGTTTGTATTGAAATAAAGTTTTTTTTCAGTCGAAAAATAATATACATCTAAATTACATGGGGAAATAATCCTGTAAGCCTAAGTTCATTTTAAGGCTAACAGGAGTGATCTCCATTTTACACGTGTAATCTACGTTTCTGCCTTAGATTTAGCTGTGGCTATTCTAAGACGATGAGGAAAAGTAGGTAGGGGGTTGCAGCTTTAGAGAAATACTATTTCTAGTTTCAAAATTGGAGACTTCCTAATACCCTATTTTACCCCACATAGTAAATTTTTTTTAAATACAATAATATATTCTGAACAAACTAATGTAGTGAAAACTTTGAGAAAATGTTGCAAGTTTGATTCATTTGAAATATAAATTTTAAAAATACTGATGATTTACAAAACAATAAATGAATAAAAATTAAGTCTCAGCTTTCGCTCTTAATGTTTATATATATGAATAGAAACATATAATCGATTAGCAATAAGATTATTGTAAGAAAAATTTCAATCAGTTATTGAATGACTTTCTTGTATTAATTTGTAAAATGTGATTTCTTACAAGATACAAATAAAACAGTTCTAAGGGAGATAACTCATTTGTCTAAAAGATTTTCACTGAAAGTTGATTACCTAAATGAAATTTAAAGCGCTTTAGATTTGCTAAAAAAATAAATAGATATATGTTACTTCTTGTTCCATAATAATTGTTTCATTTGCATAATTAAATACACAAATATATATATATATATATATATATATATATATATATATATATATATATATATATATATATATATATATATATATATATATATGTAACAACTATAATAGGACAGAAGTATAATTTTATTATTATTAGTTTAGTATCACATTTTCAATGAAGACAAATACTATTCTTTTAACAGAATATAAAAGTTTCATTTACATCAGCCATTCTCAACCTTTTTGGGTCACAGCCCCCTTGAAATTTCTCATGTTACAGGTCTTCTCTATCTAACAGAGATACCACACAAAGAGACAAAAATTCATTTATTATTACTTTCAGTCTGTGTGAGCTATATGCTCCCCCACCAATGGCCAATTTACATGAATATTCTTTTTTTTTTTGTAGTAAAATTACTTGAATCAAATATATAATCTAAATTAATACACACAAAGTAATTTTTTTTCAAATGATATACAAGAGTTTGAGATTCAAAGAATGTAACAACATATACCATTTACAGTCATGATAAATATGACTTACACCAACAGCACAAATATTTATCAATAAATTGACCCTAAAACCAGAAACTGGATGGGTGGACTCTAATCGTTGAAAGAATTTAAAACCAAAGAACAAAATTGTTTCACTCTCATGATTATAGCTGCTAAAAGTTTAATTGGAAGAAACAAAAATTAGATATAACTAAAAGATGAGCCGTTCAAATTTCTCTTAAATTATTTTAAAAAATAAACATGAAAATTAAGATTGAACAATGATTGACTTTTATTTAATGAAATTGCTATTTCACATATCAGGAGCTCCTTGGCAATGAACTATTCAGTATCAAACAAGAATCATATTCAGGTAACATAACTACCCCCGACAGATATTATGGAATCACCACACTCAATGGATGTTCACCAAGCTTTTTTTAACTCTGCAGTAAAACAATTTTTGTTCAATCACTGAAAATTCATGAAATATACCTCAAACAAAAAAAGATTAAATCAATGGTATATTTTCTTTTTAGATCAAGTCAAAGAAAAAACGATGGAATCAGCTTGTAATTTTCATTTCTAAAACAAATACAAGAACCAACCTAAACATGCAAATTAATTTGCAGTTAGAAGAGAAAGCTTGCTGACCTTAACAGCCTGTTGGATAAAAAGAAGTATGGCTCCAAAAGAGACATCAATTGAAACTAAGGAAAGCAAAAGAAATCTTTCTCCAATACGTGGCAGAAGATGCTGTTGGTTGATGACAGTCAACTATGTCTAAAATTTGGTGGAAGTATAAAAAGTACAAAATGGGAAGGTTATAACAAGAGAACATACAGGTAGACCAGAGGGGTGGGAACTCGAATCAATGTTTGTGACGGAACTGTAAAAAAAAATAAATAAATGGCTGAACCAAATGGGATTTATACACAGAAAAAACAAACAGAAACCAGCTGTAACACCTTAACAGAAGAAAACAAGTTTACCGTGGATTGTTGGATGAGAGTGATATTCAGTGATGAATCACAAATCTGCATTGGTCAGGTTGATGGATGCAAGAACTTTTGTCTGTTAACATTCCACCAAATCATATAAAGGTGACTGCTTGAAGAAAACAAGCAAATTTCTCCAATCGTTTATGATATGGGGGTTGCATGTCAGGTAAAGAACCAGGGGTGATTGCAACCATTACCTCAACAGTCAATGCTCAGGAGTGTGCAGAAATTTTGAACACTTCTCTTTCTTCATGATAATGCATCTTGCCAAAGAGTAAAGAGAGCAAAAGCTTTTCTTCAGGAAAGGCATATCATGATCAGTAAACGATTGAAAATTTACAGTAGACATTTTTTGAATGGTCCATAACAAGGTTCCATCTTGCACAACTGATCCGTCAACTGCTATTAAAAAAAGTTAGAACCATTAATTACCCCATTAAATAAGATAGTTGCATTCAATTTATTTTAGGTATGTTTTACCAAGCCACTTTCAGTTATCTAACAAAAATTGTTTTGCATCATATCTGAAATTTGTTTATTTTCCATGGAATGAAAAAGAAGCTGAGCAGACATCTAGCATGGTGATACCATAATGTTAGTCAGGAGTTGTTGCTGGAACCAACGAGCAGGCAAAAGAGAAGATTTCTGGAGACAATAATAAATCTACAATAGCACTGGGCCTAGAATGATTGAAATGTTCAGGTTATCCATTCAAAGGATTTCAAGAAGGAATCAAGTTTCAGATCTTTGATGAACAATCCAAACTACCCACGGAAGAAAAAAAACAAAACAAGACACTCGATGAAAGTCAAAACCCTCTACAAACAGCTAAATATGATACCCACCCCCTTAGAAAAGATTTCAATTCTTCAGGAAAGATTCACATATCTAGATCACATTTTTTTTTTTTTTGCCTTGAATGCATTGAAAGAAAAACAGATTCTGTAGAGCAAGAAGGAAAATCTTTGTAGGTAGAATGCCAAAGAATAAGGATCTAGTTCAAGAAAGATCTTCTCTCACTGTGCTATTACAGGTAGTATGTACAAATATACTTCAGGTTTAGAATCATTAAAGTTATTATTTGGACAATTATCTTCATATTTTTTTTTAAATCGAATTCTTCTCTCACCATGTTCCTCCTTGTCAATTCTATCATTTTTGTCAAGGGATCTGGGAGATTCAATGGATTCCATATTCATCAGAGAAAGAGAGTGGAATTAATCATTTTTAACAAAACTACAAAATTATGGAAAATACTTATTTTTTCAGGATTTGTAACAATTTGATAGATACCTAATCATATTTAATACACAGTTGCTTGCCAGGTGATTCCCAAAGGTTGCTGAGCTTTGTTTTTTTTGTTGCTCTGCCTTCCTCAAATGGTGTTCAATAGGTATTGACCACACCCAACTTACCTATCAAGTTTTCTCAAGTAGGTTTTTACTCTTGTACTGAATGTACAAACATCATTGATGGCACTGTACCTGAAGACAGCTTTTTGGTACTAATTAAGCTAAATATATTTTTTCTCCAGAGGATGGACTAGGGTTGAGTTTGGGTTTAGGTTTAGGAGTTGAGGTGATAGTAAGGTCAGAATGGACGACAAGATGAAATTAAAATTAAGATCAGAGAGTATTACTCGTCCATCAAACTCATAAAATCTATCACTAGGATCTTCCATGATATTATAGTACCTAGTTGTAGTCAGACACTCCAGATGCTGATTAAAGATAGATCAAAATCTGCAATGTTTGAATAAAACAGATAATTTCAATCAACACATGGTAGATGATTTTATCATCTAACTTAGAATGTGTTGTAATTACTTGTATATAATTAGAGAAATCTAATCTAAAAAAAAAAATCAAGGTCAAATTCAGGAGGTAGCATTATACAAGAGTATATACATATATAAAAAAAAAAGATGGCATGTATATTAGTGATTCTTGGCTACAAAAACTGAGGGTCACATTGTACTCTACTAAATATGGTACCCATAATTTCCTTCCATATTTATTGATCTTTTGCACGTTTGATTTGCCAAACTAATCTTATGTCAGCCACCAGTTAATACCACTTCTAGGTTTCCTTTTTCTGCTCTCTCTTATACTGTATTAACCAGAATGCCAATCTGAACTTATTCTGTAAACTATTTCACAAAAAGATTATGTTCCAGTCATTTATAATGGGAAAAAAGGGTTCATATTTAAGAAAAAATGATATAAATACTATTATAAAGATAACTTGAAGAATGATACACACATTAACACACACACGTATAAACCATAAAATCTATTAACCAAATACATCAAAATTTTCAACTCTAATAATTACATAAATAGTGACACAGCAAATAATGGCAGAGGTCGGCAGGGGTGGGTGGGGATTTGGGTGTAATGGTCTGAAGGTGGAAAAGCAATAGAAGACGGCTTCTCAAATTGGGGTACCCAAGAGAAAGGGGTGGAGAGGGAGTGCAAAACAATGTAAGAACACTGGAATTTTGTTAATAACCAAAAACAAACTTTGCACAGGGTTGTCAATCAAGAATGATATACGGGTGTGTCTCGCTAAAACTACCCTTGGAACCCAGATACTTGCTGGAAAGAGTCCAGTCATCCACCTTATCAAATCTGTAACATCAAATTACTAACAAACAGGTCTGGTTAGTCACTCAATAGAAACCATCATATGACCAATGTCTTGGCAGCATGCCATGTTGAGGGTGAAATCAAAAAATTTGATAAAGGAGTAGATTGATGAATAAATTCCTCCTCTCGCCTTTCGTTGGTCATGATCACTAAAAAAATCTGACTTTTGAAACAAAAAAAAACAAATAAAATCAAAAAAACAGTGGATACAAACTAAGGAACCAATTTAGCATAAATTCACATGGTAAATTGAACGAACCCAATAATAATAAAAACTATTTGGCGGGGGGTGGGGGTGGGGGTGGAAAAGTCTTTACTAGACATAATAAGGAGTATTATGTTCAGCCCTCTAACTCTACCATTGCGGCCTATACACGAGACAAATGGATAGATAGATAACCATCCATTAAGCCAGCCAGATTCACTTGAAACCAGAAGAAAACTATGGTGACAGTTTTGGTCAATGGTCCCTAATACTACATGTCTATTCAACAGTATCCATAAATTTCAAATTATTCTTTATAAGGGGGTATGCCAACATTGACAGGATGAACAGGTATGCTGGAAGAAGTTTGAGAATCCCTGAAATAGAGTCAAGGAAAGCATAGATACCTCTACCACCGACCCCTAACTATCCCCTACAAGGTTAAGCGGCTTAATGTCCACATTTCACAGCACTTGAATCTCATCCAATTAAAATAACAACTAACTGCAAAGACAAATGCAAAAAACTTTCACTCAGAACTTAGGGTTGTTACGTTAATTATGTCTTCGAAATGCCCAATAGATCTATCTCTGTCTCATCAGTTTTTACATTTAGTGCATATTTAGTATATGCAAACGTAACAATTATAATGGGACAGAGGTAGTACATCACAAGCCAATGGTACTTGCAATTATTCACTACACTGGAACCCCTGATGATTTCATTAAAAATTTAATAATGAATGTTCTAAGTTTCAATACAATCAGTCAGAAACGGATCTTTGAAAGGTTTTCATGATTCAGGGCTTTAACAATAAGCTGCAATATTTAGTACAAATGGAGAGAAGAGGTGTGAGTGTGTGTTGAATCATTAAAATCATCATATGTTGCAGTAAAGCATATTGAAAAGGGACCTACTTCATTGAACCAGAAACTGAACACTTACAAATCAGCACTACATTATCCAGATTTATTTTTTTACAAGTCAATTAATGGATATGTTATATAATAATTCATGGAGATACTAGAATTTCTATTAGATCACTTGTTGCAAAATAAAATTCTGAACTGGTTTCAAAGAAACACCTTAATTTTGAATTTAAAAAAATAAACAAATAAAATTAAGGTCTCAGCAAATCCTTTCATCAGTGGTTTTACTTCTTTTGTCGCTAAACCCAGGAGTTGTCTAATCCACTAGTATATACGGTACGCTGTATTTTATCAAAGTTTGCATGATTTAACATAAGGCACATTAATCACTGATGTATAATACGTTTAAAATGATTCATACATTTTTAGCTCAAGACAATACAAGTTTGTTTTTCTTTTCAAGGCTCAGTGAGAGAAGGAGTCTTCTAGAATGAGAAGTAATTTTCTATTTTTCTCTTGATATTCACTGAATATTCTTTCAGAAATTTAAAAACAAAAATAAATTTGCTGAAAAATCTTAAAAGGAATATGACTTAATTACATTGAATCGAACCTGCCTTCCAATCTTTTGAACAACTTACCTATCACAATATTTCAATTACTTTTGACTCGATTTCAACTTTCAATTTAATTTTTGTTTTTCCTTTCATCAGAAAATTAAGATGAAAGTAAAAAGTCAAAATTGATAAAAACATTGTGTTACAATACTTCATCCAATAATATGAATAATTAAACCAACATATGACACGAAAAGGGACACATATTCATAAGAATCGAATAGAGATGATTATAACTGAGTAAGTGTCATTCTGAGTGGATTTTTTATCATATAATTCAGAACCAGGAGATAACTATGATTATTCGTGAGGTCACAGATCAATATCCATTTATTTTCTATTAGTTAACAAAAGTCACAGTACCATTGAAAATGACAGCATATATGAATCTGATATTTACTATACCAACAGTAAAAATGAAATGAATTAGACAAAAACATTTCAGCAGTCAATAAATGAACTTATATATCAGTGAACTGACATGTATATGCTCATTCTTTTTTTTTCTTTTTACCTTTCCTTTGGAGTATTACAGACAAAAATTGAAAATACAAACACACGATTTAGCACAGACCGGTGGTATGTTCACTTACAGGCCCTGCTGACTTACAATCTGGAAATACATGGAACTCCTTCCCCCAGATCTTCGTTCGCGGAGATGAGCCATAATTATTATAGTAGATTGAGAAACAGGGGAGAAAACTATGATTATTAAACGAGGTCACAGATCATTTCAACTGTAGATAAGGCTTATTTTCAGGCTAAGCACTGATCATTAGAAAAGTATAAGGCAAGCAAGTTTTAACAGTTAGGGGAAAGATTTAGATATTTGCATTATATTAAATATTGGTTGGCCATTCAAAAGATTAAAATGAGCTGCATGTTCATGGGAAAAAAAAACAGACAGATGGAATGTATAATTCACAGAGATGATGATCAACAAAAAGTCAAGAACAAAAAAAATATTTTAATAAAAAGAAAATAAAACAAAATGTTTGAGCCTAAAAATGTGGGGAAAAAAGGAAAAAAAAGTAAATCTTAAATAATAAATGAATTCGGTATCAATTGATACAATAAAGTGTCTTTAGAAGAATTTCTGCCTGAAAAAACTTGAAAGTACACACACAAGTTGAAATATCAAAATTAATCAGTCAAATTTCAAAAGAACCAACTGAGGCTGTTTCCACTGGTTCCTAATTAATTTTAATGTTTTAAATAAGCAGTATCAATATATAATGCAGTGTCTATTAAACTAATCAAGTGACATTATTTCACTATGATAATTACAATATTGTTGTCGGCTTGTTCCTCACTTACTAAGGTTGCCAGATTCTTTGGCCACACGACTAAATTAGTGCGCTCATGGGAAGATATCAAGTAACTTCAGTAACAAAATATTCAAATACCTTAAAATCAATTAGCAGACCAAATTAAACAGCTTCAGTACCAATATAATCAAATAACTTGAAATCCATCTTCAGACTAAGATTATACAGAGAAAATGGATTATATTACAAACGTTTTTAATCTATTGTTCACCTATATTGCATCATATCATTCGCAATTAAGGGATAGTTATCTCTAGTAAATTTTCCTTCATTGCAAAATCTTGATTTTTAGATCCAAATAACTGTAGCAAATTTGAAAAATACCAAATGACAACTCTGCTGCTAGCTAGGATCAAGGGATAATTGGTCTTTCTAACTTGTGCAGGCTTGAAAGTGGCTGTGGAGCCTAATCTGTACAATGCAGACCTGTCAGCACTAACGATGAGAGAAACCCTAAGCCAGTGGTGTTTTCAACTCCTCCAATCTGTGCTCGTTGTTCAAAGTGAAGATTTACTTGTGCACATCAAGTTCACTCTTTGCGCACTTCCACAGTAGTTCAGCAAGTCAAGACATACAATATATTTCAGCGGATAAGGCAACTTTCAGATAAGATGAGAGCCTAATTTCAGATGGAAATTCATGGTGATTGCTCAGTTCAGTCATTGTTTTTTACCTGGCCAACAAGATGATCCCATTTTGGAGAACGTTTTTTTGGATGTGCCATGTGTTGTCTTATCCGTCAAAAAATACATCATATAGAAATACATAATCACAAATGTTGAAGAAAACATTGTTTTCTTAAAACGTTGAAAATTCTGATTATATATTCCAGCATTTAACCAGCTGTTCACTGAGGAGTGATGTCAGTATTTACATTTAAACTCTTAAATTCATACAAAAAATCCAAACAGTAATATCAAGGGGAATAACTATAGACCAACACCTTTACACAAATCTACTTTCTAAGCTCTCAGTCATAATGATTTTGTTCCAATAGAAAAGTTTCCCTTTGAATTGAGGGCGGTTTACAAAATTAAGAGTTAGATTCACTAGTCCTGCTAATTGGTCAACAAGGTATAAACTCAAATTAATTAGGAGTATGAGTATATACAAATATTTGAATTTAGTCATCAAAAATTTGACCAATTAATTCTTTTAAAAAAACTTTGCATACAAACACTAAAGCAATCAAGCCACAGAATCCTATGAGACAACATCTAACAAGAAAACAATATCTGAATGGTATTTGATTTAACAACATTTAGTGAAAAGATAGTTTTACAAGAAAATTCACAACTGGTAGCTGCTGTACCAAGACCAAAGAGAAGAATAAGAATTAACAAAAAGAAATACATCCATCTTACACAGTTTAATAGCTTTGTACAACAGAGTTGCCAGATTTGGCCAGAAGTGGATATGATCAGTCTCAGGGAACACTTACCCAATACAAAGTGTTGAATTTGGAAATAGAGAGTTTCTAAATCTAGAAACCCTGTCGTACAATCATGCCAGATTATATCAACCATCAACATTTATTCAATTGTCAATTCGTGATTATCTCAGTTGATGTGAGTAAAGTGAATCTGATAAGTTAATTAGTGGTGTCTTTACAAATAGTCAGTTTGCAAAGTACAAAGACCAAATCTACTTACCTACAGTCCCTAAATAGCTAGCCCTTGAACTAAGGCTTGATCCTGTGTTTAAAAATAAATAGATAAATAGATAAACACAAGTCAAAAGATAGTTCATGTCAACAATTAAAAAAAAGTTAGGTATTTTTTTTGATGTTATTCAACCTATTTGTGGGGGCTGAATGCTCTGCCGCTTAACTTTCAAATTCATTCGAATAATTAAAAAGTAATTCAAGGGGAGGAACTCTCAATTTAAGTTACCTCCCTTGCATATTTCGGTGATATTTTCAAGTTCTCTTTTAATCCAATTCACAAGAGTTCAATTTTTTCGTCCTATGCATTGAAGAGTTCCACAGCCATTAAAAAGCAGACTATGAATCTAAGAATTAAAATTAATGTATAAAATTAAAGTGAACAAGCAACATATGAAAAGTACTAAAGAAAAAAAAAAGAAATCAAGAAAAATTAAGTTGGATATTGAAAAATACAATTCTTATTTGCAATAGATAGATATAAGAATCATTATTATATATATATATATATATATATATATATATATATATATATATATATATCACAAATAAAAATAGATAGATTCCCATCACCTGGAAGGAGACACCTTATTTCATTTAAAAGCAACCTGTATTCATTTTTCTTCAGGGGTGGGGATTACTTGTTGGAGAAGATTATTCAACTTTTTTTCTCCAAATACATATTCACTCTTCCTTATCAATCCAAACCATTGAGAACGCAATTATGATTTTATCAACATAATAATGTTCTACTTGAAAGTTACATGAAAAGCATAACTACAAAAGTCTCGAGTTTTTTTTTTGGAGGTGGGGTCTTTTCTTCCCTGTAGTGCTTTTATTACAAAAATGCTTTTCTTATAAATTCACTTTCCATTAAATTAGGGCACTGCCAATACCAAAGGTGCAGGTTTCAAAGGAACCAGACTTCATGGTGCATTGAGCAGCCTGCCATAATGGTCATCTAAAATAATTTTCTGTCCACCATATGAAACTATGGCTTTGAAGTTTTTAATTTACTCCTTCTCAGTGTTGCCAATTTAGATATTTTATATCTAAATTTAAATCTATCGCCGATTTAGATCTTTTGAACCTGAATTTAAGATCTATAGCCAATTTAGATATTAACATAAATCTAAATTCAAATTCAAGATAAGTAAAAGATCTATAAACTGGAATTAATTAGATTTCTCTAGAACCGTCAACTCAAAAAACTTCAAACTAGACACTACTTCCTTGTGTGCAGATCAATATATCTGGCTAATATCAACTTCATACACTGGCCAGCTGCCAAGTATTCAGAGAGCATACGCATCTCTTCAACTGTATTTATAGAATATAATAGTAACATCTTTTCATTGTGAATATATTTTGATGTTTGAATGAGTTACTTGCCAAAGAGCAAATAAAGAAATCAGGAGAAACAATGAAATCTACAAAAGATCACAAATTGTCGGAAGCAGGCAGTTGTCAATCCCATTCATTCACAATAAGTAGTGATTCATCCTTAAATTAGGCAGAGACGCAAATAGCACTCTTTAAGCATCATGAACACTTATAAACCATTTCATTAGAACTATGTCAAGACCACATCTCTTCACAGTCTACAAGTATATACTAAACCTTTTCAGACTTTTTCCCCATTCCAGAAAATATATTGGCCACCCACCACTTAAAGATTGTTAAAATGATTCAATGAAAATCAAATTTTAATATACATATATTTGATATACACAATATTTTTCAACATTTGTTTGTTTTTTCTAATGAAGACAAAGAGTAAAATCTCTAATCAAGAAAAATAACCTTTAACAGCAAAGATTTGTCTCCCCTGAAAACCTTCCAATTGCTAGACTATCATTGATCTTGCTCAACTTAATACCCTATGTCTGCCGTTAAATAATGCTTAGCAAGGTGGCCTTGTGGCAGACTCATCTAAATATATACTTTCGATTCTCAAGATGTCTATGATTCATATACCTTTACTTATCTCACAACCCGAGTGCAGTGTCATCATGGGTGTGTCAAGGGCTAGATAGACAACTCAGATTCTAAACTGATGGGCTCCTTCAGGCTATCTCCCAGATTGGTTGTAAGCTATGGCAATCTGCCCTAATATTAACCATTGGTAGGGAAGAGAAGAGATGAATTCATGCCTTTCCTATGGGCATTAGTGTGAAGTGAATACAAACTGTCTCAATTCATCCATTCATTATCCATGCTAGTAACTGTTCTGCCAATTCACACCTCTATAATCACATCATTCAAATAGCTACTAACTGAAACTTGCTTTATCAGACGGTTTTCAACTTTATATATATATATGTGTGTGTGTGTGATTATAAATTGCATTATATTACATTGAAATTTATTTGAAATGGTCTCCTGAAATTAAACATTGAATGTATCATTTGGCCTAGACAATTGTTTATTCTATTAGCATTGTGTAGGCCAAATGATACATTCAATGTGTAATAAGAGAAGACCATTTCGAATAAGAGTTCCAATATAACACAATTCATAATCATTCTGACGGATGATGTGTCCATTTCTTTTATATATATATATATATATATATATATATATATATATATATATATATATATATACACACACACATTGAATGGAAAATAAAAGTTCAGTTTAGCATTATAGTTACATTGGAGAGCCTTTACTCTATAAACCTTGAAGAAAAAAAAAAAAAATTTCCTCAAAACTTCACTTCGAAACATTCCCTGATGTCCATAGAGTATGTAAGCAAAATTTGGTGCAAATGTTTAAGAGGGGCACACAATGATAGAAACAGTTGTTTTTTATAATAGAAAAGACAACCACTCTACTGAAAAGATTGAAAATGTACAGTAGACTTCCTTCAAATCTAGGACAAGTATTTTAACAAGATTACAAAACGCAATCATTCTACGAACTATGTTTTGGAATAATTCTTTGACCAGTTATCAACAATAGGATTCCAACAATGAACCATGGAAAAAAACCTGCCTAATTTCTTCTACAATTAATCCCCAATGGTTTTCACTTTCAATGTCTGAAGAATTCTTCATTTTATTCTGCAAGAGACTACAGAGCAAATTTGCTTTATAAGGAGGCAAAAGTTGAGTCAGAATTCTTATCTCTCAACTTAAGTGCATGCAATTAAACTAACAGGGCCCCACACAGAATCATAATAGCTCTAAGACGCATCACATCCCCTCCATATTATAAAAAGAAACATTAAAATTTATATATATATATATATATATATATATATATATATATATATATCAAATATCTTTTTGCATGAAAAAATGCATTATATAAATGTACTATACAAAATGATGTTGAGTACTTGTATAAGTTAGCATAAATTCTAAAATATCATTTAGATACTGAAAATGTGTGCCACAGCTCCAGGGGCACCAAGGTATACTAAAAAATTTCAATAATTAAAACAACATGTAATAGGTGGCCGTCTTGTGTTTCATTCAAAGATTTGAAGAACTACACGATGAACAACAGTTCCACCAATCCCACTAGTGATTACAAATGTTAAGACGATACATGAGTTTTTTCCACCAACCAAACTAGTCTAACCACATCAACGTAAATGCTGATGTTCAGTATTCTCTGATTTGGGGCACCTTGAAAAAAAGTCCCCACATACTAAGGGCACCGTGATTTGAAATAGTTTGGGAACCACTGCTTTAGACAATTTGTTTTTAAACTTGAGATAGAAATAACTCTAAGACCTAATTTTATGCAATAAATTGGAGTTTTAGTTCACCAATGTCAGGCACAGGGGTGCCAAGTGGCCTAGCAGTTACCGGTACAGGAAATAGAATTGGCCAATATAACAGTCTCAATTGAAACTCAAACTAACTCCCATTTTGCACTAATGTCATTGAGAAAGGCATGAACCCAAGTCTTGCCCATCTATGAGTAAATAGTAGGATAGAGTCTTTCAGAGCTGTGGGGCAATCCATCAAAGAAAATATTACTCTGACAGAAAAAACCTTTGGGTGTAGGGACTGGCAACTCCATCCCAGAAAAACTCACTTGCTATTAGAACCACAGAAAGTGATCTTTTTCACCATTTCACAGTTTGGCTTCTTTCATCACTTAATAATGACACTAAGTGCAACTTGTTCTCTTATTTTGCTGCTCCCCACATCATTCTGTCATTTCAGGGTTGATGAAATAATATTGATGGTTCCTAGTGAAGTTATGACGACCTAATGCATTCAAATCCTCCATAGAGTATCCCCATCAACCATCAGAGTAGATAGTGGATTCTTCAACAATGTATTCCTGAATAAAATTCTGTTTCTGCAGTTCAAAAGTAATGAATAGCTGCCTGAGGAGTAAACATACAAAAAGCAGAACTGATGAGGGGACTGGTGAAATGGAGGTACAAAGCACAATGATTGAAGTACACATAATGGAAGAAGTACCAAAGTTTTTTTAACAACTTATAATACTTGCAATCATCATTCTGACATTTGTATAACGTACTAAAGATCGAAACTTAATTTCCTATGATTGAAATCCTACATGAGTAGTTATTTCTTCATTCAAAGTGAAATCCGCATATTTCAAAAATCATTCAGAACCTTTCTTTGAATTATAATAAACATCTCATAAATCAACATCAAAATCAAAATGAATGAAATGAGAAATAGCATCACAGCATGACTTTTTGAAGATTCAAAAGATATATATCAAAGCAAAGTTGTTCAAGTAAAATTATTTGAGTAATTAGAATAACCATATTTACTGGAGAATAATACAATCATGAATATGTGACCCACTTTTAAAAGCTGAAAAATTGGTTATATATATATTCATATGTATACACATTAGTTACAATACAGAGTATAATGCTATCCCCCAAATATCTTGCATTATACAAATACAATAAATGAAAAGTAACAGCTAAAACTATTGACCACAGAAATTTGTTCATACCAAAAAGAAAAATAAAGAAAAATAAATGGGAAAATTATCTCAAGAAAATAATGGAAGAACTGGGATGCATTAAATAATGGCTGAGAATGATAATGAAACTAGTTTCATTGCCAGAAAAATATCTTATGAAATTCATTTTTGGTGGTGATAGGAGAAGCAACAGAAATGTAGAAGTTCATGGGGATTAATAAAGTAGGTTAGGGTTATTCATTGATTAGAGCAATCATTACTCTTCATAAATGATATCTTTTCTTCACTTCTTATTGCTTCCTATATTTTACAACTCTATAACCTCTCAATCTACATTTTAAAAAAAGTGATCCAATTCAGACATGAAAATCATCAAATAATAAATCTTCCTCTATGGTATCTTATAGTTTGGACATCTTGATTTCTATGCAAATATTGATAGTGAACTGTAAAACGATGAAAAGGATCCTGTTATCATAGTAACTGATAAACTATTATTTTCCAAGTATATTGACAATGCTACTGTTAAGGCAAACCTGATATATCATACTTTTTTATAGACAAGAACGTGTTCCACATATTGTATAAGAGTTATATTCATCCGCATCTTGAGCATTGTGCGGGCCTGGTCATTGTACTTGAAGAAAGAAAAAAATGTGTTAGGGAAAAGTCCATAGATGAACAACTAAATTAGTACCAGAATTAAAAAGTAGGAATTATGAGGCCAGGTTAACAGATTTACAGGTAAACAGCACTAAAAAATAGGAGGGATAGGGGAAACATCATATAAATGTTCAAGATTATACATGGTTTGGAATAATAGTCAACACTGAAATATTTTTTCAAGAAGGGACTTTGGAAAGAGAGGGTTTTTGAAGGCCCCAAGGATGAATAAATCATCACCGATATTCATCAGATTATTCTCCCTGAAGCTGTTGACTGTGAGAGAGGAACCCATTATCAAGAGCCAGGCATTGATTCCTTCAACACCAACAGGGCCGCCACTAGGTATCTTTCAAGACCGGAATCGGGCAAATTTAGAACTGAAGAAAATTATTTGGTTCCAAAAATAAAAATTTGAAAATAAAGGAAAATTCACAAATGACAACAATCCCTTACATAGAAAGGATAACAAATATACACCAATGTATGAAAAAAATATTCATTTTGATCATTTTACTCATTAATGACGATGGATTTCAAGTTATTTGATTTGGTCCCAAGACAATACATATTTGGTCTTGGGCAACTAGAGACAGCTAGCAACCCTGAACTGCAATAGTAATAATATCTCCCTTCAGTAAGTAGTGTAAGAGTTATTCCCCTTGATTCTAACTGTACCTCTAGCGGATCTGTATTCGTGAGGCTATGTACACATGTGAATACAGACAAAACAGGCAATTCTTGATAGCACAACTACCTCATTAAAAAAATAAGTTTTTAAAAAATTAACAAATCAAACATTAAATTTCCTTTGTAATAAAATATATATATATATATATATATCTCAGTATCTGGACAAAACTTGTGACATTTTGAGAGGAGTCATTATCACTTCAAGTGTTGTCCAGACAACTGATCTTATTTTTTGCTTTTTTAAATCAATTCATTCTACAGCCTTTTTCAGGTGTACAATTATAAAGCAGACAAACGATGATCATTCATCAAACAGTACTTGCATACACTACCTTAGAGAGAGAGATAGAGAGAGAACAAAAAGCCCTGTATAAAACCAAAAGATAAATTCAGCCATTGTTTGCAAAAATCAACTCAAGTATACAAATGTAATCTTGAAAGCCTGGTTTATCTTGGGAGAAAGTAAGGCATATGTAGTTGTGTTTGCAAAGTGGTGAAAAATTCCATTTACATGGTTATAGTTAAACATGTTCTCAGTATTTTTTTTACTTCAAAAGTCACAATTTTTCTGATGGAAGTGAATGCTTCCAGCCACATAAAAACAATGGAATATGTATAATTATTTCAAAATTTTGATATTTTGAAAGTCAAGTTAAGACATTTTGGAAATATTCTCCATGTTTTTTCTTCTTTATTATCATTGGCAGAATGTACCCTATGGTTTTAAGCACCTCACTTGTATAGCTCAAGAACCTAGAATGAATTGGCTGATATCAAAGAAACAAAAAGAATGAAATCCATAATCCCCAAAACTCCCAATAGTCTATATTGATAATCTAAACAGAAACTGTATCAAGACAAATGGATTATATATAATCCCACCAAAGGAGAGATCTAATGGAATGCACACACACAATTTATAATGGAACTCTTCAGAAATCTATAAAACTCAGATGCTTAAATAACAAAATGAAAGATTTTGATTCTTACAGATCTTGAGGTCTAGATGTAAAAATTGTACATGTTAACCTGCTTAAGGCTTGGGTTGCCAGGCAGTAAAGGCTATGAGCAAGGCATCCAGGTCATCAAATATGACAGTAAATAATGCTGTACAACTTTTTTTTTTTCCATTGTCCCTGGGTAATAAGTGTTATTTTCTAATTGATTGTGCCGACAAAGTATAGCAAAGGTCAATTATTCCATCAAAGTTTGCTTTTGTGACCAGGATGGTGATGATTTGAAATCCACTTATTTTCAGTTTGATAATGAGAGAATTGATACATTTTTAATCACAGCAAGAAAAAACAACTACACATAAACATCACAGTCATGGTCACAAAAAGCAATTACAAATAACACTTATTACTCAGAAGCAAAAATAAGTTTCTACATTGGTCAATTTTCAAAATTATTAATCCTGGCAACAGGTGGAGTCAAAAAAAAAAAAAAAACTGTCTGGATAGATTCATGACATACCGTCTAGATGGCGGTTAAATTGACTGGAACTTGACGTTTCTGTAGAGAGATTTGTGTTGGTCGTATCTACCGACAAAGTATCTCCCGTGCCACTCGGATCTGATAAATCCAAACTGTTGGCATTGGGCTCGTAATGGTGTGCGGATCTTAACCTGTTGTCTAAGCTGCGACGAGATCTTCCCTCATCTTCTAATGGTCCATCCTCGGCTGTATCGGTACTTCCTCGATCTGAACCTACAAAAATAATTTTAAAAAACTTTGAAATGTAAACAAATAAAAATGATCAAAAATGCAAGAATGTTTTCAAAAGTTTACTAAAGAGTCGATTATAACAAACTGAGAAACTGTTCCCAATAACATACAGCTGAATTTACATTAAAAAAAAAATCCCCTGAAAGATGCCACAATATGTGCACACACACACACAGAGTCATGAAAACTTCTCCTTGAAAACCCATTTGGCCATGATTCTGTGACATGAGGTATACATAATATTCTAGTGAAACCAAGTTAAGAATTGGTGGATAGAATAATCTAGCTAAGCATTGGCTAAAGTCAAATTGAAAAAAACATAAGCAAAAGAGATTTTAAACAATCAGTATCTGATTAGTTGATATCAAGGCAGGCATCTGGTTAAAATACTTCCATTCGATACCTCACAAATCCATCTAAAAGAACCTTCAATATTGTTTCTCAAATCCCATAAAAGGAAAAAACATGTAAAATGTGTTAAAAGCAAGAAGATCAGGATACAAGTTTGAATGAACCACAATGGTAACCTCAAAAATATAGAAACAAGATTGAATGAAATTAGGTTATTTAGGGATGAGTGACATAGCTCATCTGGTATAGTGAAAAGACGATATCTGAAGTCCTGCTGTCCAAGTGATTCCTTTTAATCTGATGTTTCATCGAGCTTATTTTCATGAAGAAATGTGGAGGTTACACAAGAAAATAGTATACTTATGAGTGGTCAGTGACTTGTGGTGGGCAGGGATAGTAGTTGTGTGGATCTCTACCCACCACATTACTTGATAAAGCAGAGTTGGGCAAAACATCAAATTAAAAGACATTGTTAATACAGTATAACATTTGATATTGTTATTTCATTCTTACATATAAGTCAGTTCTGTCAGTAATGTTTACATTAATCCCTGACCACTGAAAATCCATTTCTCCTTGATTTTCAATGCACAATATATATATATATATATATATATATATATATATATATAATTATATGATTCTTTCTTCTATTGTAGGTACTCTTCAGAAGTTAGTACACATAAGTTTTCCAACAGAACGTGGACCAGTATCAATTTTTTGAATCCATATTCTATTTTCTATATCTGTTCACATGTTAAGTGTAATATGGAAAATTTTGGCATCAGTCTCTATTTTTTTGTAAGAAAGACGTGTTGGTTTCAGTTTGAGCCAACTGAATCAAAACTCAGGATAAATCTTTCATTATCTACATCTATAGCAGTCTGTACATGTAATTGTAAAACCTATTCTATTATCAGGGGGTAAATTTACAAGGGGACAAATATTTACTCAAGTCATGGAATTCTTTAACTCTCCACAAAGAATCCTTATGATTTCACCATTTGAGGGAAGGGTGCAAATATAATAGTCATTATTATCAAATAGCATGGTACCCATGAAAAATTACAAGATTACTTATGTATGGATTGACACTTCTGCCCAGGATCAGAATATCAGTAGGCTTAACGGCAAGTGTTATACACACACACACACATTGCATTTTATACATGTGCAAAGAGTTTCTGTTAAAATATAGCTCTTCTCAGATTAAGACAATAACTTCAATAACATGATATGTATGATCTTAAATCCTATCAAAATCCACGAGGTCTATACCAACTGGGTGGTAATGCTTTCCTCCGATATCCTTATAAAATAAACAAGCATTTCATCCGACAATTCCTGATCTTTGTTCTTTAAGGATATATCTATCATATTATGTAATTGATTGCACCAAACAAGGGATTCTTTTTGAGTCTTAGAAAGAGGTAGAGAATGAATACAGGAATGAAGAAAAACTAATGATGAAGACAATCGGAAATAAGTCTAAGAAGATTGATGAGGATAATTGGCATATTACCCCACATCAAGGATGCTCTGGCTCAAGGACACATCCCATTTTTGACTTGTACTCAAACAAAAATAGAATGTGAGGCCTATGAGAGAGAGCTTTCAGTCTGTAGGAACCAAGGTAAATTTTCAGGATTTATTTCACTGAAGAAAATAATAGTGTTTTCGGCACAGAAGAATATGGTTATTTTTAACATCCAGCAAGAAAGAATGATTATGATTATTATAATGATAAAAATTAAAATAGAAAAATCAAATCCTGCAGCTGCAGTATGTAGACACTAGATTAGAATGAGAGATTATCAACTTTCAATCAACTTTTCATGAAAACACAAAAATGAAGAATTTGCAGATACAACATACTGGTGTGCCATTGGGAGAGAGATAGGGAGGTGAGGGAGAGGGTGCGAGAAAGGGGAGAGATAGAAGGTACAAAGGGGAGAGATAGAAGAGGGGAAAGGAGAGGAGAGAGAGAGCGGGGTGTGGGGAGTGGAGAGAGAGAGCGGAGTGTGAAGAGAGGAGAGAGAGAGCGGAGTGTGAAGAGAGGAGAGAGAGAGCGGAGTGTGAAGAGAGGAGAGAGAGAGCGGAGTGTGAAGAGAGGAGAGAGAGAGCGGAGTGTGAAGAGAGGAGAGAGAGAGAGAGCGGGGAGAGGAGAGAGAGAGAGAGCGGGGAGAGGAGAGAGAGAGAGAGCAGGGAGAGGAGAGAGAGAGCGGGGAGAGGAGAGAGAGAGAGAGCGGGGAGAGGAGAGAGAGGGGAGAGAGCGGGGAGAGAGAGCGGGGAGAGAGAGAGAGAGAGCGGGGAGAGAGAGAGAGAGAGCGGGGAGAGAGAGAGAGAGAGCGGGGAGAGAGAGAGAGAGAGCGGGGAGAGAGAGAGAGAGAGCGGGGAGAGAGAGAGAGAGAGCGGGGAGAGAGAGAGAGAGCGGGGAGAGGAGAGAGAGAGCGGGGAGAGGAGAGAGAGAGCGGGGAGAGGAGAGAGAGAGCGGGGAGAGGAGAGAGAGAGCGGGGAGAGGAGAGAGAGAGCGGGGAGAGGAGAGAGAGAGCGGGGAGAGGAGAGAGAGAGAGCGGGGAGAGGAGAGAGAGAGCGGGGAGAGGAGAGAGAGAGAGCGGGGAGAGGAGAGAGAGAGAGCGGGGAGAGGAGAGAGAGAGAGCGGGGAGAGGAGAGAGAGAGAGCGGGGAGAGGAGAGAGAGAGAGCGGGGAGAGGAGAGAGAGAGAGCGGGGAGAGGAGAGAGAGAGAGCAGGGAGAGGAGAGAGAGAGAGCGGGGAGAGGAGAGAGAGAGAGAGCGGGGAGAGGAGAGAGAGAGAGAGCGGGGAGAGGAGAGAGAGAGAGCGGGGAGAGGAGAGAGAGAGAGCGGGGAGAGGAGAGAGAGAGAGCGGGGAGAGGAGAGAGGAGAGTGGGGAGAGGAGAGAAGAGAGAGCGGGGAGAGGAGAGAAGAGAGAACGTGGTGTGGGGAGAGGAGAGAAGAGAGAACGCGGTGTGGTGAGTGGAGAGAAGAGAGAGCGCGGTGTGGGGAGAGGAGAGAGAGCGCGGTGTGGGAAGAGCGGGCGGTGGGGAGAGAGGGCGGTGGGGAGAGAGGGCGGTGGGGAGAGAGGGCGGTGGGGAGAGAGGGCGGTGGGGAGAGAGGGCGGTGGGGAGAGAGGGCGGTGGGGAGAGAGGGCGGTGGGGAGAGAGGGCGGTGGGGAGAGAGGGCGGTGTGGGGAGAGAGGATGGGGGGTGGAGAAAGCGTTCGATAGAGACATGAGAAGAGACGGTTTAGGAGGATAAATATGAAGAATAGAGTAGAGAGTGAGAGGGAAAAAAAGAAAAGCAATGGTTGTACCTCAAAATCCAAGAATATTTTTTGTATTGATTTAGGCATCAGATGAATTGTTACATGAACTTTTAGAGAGTATGATCAATAAAATTCATGTAAAGAAAGAGGAAGTTCACAAGGCAAGGTGAAGTCTTGCAAGCATCCAGTACCTTCCCCTCACATACACACACACACACACAAAATGTGGGCAAACGCAGACACAAAAGCAGGGCAAAGCACCACAGCTGGAGATATATAATACAAATTATTGCTGAAATGGTAGCATGGTGCTATTATTTATTATTGCTTTCAATATCTGTTATATGCGAATAACTGGGGGGGGGGAAGATATTATCTCTCTGTAGAGAGACAGATGTTGTAAGATCAATGTTGGCAATGGTCAGCAAAGGCACAGTTCAGATGGTGAGCCACGGAGAATACCTTGGAAAAGTTAGTTACCATAGAAACGACACGGGGTGAACATTAGATAGTACAAAATAGCAAAAACTCAACAAAATCTTTTATATCAATTTACACAAGAGTACATGCACTGATAGATGTGAGCTGAACCAGTCCGAGGCATAAGTAAACTGTAGCTGCACAGGGCCTCATCACCCCCCCACCAATTCCTGGGATGTTGTCAATATTACAGCCCCAAAACTGGTCAAGATTCGAGAAATTTTACCCATTGTAAACATTTTTGCTTAAAAAATGTAAACAATTGGATTGGTCATAATTCACCATACCCCAGATAAAATCTCTTCACATGCCCACATACAAAATTCCTTTGAAATATATATTTAGATGTTATCCAATCGAGTAAACAGAGACAACGACAGTCTGCCACTTTTGAAAAGTGCAATAGTACACCCAAGGGTACATATACCCCAGGTTGGGAACCTCTGGAATAGACTTTTTCTAAGTTCCATGCATTTCAAATAACTTCCATCTCCAGCAATATCGGTATTGTTCTGAAAGGCTACAAGGGTGGAGTTAAGCAGAACAGGTTGAACTTTGGCCTCACACTTCGGGAGTGGTAAACATTTAACCAAGAAGCCATGCTAAGAGATATCCACTTCGTCCACAGTAGAACAAAATTAACTTGACTATCTTAAATAAAAGTCTGAAAGGAGACAGAAAGTTAGTTTGGAGGATAAAAATAAACAGCAGATGTTATGGGATCGCTGTATGAAATCTTTACAAAGAGAATGTCTCGACCAGATGGTCTTCATACACAACAATCTCTAAGCAACATAGAAAATCGATAATTTCTTTTTGAACAGAAAAATTGTTTTGCTCTTTCTCTTGTCTGGCAAAGCCTAGAAGAGACGTTTCACATGAGTGTGCAGATAAAATATGTATAATGTTTTTTATTCAGCAACTTCTAAGATGGAGTGCTGAAACTTGAATTGAGTATTGAATCATTTTTTTTTCCCCTCTTCAAAAATCCTTCATTTGCTTGTAGAGAAAAAGACTAACACACGGTAAAGTTGGTAAGTCAGGGAGTAGCGACTTGCCCACATATCTTCAATTCAAATGCAGCCAATATTGATATACAATCATGATTATTGCATTATTCCTCCCACTATCAGCTGAATTTGATGTAACCATTTGACCCAGTTTCCTGTCTCAGCAGTGGTCTCTAGGAAATGAGTGGCATATTGACTATTGAAAAACGAGTAGCACTGAAAGTGTTAATACGAATATTGATTCTGTATTGACAACAAGCACAAGAATAAGGTACATGTTACAGATCTATATTTACTAAACCCATGATTTTCAACATTTTCAACTCCTGGCATAGTGAGCAAGGCAATAATATTTTGAGAAGCACCCTCAATATTTAAGGATTCTATCATTTAAAAGAAAATTAACCATATTTTCAGGAGTTAAAACAAAATTAGTGATTAAATAATTTTATTGCTAAAAGTATATTGTGGATTATGGTTTTTGAAACAAAACATGCTGCTAAAAAAAAAAAAAAAAAAAACTAAAAAAAAACTGCTATTCATTTCAAAATAAAGAGATATCAGCAGTTCTACAATACAGAATTCAGAGAGAATTAAAAATTGCTATTTAGGCCTTTGATACACAACACATTCACTTATTTATTTATTGCATCACTGAGAAAAAAAAAAGAAAGAAGTTTAATGTGCTCCATAAAAGTACCAGTAATGTCAAAACATTCAAAGGTTATTTTTATATCCGAACTGGGAACACTGTCTCACGACCCTTGACCCTCCTCAAAACTCCTGTGGCACACCTACAGATGCTTCACATTTTACGTCACTAAAAAGAATATGGGAACAGCTGATATCAAAGAAAGAAAAAAAGTGAGAGGGGAAATACGCCTAATCACATTTCAAGATTCCCATGTAGAGAGCACACACACACACACCCACACACACACAGTGGGTACAAAAAATATCTGATACATTTCAAAATGTTCATTTTTGACATCCTTCTACAGCTCAAAAATCAACAGAATTTTGATCAATGATTGAAAAATGCAAAAATACAAAATATTGAAAACATGATTGAACATTGGAATGTTATGTACAAGAATTAGAAATCTTTGGTCCAGATTCAGTTAATTTTCAAGGCATATAAGGATGTTGAGAAAAAAAAAACTTACGAAGTCTATCGGATACTTTTAGCAAAACGCAAACAAGAATTAACACTTTGGTGAACCAGGAAAAACAAAAAATATCATTAATCTTCAAAATAAAACAATAATTAATCTTTTAAATCCTTGAATGTAAATTCATTCTCCAGTTATTAAATAATATTTGGCATACCTAAATTTCAATAAGACGACACTTAACAATAAAATAAAAAAAAAAGAAAAAAACACCTCCAAAAATAGGGTCATCTAATAGGCCACATACAGAAAAAAAAAAAAACCCAACTTGACACCACAAAATACTCACTGAAAGTAGGGTCTCAGCTATTCTGAAGGTCACTGCCAAAATATACAGTATACTACATATAACTTTTTCAAAAATTCTTTTCATCGGATTTTGTCTTCAATTGTTTTCACTTTTTCAAACTTGAGATTTGATGATTTTAAATAAAATGTGCCCAGGAGAATCGGTTTTTAGCCAGCAGAGAAATGAGGCTGCCAAAGAGATATAAGAACTTTCCAGAAAGGACCCTCAACTCCTGTGGAATTGACCATTCCTAGTGGACTACAAAAGAAGCTGGTAGAGAAACATGGTAACACATGGCCTCTTAGGCGACCTCCTTTGCCAAAGCTATTCGCTGAGCCAGAGCAGATAAAACAAACAAACGAAAATGAAGGGAAAAAAAAACAGCTCCACAAGGCAGGGGCTTCCCCCAGCAGCCAAACCTTCTCCTGCAACATGTTTAGGCCTGCTGGCCAAATGAGGGCTGGCAACAGACATAGAAAACACTAAATCTTTGTTTGTGCAGCCGAGTTATGATGATGATGATGATGATGATGATACATATTTTATGAATATAACCACTTTTGTTTTATACATTTGCACATAGCTTAAACAATGAGTCCTAAATAGGACTAGTTCTAAAAATAACCATTAGGAATAAACATTTTAATAACATTCTACCTTCTATACAAGAAATATCTTTTATTCTATTCATATTCTATGATCCAACAATAGTCTAGAGCCACCATAAACAGTGCATAAATAAATCACAAGGAAGAAAACTTTAAATGTACAAATATTGAGTTACCTCATCAAAATGAAATGAAAATCAACAGTATATTTTTTTATCTCTTCATGGACTGTTGAAAAATATATATATATATATATCTCGATTGAAAACTAATTCTTACATAGCTCAAGGCTCCCTCTTCCACCAAATAACATTGGAATTCATTGAGAACATTCAGAGATATTGTGTGGATAAACAGACAGGCACAAGTGAATACATTATATGTCTTCCAACTTTGTTGGCAGAAGTAAATAAAAAATGCAGAGATCATCTTACAAAGACTAAGTCATGTTGACATTGAGGAGATTGTCAGATCATTTCCCAAAAGAATAACCTTAATTTTCTCAACTCAGGAAGTAGTTAACCGAAACCAGCCATTCTCTATCTTTATTTGATCATAGCCTCCTTAAGTACTCTTCTCGGGTTCCAGCTCCCTTTTCAGTCAAACAGGTATACAACATGAATAGTTACACAGAAATTAATTTATTATCATTTCAGTATATTATCCCCTTCAAATGTGCTTGGGCCTCAAGGGGGCCATATGGCCTCTATTGAGAAATTAGCAAGCCTAGATAGTGCCAACAATCAATCTTGGTTGTCTAGCAGACCTCCAAGGTTGAGCATCCAAAAAAGACTGATAGTACAAGCTTGGCACTAAAAGCCAGACAGAACTTGAGAGAACGTAAGCATACTGCTTGTAATACGGGTTTATTTTGAGGTAAATAGAGTCTCTGTAACCATTCATAGAAATCCCCCTCCTTCTTTACATCCATTGTAGGTGATTCTCTCTAGAAAAGAGAGAAATAAAGACCTGAGAGGAATGTGTGAGCTGAAAACTACATCTACTCTGTAACTACGCACTCACACAACTACTGATGCCAATGAATGACAATTATGGAACTCAACTATCAACAACATTGCAGATGAAAAAAAATAAAGCATTTCATTTAAATGTCAAGCTGTGGTCAGTGTTGCTAATTTAGCACTTTCCACACTAAATCCAGAGTGTTTCTCGTTTCGTAGTATGAATTAAAGCAGATGTGCCGATACATTTTAGCCATTTTTCGTATCTTTTTGGTGTGTTTTGGCAGTTAAACTAGCACTGAATTTTTTTCTGTTGGCAACAATGGCTGGGGTAATATAATGGTGATATATTAAAGACAAAATCCAACATTCTTCATCAATTGGCATATCCAAGCAGATAGACTTTCTAGAAATTTACTTTTTGTCCTACTTAGACGGCTAAATATCTATGATAACATATTTGACAAAATATCTAAGACACCTTTTGACAAAAAAATAACTAAGGTAGATGTAAGGTGAAATAAGAGGGATCTTATATACCAGAGGTAAGCAAACTACCACAGCCAACAGGCCAAATCCAGTCAGCAACCATATTTCAACATGCCAGCTGACTTCATTGAATATATGATTTTTTTTTTTTTTAAATTCTTTGTTTTCATTATCTATGAGCAAACAATAAAATTCAGTTTCAAAAAATATAGAAATTGCCTCATTTTCAGTGGCCTAAAATGCATAAATATTTTTAGGATATTTCCTCTTAATTTTACAGTTCTCATTGTTAGTAAATTATTCATATACTTATGTAAATAGAGAAAAACATGAAGATGATAAAGAATGAATGGTTTCCATAACCTTGTATGATCATTATTTCATTTGCCTAGACCTGCGAGATATAAAAACATTCTTAATTTGGCCCAGCACCCGGTTATATGCCTTCAAATATGGTATTGAATAATAGTTTCAAAGTATTTTTTCAAAATTATAGTTTACAAAATTATGAGTACATATTTTTTTTTTTTTATCAATGAGTAAAAATGTAAAACAAAGTGAGAGAATGGTAAATGCCAAATACAGTTAATGAACCACTCAATTAATTCTAAGCCCTGCTCCTGCAAAAATTAGGGGTCTCCAACAGACAATAGAATATGGCTTTTGTTGGAAAATTTTATATATCTATCAATGTTCTGAATAGTGAAGAATTAACTAATTATTTTACTACACTTGGATCCAATTTAATTTATTGAAAAAAAAAAAGTGTACGCTGCTGGATACAAAATGAAGGATCAATCTTGCATACATTCACATTTCAAATTGAAAAAACACACAAAACAACCTATTTCTAGACATACTGAGGTGTAAATGTAGAAATTTTCAGTCCCTTAATCCTATTCGTATGGCCTGTACTTATGATTCATACATACAAAACCAGATAGAATTCCATGTTGACAATCTTAGTTGACCGTTTCTAAAATCATAATAAGTTTTTATTGTTTGATATATAACTGGTTTTCAATATGTTATCTACCTACTCCTGATACTACAGCACTCTCAGAAAAATTCTTGCTGATATCAAAACTGTTATATATCAAATAAATCTTGGGCAAGACAATAAATCTTATTGCTACTAAGAATAAATGATTTTTTGATGGCCAAAAATAAATAGATAATAAAGAATATACAATTGATTATGATACAATTGATTTGGAAAAAAAAAGAAAAAAAAAAGGAGAAACATCATCGTTTAACAGGAGGCAAAGTAACTTAGGAAGATTTTTTTTTTATCTAAAAAGCAATTTTTTTTTCATCTGCAACTCCAGAGTAACTTACATTGATACAAAAAATCCAAGAAAATTTACAGCAAGTCCTTTGAGATAAAATTAAAGCAGGATGTAGATTCCAGTTTTTGCATGGGATTGGAGGGTATCTGAATAGAAAATTTTGTTTTACAAATAGATATGAATATTACCCATAAATTTTGTGCAGAAATGCCTTATTTTGAAATAACTGTTTACGCATATCAATATGATGATCAGTTCAGTGACTTTTAATTGTGCCTTGCCCAGGCAGGGTAGGGTATGGGGTACAGGCCCCTGGATTTGTGCCAGTAAAAGTTGGGTAAAGACTTCTATAGAAGACAGGTTTTTGTTATACGATTTCAATCAAATCTTTGAAAAGTCCTGTGGTTCCTCAGTAGCAATTTTGTGGTGGCTTCGTTGGCGTTAGCCTTGAAGGCCAAGAACCTCAATGGCAGCAAATAGTGACATCATAAGACAGTAACAATTATTCAAACAACCCCAGAACATTAGGTTGACAAATGAAATGCAAAGAGAGCACTGCCCACAATGCTCATACTTGGTTACACACTCACAAGTTCCATTGGAACAAAAACAATATTACATTTGGTTCAAACAGAAAGAAACACTGTCCACCTTGTCTTCAGAAAGAGGAGAGAAAAAAAGATTTTTAACTTATGGTTGGTGTATATTCATGTCTTCTTTGCAAAAGAGATTGTTATGTTATGTATATTTTTTCATCGGTACTGAAGCTCTATTTTCAGAACCTAATGGTTTTGCTTAGTGCAAAACTTGTTTAAAATTTGGTATTTCTGTAGAAATAAAACCACAATAAGGTAAATTTTGAATACAAAGCCACCTTATTCATATCTTTCAGAAAGAGTCATTTACATTTTGGCAACTGACAATTAATACAACAGACACACGTGTCATGATCTGCACAAGGTGACTATGAATCACTTTTTACAAAGTGTCTATGTAACATTTGTTGAATGACAAGACCTCATTTTATTAACTAATTATAATCATTTTGAGACAGATTAATTTTAATTTTATTCTTTACCACATTAAAAAAATATTTGAACACGTTACATGAGGGCAGGAGAGAGAAAGGGAAGGAGAGAGAAAAAGAAGAAAATAAAAAGAATTAAATCAAAATTCTTCCTCCTTAAACAACAAGGATTATGGAATGAACCCCTAAAAGACATGTAGACCATAGACGTGAGGAACTTTATATAAAAAAATTTAAAAAAAAAAAGAGGGAGAATGTTACCTGGATGATCATTAGTAAGAGTAACAACGCAAAGGGGGCCCCGAAGCAGTCGTCAGCACGAAGACTGAAGTAACAGATCACTGAGTCACAATCTAAATTAACTGAACAGTCAGCAGAGGACTTAATTATATGATGGCTACATTTTTCTTTTGATAGAACCATCAACCAACCCAGGTAAGAGTCATTGTCAACAAGTCATTCAAATACTCTTTGAAGAGTAGACTTCATGACAGCCACCAACAATGTCACTTTTTACCTTCTTGACTAGTTTGTTTTTTGTTTTGTTTTTTTCTTCCCCCCAATCACTGGTACAGATTTGTTAGAAATCTACACGTGCAGACTTCACAGTAGAGAACAATGTTTCCTATACTTTTTAAGACTACCACCGTCTCTTAGAGTATATATTTCATCAGCATCCCTTCCACCATTAAGTCAATCAAAAAGGATACATCAAAAATTGAATTTTAATGAAAAATTTTGTTTAATTTCCATCACCTCAATAGGTCAATAGAATTCTTTAAATGCAAAAAATGGAAATCGTCATTTCAAAGTGCTCTACCATAAAATCTGTTTTCCAGACTTACAACTTGATGCACAGAGGATATAGATTTGGAATCTTTGCCCCTTTCCCACCTCACCAATGATTTGTCTTACAATGCTGCTCCTCCACACACACACACAGAGCCTCAAAGCCTTTCAGTACTCCTTTTGAGACTTGTAGCACCCATTTTGAAAATCAATGGTATAAAATATGTAACAAATGCAAAATCTAGAACATTAATATTTACTGCATTTGCACGCCTATAACACCAGGCTATCTTATTGCTTGGGCACACTGGGCACTTGACCTGCCTCCCCACCACCATGATTTTAGGTGCCCAGAAATTTGATTTGAAAAATAAAAATTAAGATTCATATTATTGAATAGCAGACATAGACAGCCTTCTCTAAAACTATGTTTACATTCATGTTTCAATCAGTTCTAGACTCTTGAATCCATGTATTAAATCAGGGGTCAGTACTAGTGCATGCTAGACCAATCCAGTACGTAGCTCCACTTAGGGTCCTCAAATATAAAGACAATACTGAATAAGACGCATGGCTTCCATGGTTATTTGGAAGATTATAGCTACCTGAAACTCATAAAAGTCCCATAGTCGTTCGTCCTTTTCGATCTTTGGCAGATTCCTCCACCTCAGTCATAATACCAATGCATTAGACACACTGGAATATTGGCAGACGTTTTTTTTCCCCAAAAAATTATAATGCATGTTTTATATACCGGCAAATACAATACATATTTTACTCAGTGTCAATGAAATTAATTCATTGTTGGGCCTAATTCACAATGAATGAGTGATAGTGGATGTCTACAGCAATAATCTGGAGTGAAATGACCACACACACCTTGTCACAACTGATGTGAGCAATATTATCTCACCCTGCACTTGATGACCTCAACCAACAAACACAGATCAACTAACCAACCTACAAAACACCTCTCACCAACCTTCATCAACCAATACCCTTGAATTCCTACCACCACCTCCTACACTATAGAGTTTATAGGCTTAATACAAAATTCGACCACAAACTAATTTTCCAAGAAATGCTTTTTAATAATACTTAAAAGAAAAAAAAATGAAATATCAATTGTCCTTTACAGCTGAACCCATAAAGAATGAGCATTCCTCGCACACGTCCAAGAAATTGAAGAAAAAAAATTTAAAAAAACACCTCAAATCTTCTAGAATTCTATTTTTTTTAAAACAGAGCCAAGAAAGGTATCTAAATAATTTTTTCTTTGTCTTTGACAATGAAAATATTCTTCTACTCTTTCTCCCCTTAGTTTCGCAGGTAAATCGTAAGACAAGAAGGTTCAACAGGAAAGGCATCTCATTATCCAGTTACTTTATTTTCAGGTATTGTGTGAAACAAACAAGTCATTGTTTACAGCTGCCATTCCTGAAACTTCATTTATGAAGAGAATTTCAAGTACTGTCCTTGAAACCATGACCAAATATTGTCTCAGTGAATCTACTTCTACTACAAGCTACACAGTAAACACAAGACCAATTTGATTTACTAAAATTTGAAGGGATGTGATGTGAAAAGACAATTCTTTATGTAAATTAATGAAGGTGGTCTCGATTGGAATTCAGCTGGCAACACGTAGACACACAATCTGTCAAAAATCTATGAAGGGGACAAAACAATTCAACTATTTGATTTATTCAAGGCAATAACAATATAATTCATATAATTACATCACTTTTTCTTTCATGAATTGTATTCCTTTTTATTTATACACCATTGTTAACATCAAGTGTGTCTGAGTGCAACATTTTCACACTCTAATTAGGTCCCCCTTCACCAAGCAGTACCTTTTATATATATATATATATATATATATATATATATAGATAGAGAGAGAGAGAGAGAGAGAGAGAGAGATTTTTTTTTTAATTTTTAGTTTTTTTTGAGCCCTTCGTATGAAATACTTCAAAAAGAAGAGAAAAAAAAAACACACACACATATATATATATATATATATATATATATATATATATATATATATATATTGTTAGATTTACGTGGCCAAAATACACGCTCAAGTTGAGGGTGGAGGGAAAAAAAAGTTATTCCCCTTGACTTAACATTCAAATTCATGTAAGAGAATTCCAGACCTGATGAAGAAAATGAGAAAGCACTGAAAATGTGAGGAAGACCCAAGGGCCTGTATACAATAGAATAGTTGTTACAGAAGCCAAGAGAACCTACTCATCACAAAACAAGAACCTCAAGTTGAACGTTACACCCACCATCCATGCTAGTAGTAGCAGGGAGAAGAAGAAGATTCAGTAGTCTTTCTTTGGGTCAAATTTCAGACCTTGGCCATTCTATTATGATATCATTAGAGGCTAGTTAATGAAAAATGAAAAAAGAAAAAAAAAAGATCAGAATTAATTATTTCAATGACATCACACCCCTTCCTTCATACTTTTATTGTTCAACATAACTGGAGTAAGCCGACTAAAGAGTATCTTACAGAGGAAATAATAGGGGGGGGGGGTGCATTCCATCATAAGGTCAAAATGAAAATATAATTTTAGAGTAGTAAGTGGTATACACCAAACACCTGCTAATACGGCCATCTCACCATTCTCCTATGGGTCAGATAGAAAATTAATCCAGTTCATACACCCGACAATGGATTAACTGTACAATGGAACGGTCTTAAATTCACACAACCAAAATGAATCAGAGACAGCACGAGTACGAATAAGGGAAGGGGGTAGGAGAATTTCAAAACTGTACATTAAATATCATCTCTAAGTCTGAGATATAGCGTTCTAGGAACCAGCATAGCAATGTCAAAAATGGCAGGATCATCTGCACATGCGATCATCAAAAAGTGTTACACACATACAAACCAATTAAATAAACAGTTCCTTTTGGCACTTGGACATGGGTCTTTATTTGTAAAAAAAATAGCTAATTCAAATCTACATTTTTATACATAGTACTGATAAACAAAACTTCAAAGTATAAGGACAGCTAGTACATACATGGTGAACTAGCAAATTGCATTATCCAAAGTAGTAAGAGGCAGTTCATGGTCAAAAGCATTGAGAAAGCGTTGATAAACTTACCAAAAGATAATGAGAGCTTACCACAAGAAAGTATACATGAAGTAGCCAGTGCAAGAAATTCAAAAACCAAAATAAGTGAAATAATTATAATAAACAGCGTTTTATATTCAGGTTTATTACAGAAAATATAGAAAAATTTCTAGTATTGAATTGGATAGCAACCCACTTTAAATATCTGAGTAAACCAAGTTAATGTACCCTTCATTCAAGCCCCCCCTCCCCCCGCCGTTTCATTCATCCCCTTAATAACTTCATTCACCCTTGGGTGAACTATTCATCAGTTTGAGAAGCACTGACTTGACTCTTCTTCAACTAATTATAAGTAAGATTTAATGCTGAGTAACTGATTAAAAGTGCTCAAAAAACAAATCAGCTTGGTAACTATCCCAATGGAAGAGAAATTTTGAATAAAGTATTCTCACAATATATTTGAAACTCAATTGAGATCAAAAGACCTGAACCTTTTTTTTTTTAGTTTTGTGTCAATGGGCCTAGCAGCTTCACTACTACCTTGTATAGTGCTACATACAGCATAACAATCTCTGCTCAATGCCGCAAGGCAGAAACTGTCTATATTGCCTTAAATGAAACTGTCGAAGGGTCACACATGTGCAGCAGAGGAAACATGCACCATGCCACAAGACTCACACGTATGTTGTGTGGCAGTGGATGTGTTAAATAATTTGTGCAGCTCTTAAAAACAATCCAGAAATAGATTGTTTTCTTTATCCTTGAGAACAATTTTAAAGATGAAAAAAATTATCAAATCAATGTTGGCTGTGTTACAGATTACGATTTTGGCTCCAACTAGAACTTTAGTTAAATCTGATATGAATCATTGAAAAAAATGAGAATTATCAGTAAGACTAATAATAGCTGAGAACCAAAAAATACAGATTATTTTCAATTTATACTCATGTGAACGCTCTTTTGATACATCAACACTCACAGCTCAGCTCAGTATCAAACAGTTTTGTTTTGCACTGCATCTTAGCATCCTATATAGAAGCTAGTATCAAATTTTTGTCTGTAGATTCCTCTCTTGATGCTAAATCAAACAGAAAGAGAGGATGGGGACAAAGCAAAGACCTACTGACTGTGTGCTTGTTCTATATCATTACTACTACGACAACTGCAGCTGATGTCTTAGTCATAGCACAGAAAACAATGACTAAAACCATTCTTCTGATGATAAAGAAATTCATTTTTCACCCTATTCTGTTGCCTGATTCTTTGGAAATAATGATCAAAATATATATTTGTATGAGTTATCCACACGTAAATAATCCATCATTTATAACAGGTACAGAGCTAGTAAATGAATTAATATCGAATGAATCATAAACATTCCAAATTTTGTTTGGGCAATTGACCTCCCTTTTTTAGGGAACATAATGTTATCTTTTATGACAGCTTATTTGAAAGGAATGTAAATTTGGGCACATTCCTATAAAAATGATTTCATAAAAACTGAAATGGTTATAGGTCTTCCTCTCAACTACACTAATCCAAATTCTATACATTTGGGTGAAAGATATTTACAGGATAGAACATTTTAGAATAATGAAACTGGTTTGCTACACGAGTAAACTCCAGACACATCAAATGATCAAGGCCTCAAAAGAAGGAAGTCTCAGTATTGTGATTTCATATGATCCATTGATTTATCTATGTACATTCACATGGATCCAGAAAACATGAACATTTTTTGATGTTGCCTACTTCAACACCGCCTTTTCATAATTCACCAAATGTTTTTCTGTTTGTGATTGCACAACATAAGGACAGCTAGAGCTATAGCCACCAGATTTTATATGGTTACAAATGGGATCCAAGAGCATGTTTAAGCACTTTAGTTTGTGGAAATTGAAAAAAAATAAAGGTCAGTGTTCATTCAAATCAATAATATGATCATCTAACAACCTTACAATTTACCTATTATGAAATACACCCCAGATATTTCTATCAAATACGATCTTAAAATTCATGATGATGATTTTGAAAGAAGTTATCATTCAATCAATACATAGTTCAAATCCACAATCTCTTATATCCCATTCAGACCTTCTGCAGGAGCTAGCTGAAACACAGGTTTCCATCCCTGCCATAGATACCTATCTCAGTGATGAGAGACATTTAGATAGATAGAAATCAGATCATTTTCAGCTGACCCCACAATATCTTTTTTCAAAAATAAAAAAAATTTACTTTAAAACTCCCCCTTTGGTCCATTGAGTATGTATGCCAGATTTGATTGGTATGCCCCCATCTTTTGGTGGTTTCTATAGCAAGACAAACTTACAGATGGACACCATCAAATGATGTACATAGATATTTAAGTAATTGAATGAGGCTGCTGACTGTTAAGAAGGTCAGTTAGATTCAGACAAAGAGGACAAGCGGCTTAACTATCTCAGCCAAATTGATCCATTTATGACATGTAATTATCAATACACACTGTTCAGGCCAACAGAAAGAATTGCTTCTTCACATATTCTCATTTATTATTCATCTTTATTTATACATCAAATCCGAATTAGCTCAATATTATCATCTCATGTAACTCTTGCAAAAGGATCAAAGACTTCAACTAATTAAAAAGTCAGCAATTGTTAAAAATTGAACTGTAGCCGACCAAGTTGGCAAAGGGTTCTATCCCTTTTGATATGTGCATGTGTGTTCTAGCTCTCCATGCCATACTGTTTTGTCTATGGACTTGAGAATTCGCGTCAGTATTTCAATAGATTACTTCAAGAAAAAAAAAAAGCTTCATTTTTGGAAAAAAAGAGCTTTTTTGACCTATAGGAAGATTATTTTGACAGATTTAGCAATAACATCTAGATTCTCCAGAAATATAGGTACTTGGTCTTAATGTACTCTCATCTACATGTATAAAGACCATGCCATCAAGTGTGTTGATTTATTTGGTGTTCATTTTCACGCTAGGCCAACTGAGGTTATAGACACCAAGCATGTGCACCGATTCTTTCAATCTCCTTACCTTCCAATGATCTCTGTCTATTATTCAGACTTCATTCCACAGAGGTTGGTGATCCCCTTTTTCCCCTATACACAGGATCAGTCATATCTAATTTCATCTCAAAAATTCAGATGAAAATACCTGCAATCCTTCAGTATTATCCGATTTTTCTCACCAAATCTTTCAACTATCTAAATAACTCAGAAGCTGAAACAGAAGCTATAAATCTGGGCAAACATTATGATTACACCCCAGTTTAATTTTATGCAATATACCCACAACCAACTGACATATGTTCGAATTCATAGTACCATCACCATCACTTTCCATGAATATAAAACCTTTAAATCATAACTAATAGTAGCTTTTACTATCAGTTATAATTTAATAGTTTAATAAACTAATTATTGATGACAAGGTAATGGGATTATAAATAGGTATATTCATATTTCAATCAAATTATTCGATTGTCACAAATATTTTTCTCACTCTTCATTCATTTATTTTTTAACCTGCAACTCAGTCAGCAGGAGGACCATATAAACCAGCAATAAGTTATGACCCGTACTTTGAAGAACCTTGCTCTAAATCACCCCATAACTTCCAATATTCAAGCAAGATACATCATTATATATCTTTACAATGGGGGAAAAAAGCCATCTTCTTCAATGCCTCTAATGAATCTATGGGGAATAACGAGAATCTGCATTCTTCCATTGAGAAAAAGTCATAACATGATAATATCTAAATAGCAGATATTGGGTTCTAAATAAGGTTCATAAGACGTCAAATATAATCCATCATTGTGAGTGCAATCAAAGCTTTAGATATTTAAAAAAATTTTGTAAGTATCATCTGCCACAATGTGTGAGTGCATGTGTGTGATTGTTCAAATATTTCAATGCTAAGTCAAAACAAAAGTAGGCCACTTGGTAAGCAAAAAAAAAAAAATCAGTTTTTTCTAAAAAGCAATGGTCCTAATCAAAAATCAGAATTTAAAATTGTAGTTAAAAATTGCAGTGAAAATTTTGGGAATGAAATAAGCTCCTCCCACCCCCAAAATTATTTGGGGAATTTAGTAAAATAACTGCCAATTATTGCACTTACGTCATTATAATTACCTTGATTAGAAACGAGCAAAAAAAGAATAAATAAATGAATAAAAATAAAATAAAAACAACTTGTCAGAAAATCCGCTCCTGTAGTGGGGTAGCTTTTAATAAAACGAACGCTTACGTCAATAGTTCTTAACTCACAGCCTAATCATTTTCGAGAGAGATAATGAAACCTCCTTCTAATTGCCAGATCCACCTACAAGAATTAATCCATGCTAACATCGATTAGTTTAATTATTTATCAACATTTTTCAAAATACGTTTTGCACACCTGGCATTTTGTTGAAGACAATCAAGTTTTGTTATACACCAAAATATTGAAAGAATTTATATCCATTCAGTATCACTACATATGTCTAGTAATAGTTTATAACATTTATATACATATTTATGCATGCAAATGCAACAACTATTATTGGACAGAGAGAGTATAAAACTGATAACTCAAGACTGAGCAATTTCTTGCATATCAGCTTCAGAACAGAACAGTCCTTAGAGCATGCCCAAGTCCCATCAGTGAACAGATCCATTTGATCATATTCTTATGTATAGGAACTGTTGGGAAAAGTTCAATAAAAAAGTTGCCCTACTTTTAGTGTGATTGCACAAGCGCAAACACACTATCATTGTTCAATTTACAAGTATACCTTGATTAGTTCAATTAATTTGCTCCAAAATTTACCACACTATTCTAAGTCTTATAATTTAATGCTTTTTTTCTCAGTTTATACCTAATAACATTAATATGTAGAGCAGTTTCTCAAATGTACTACATTAAAACCCATACTATTCAATGTTTTGCTGTGTATTTTCAATAATTCCTATTCCCTTAATTTTTAGTGCTCCTTCTCCTCTTAGTTTTGCAAAATACAAATTGCAATGCTGAGGTTAATTGGTGCATTTTAATGCCATATTACACTTACGTACTGTTTTGGATAAAAGTAATTTATGAAGGTTTGAGGGGGGGTCCTGTTTATGTAACAATGTGATTCAGCCATTCTCACAATTCCAAAGTATTTGGTTACTTTTCTGGCAGAGGTTATAAAAAGATTTTCATGAATAATTTACTTTGTTTTTAAAAAATTTTCCCATCCCCCATTGCAGTGCAATCATACTTACAGTTCCTTCTGGGAATAATGCAGTTTCTAGTTTTAATCATTATCTCCCAAGATTTATTTCATCTATCTGAATGAATTTTTAAAATAGCCGTTACAGATTTTACAAGAACATTGACACAGTTGATATACAAATGAAGAGGGTCTCAACTGGAGTTAGATCTGCACTTGAACAGACTATTAGACACTAATAAATTCAGACTAGTATCCTCATCTTGGTTGTTGAGGTCACTACATTCCAAACATTATACCCTCTGGCCTTCTCCAGGTGGATGTAGCAGTTGGTAATCTTGTGGGAATTTCAATCCAAATCTTCAGTTCAACCCATGGCAGTAGATAGCTCTAATTCAGCCCTTCATACAAGAGGATATCTTCAATCAGTTGAGAGTATGACAGCTGAAATGTTATGGGTGTAACAACAAAGATGAGGATACCAGTCGTGGAGTAAATCAGCTCTTAATAATAATTCCTCATCCTGGCAGTGTAAGAATAGAATTTCATTTTAGGTCTAATATTTGCTTATGTTATTTAAATTCTTACAAAAGGTAAAATACAATTAGTTTTTGTCATGAAGTCAAAATATCCAAATTTATATTACAATAATTGAGACATAAAAAAAAAAGTAATGCTATACTATTGAGAGAATGATTACCGAATGAAAATAAATACAGTAAGTAACAATCATTATCCAAAAATTCATACAAGAGAGAGAGACTTGACTAACTTATAACACTCATAATTAGCTGATAAAAGATTAATAATCTCTATATTGGTCAGCTAATTGTTAGTTACTATACTCGGTTTGCAGTAGTCGTCTAAATTAGGGGGTTAACTTTCCAGAAACAAGGTCTGGACACAAAGTATTGTTATATAGTGAGAATGAGTCTTCAAAGAAATGAGTAATTTCTATTCGTCATAGTTTCTTTGGCTGTTTCCAATGAACCACTATTTCCTTTTTTTTCCCAAAAAACCTTTCAACAATAAAAATGTTATTGGCAGCAGCAAATAACTGATGGGATAAACAAGGGTTCTTCAAGTTTTTTTCAATTGGGTATCCAGCTCATTTTTATGCAATAAACTTGCAAGCCCTCTCCCTTCTCAAATACATTAAACCTCTGTTGTTTTCCAACCATGCCAAAGCTACTATTACGATTTGATAGCTTAACAAATTATACATGTGCCTCACATAAATGAATCACCATAGCCTGCATATGCACCAGAACTGCTAATCTTTAAAAAAAATAGATGAATAAATAAAAAATAAAGTAGATCTTTCAAACATTTTCTGAAAATGAATAAATAAAAAATTGAAAAAAAAAAAAAATAAATAAATAAATGAAAATATATAATAATACCAGCGCAAAATTCGGGCATTGCTATGCTATAAAATGACCAAAAGAGCACTTCTATTTAAACATTTTCAGATGGTGTTTAGTGGTGTACCCATGAAAATTTTCAAGGTTGTAGCCCCCAAAATGTGACTCAGAGTACCCAGAGATACTCATGGGCAAAGAGAGAATAATCTGTAGTCCACTTGACAGTTAGTCAGGCAGGCCACTTGTGGTCAGCAGGACCCAGTAACCTAATAATGGGTCACAACCAGTACTTTGTAGAATCCTGAGAAAGGATTAAAGTAATAAAGCAACGCAACTTGTAGGTAACCAATATTTAAAATTGGTATCCTCATCCTGGTTGTTATAGTCACAGCATTTCAGCTATTGCATCCTCTTACCATATTCTGGTGTCTATCATAGTTGGTGATCTTCTGGGTATTTCAAACCCTTCATTCAAATCAACAGGGTAGATTGTCTATTTTAAAATGAAATGGATAAAGGGATGAGAACAATCTACCCCTGGATTGAATAAAGGACTTGGTTCGAAATATCCAGAGGGTTACCTAATATGACAGACACCTGAATAAGTCTGGAGTGTATGTTGTGACAATAATAAGATAGATGAGGATACTAGCCAGAGTGTAAAATAATGATATTTCCATCAATCAGAAATTCAGGCAAAAAACAAGTCAGGTTGATTATATCAAAACATTTAAATGTTTAGTAAAATCATCTTCAGAACCTATAAGTCATTCTTAATGATCAGGAATACCTGGAATGCAAATGAACAAAATAGAACTGCTTACACCAGGTGTACTTTAAGGATCCTAAAAAGAAAATTACCAGTAGATAAAACAGATAAAGTAGAAATAAATTATCACTAAAAATGCACTCCTTTCTAATCAACTGGCTTAACCTTCAAGAGATTCCTGAGACCTATATCTCCCTGAGATTTCTATGGAGGTGGGGAGATTAATTGATATTTTTCTTGAAGTAGACATGTTTATCTTTAGATTTATGCCACGGGTGTCCCAAAAAGGGAAGTGCCAAGGGAACTAGACAATTTCTGGAACCACTCACACATAGACATTAGTGTCTGTGCATTAAACTTGACCTTGTGTCACATTCTGCCTCTCCAGCAAAGCAACCCTATGAATCTCGCGGATTCTACAGGAAAAAGAACACATCTATCCAAGGTGTAGATTTCAAGCATTTAATTCCTCTTGATGATATTTTTCATCAAATTTACACTTAATACAAGATAATATCTCCTAATCAAGCATAGCTGGAGGAAGGATACTTTTACCCTAGGAAATCAGTTCAAAGTGAATGCAAGCGGCCCCATGCCAAAACTTGAACTCAGATTCTGTTTTCCATGCCAGTAACCACTAAGTCACTCAATACCTCTGCATAATCCAGCTTGTTCAATACTCTAATGAATTACACCTCTACCAATGGAGATCCTACAGAGCGCAAATCAAATCTGATTAAATGATCAAAACAAACATTAATAAATTAAACATTTAGAGGAGGGAGGGGAGAAAGAAAGACAACGTTTTAAAGCAGATTTCTAGTGTTAATTAGCTTTGTAGACAAAAAAATAGAAGCAAAGAATAAAAAGATTTCAAATCAATAAGACAAGCAGATTCATTCAGAACAAATCAAGCCGACTTGTTTCACGCTTATATTCATAAACCACTTGTAATTGACAGTGGAACTCTTCAATTAATACCATAAAAATAGTGGATCTGTCCGGTGAACCGATTTTTTTTTTTTTTTTTTTTTTCAATACACCAAATGGTTGAAGGGAGATAATTTCAATCAGAAGTTATTTTCCCAAAGATTGACATTCTATTCTCTGTATGAATTTGTAAGTTGGTTGGCCATTGTTCCAATGAGGTTTGTTTCAATGTAGAAATTTGTGCTTGAATGTATTTTTTGTTCAAGTTGGACGGTTGTTAGACAGGGATGCTCCCACTCTAAACTTCCACAGCTGTTTTCCAGTGGTACGATGAGCTATCGATACTGGCAGCCTTTTTGACTGCAGAAGTTGCCAGAAAGGAGTTAACCATCAGTCTGCCTTGAAGGTTCCACTCCTGAAGTAGGGGTAAAATAAATATTGACCATATTTGATGGCATCCAAGACCCCATCCACTATTCATTTCAGGGAATATTAAGAAAACACATCCGCAAATTCATATTTTATCATCCAGTCTTTTTAAGGAATCAAAAAAGCCTCAAGTTCCATCGAATGTGATGCTGGTCAACGAAGATAACATTTGCTCTATTTAAACATTTTTGGAGAACAAATGGAGGGGGGATTGGTTATATGCTGTCAAATAATATACAAGTAAATTTTACAAAGTGATATACACATACCGGTGGTTTATTGAAATATATACGACAAGCTATTCTATGAATATTTGAATAATAAAAGTATGTGCACTAAAAGTACATGCATATTAAAGCAAAATTCCAAAACTAGTGACTTCATTAAATCCATGAATATTTCAGTGAATCCCTAGTTTCACAATCAGTGTAGTAATGATTAATAAGTTTGTGATGCTAACTATTACGACCAAGATGAGTTTGATCGTCACTCTGTGGCCCACAACAATGAACATGTATTCTTCCAGGCTAAACTTAGTACATATTGATAGTGTATTACACAGCTTAGTTTGACACTAGGTGACAGTAGTAGGGCACTAAAAATGTTCAATGATTTCATTAAATAACTAGTTTCACAATCTTACTTTAAAAGTATATAAAGTATATCTAGTAATATGAAGTACATAAAAAAGACCACAAGACCAATTTTATATCAGGTGATCCTCTACAGAGGATAAGTGTTCAAATAATACGAGTGAAAAGCATGTCTTGTTAAATTATTTTCTGTACCAAGTTTTTGACTTGTTGTTGATGGTGTTTTCAAGAAAAGTCACACTTGTTGCTGCTCACTGCTTAATATCTTAAGTAAACATTTTGGCCAGTCAATGTTTGTTCTTTTTGACTTTCAACTTTCCAAATCTAAAACTAACAATGTTGATGGGCGGGGGGGGGGGGGGTCACAAATCCCCCCAAAAAATTTCAAGTTCATTTGGTATTTTGAGGCCCAAACTATCTTTAATAATTATTTTCAAACAGTATTTTCCCTATATTCTCAATTATTCACCAAATGAACCCACAGATCAAAATTTTGAGAGAAGCAAGACTAAACATTTACAGAGAGAAAAGACATTACATGAAAATGTTTCAAAGTAAAACTTTCCAAGCCAACTAAGATCTATCATTCTTCAATATTAGGAGGCTCACTAAGATTATAATCCTCATCTCAGATTTTAACTGAATCACAGTAACCACAATCACCAACCCAACCGAACACTAAAATTGGCGAGGTATACTCCTTTTTATTCAGTTGTTTTTGTTGGAAGCCTAAAACCTTGCAAATTTGCATATTACACTACACATCTGAAAATCCTTAAAATTTTTTTTTTTTTTTTTTTGGATATGTCAGGTTCAAGTCTCTCCCAAACAGGCACATTTTGTTTACAAACATTAATAAATTCCGACAGCCAAGGAATCATGAGCCATTGATCCTTATCTGAGCTACGGACATCGATCATATACTGCTCACACTATATTTGCCATTTGTCTGCTCATGTAAGCTTTCATGCTCCTGAAGTCATGCGGCCAGTTTATCAGATGCCTAAGTCTTGGTGAGAGAGCTGTGCATGAGAGAAGGGGGGGGGTCAGTCTTTAGAGGGTGAATTAGAACAGATTCATTTACCATCACTGTTAAATAATTCAGCCAATTTTACAGGTGAAAATATCAATAAAATCATCTTTCAGTCCTGTGAGCAGTATAAAGATATTTGGGGTTCAAAAAAGCCAAGCATAGTGGAATTCTCATGATAAATATATTTTTTTCAAAGTAATGACCCAGCTATTTTCAGTTAAAATGCCAAATCATTTCCACTTTTCAAGGTAATAACTTAACATACCAAATGTATACATTGATGAATCGGTGTTGAAATTTCAAGCATTATGTAAGTCAGTCATATTGTATACATGGGGAAAGGACAGAATATGAACAAACAAAAAATAATATTGTTGTCATTCGACAGCACAGGTACACCAGTTTCCATAGAGAAAATTATTTCTTCAACCATACATTCTTTAGCAATATCACCCTTGTCCTTAAAATACTTTCAGCATATTCTTTGGGTTGTCAGCAGATATTATAGATATTTTCTAAACTCTTGGTAGTGGGAGGGTGGAATTGAGGTGGGATGATTGTGTTTGGCCAAATTTCCCCGTAAGGATAGTCTGCCTACCTTGAAAATCACCTTTTGAAGTCCTAGGATTGAATACCCGCCACCAGAGAGAAATATTCAACTATCTCAGCCACAAAACAAGACTAGCCTTAATATGACAACAGAATTTTTTCTTCTAAATTCAGGCAAGATGAAACAAATGTGCAACTATTAGTGTACACAGCATTTTTTTGAAAATCCAGATAACTTGAACATTTACCCCCTCCCCCTAAACTATGCTAATGATACAGTGCAAAAGTTTCATTTGTTATTCAAAGTCTGGAATACTTCATTTAACCGTTGATGCATTAATATAAAAGATGGTTCTGGTAATCAATGGGGTAGAGAAAGACATTCAAACTCAAACTTCTAGAGCAGCAAGGCAGAAGAAATAAAAACTGTTTATGTCCTTGAAGTGAATGAATGTGTATAACATTCAATGACTCATACACTTCCCACTTACCACACAATTGTAGATTATTAAATCCAGACACTAAGTAATATGTATGGAATAGGTAAAAGCATTGAAGTAGAAAGCATTTAGAGAGTGCAGACCTGATGCCATTCCCAATAGAAACTGAATGAATGACAGTTCAAAAATTGATACACTAGTGAGGTAACGGTAAAATTCCCAGATCCACCATGGAATTTAATAAATTATTCCTCGGCCATTGACCAAACAATCCACATTGAAATTCATTGAGAACTTTAGGAGTTATTTTGTGGACTGACTGGCAGACAGAGAGAAAGGAATACATATACCTCTTCCAACTTTGTCAGCAGAGGTAAAAAAGTGATATTTTGGGGGGAAAAGGGAGTACAGTAAGTATTTCAAGATATGACCAATTGTTGAATTTAGCTCTCATTCCGGTTACGGACAACATTACTAAAGGACATTTGGAATTCCAACAAACGCTAGACTAATTTATATGGTAGGCACTAATATTGCTGATGGTCTTGATGTTGTAAGATCTTCAACTTTTTATGCTTATACCTACAGAGTGCTTCTTGAAGAAATGCAAGTGTCAATGGTGACATCAAGCATAAATGATGGCCCAAAACAATACAAGAAAACATTGAACTTGAAAAATTTGACTGGGTTATTTGCATACCAAACCTGCAATACCATAATACATCGATTTGTCAATTGCTACCAACGTAAAAGAAAAAAGAGAAAAATTCTTTGGATTTCTGAACATAGACATCAATTCTAAGTATCAAAATATTTCATAATCCAATTAGAATGTGCTGGACTTGGTTGAACCCAGGCAATTTCTTATCTGGTTGGGCTTTTGAACCATAGGAGGATACGCTTAGTGTGGAACCCCTCCCCCCAGTGTATACATGTGGGTAGAGACAAAAATTGTCTCGTTTGTCAACACAATATCACCAAAAGTTTTCAATAAGTTTCCACAGCATGAAGAATAATACATTCAATTTGGGGACAGATCCAAGATTCTTTTTTTGGATTTTGTCAACATTGTAAGAAAAGATTTTTTTTTGCTTTTTGGACATAACCCAGCAGTGACGTCATCATAATGGAAGGACAGTAAAATAATTGGAATAACTATTGATGATATGTTTCTGATGAATAATTATTACTAGCTTTTGTCACAGCATAGTGTGGGATCTGTAAGCTGATTGTTCAGTTTTTAGAGACAGTTGTGTTGGTAGAGTTATGTGCTGGGTGTTTTCTAGTCTTCAATGCTTTGAAGCAACATAATATTAGATTTCAAATTTTTGAAACTCATTCAACAACTATCATATGCTAATTCTCTATAAATAACTAGATTTGCTCATTTGAATTGTAAAACATCAAGAATCTGAAAAGTACCAATAGATTTGATAAATCAGTTTTAAAGACATTCCTAAAATTATAAGGTAAGGAAGTTTCCTGGGCAAAACTTGACATTGATTTTTATTGATTCATTCAATGTTTTGATATTTGGTGGCAGAGATATAATGGATTATGAGGTTATGTTTTTCAACCTGGAGATAACACAACCCCACTTGATTAAAAGTTTTGGGGAACATACTGATTTTGATAACAATAACTGCTGAAATCATCGATGATTACAATAAGTAGACTCCTCTGTATTGGAATTTGATTTGTGCTGTGATCAAAAAGTTAAATATAGGAGAAATAATATTGCAGTATTGATAGAAAAAATATTTTTGAGATAAGGTATTTTCATCATCTTTTCATTTTAAAGACTTTAATTTGCAATTTCTCAAATAATGAATTAATAAATAATGATCAACAAGGGTGTTTTACTAATAAAAGGTCGGACAAAAGCAATTTACTAGTCACATGGCAATGAGAGAAAATGAGAAAAAGATAATTAGGTTCTAAAACTAATACTCGGCTATCAACAGGAGATTTTCAACTTGCTACCAACACAACATAGTTCTGATAAGCAGATCACAACGTTCATATTAGGTTTTTGTTTTACAACAAATAATTAACCTAAATACTTGAGGAAATTTGTAAATTGTCAAAAATAAATTCTAAATCATCCACAAATAACACGACAATATATATTTAATCCTTTGCTGTTTTTCACTCAAATACAAATAAAATTAAAAAAATCACCTATTTCGAAGTAATGACTCTCCAAGATCTTTTTAAATGAACTTCAAGTCAACAGAAAAAAAAAAAGAAAGAAAAAAAAAAACCCAAGGTAAAATTAGTTCCACTCATTGTAATGTGATTGACGAACTCACTAGTACGGACAAAAGTCATTAAAAGACTTCTAAATTATAGAGGAAACTGCTTATTGTGATCACTTTGGAACAGGATCTTTCAAATAACAACCAACTGATAACACTGAATAAAGGATATAAAAATGAGAGCCATTCACATTCTTATAAATTTAAACTCATTGTTTTAAACATAGTTTTTATGAACAAAATGGTTCTACTTGAATTTTTATAATTTTAAACTTAACAGTAAATGAAGTACATGGGATAACTGATTAATAGAAATAACCATTTGATAACATTATATGTGATTATAATCAACGGCTTCCTCTGGATAGGTTTTTAAATCCCTTCGTGACTATAGGAACATCCTCTGTTATAAACGTAATGAGAAATTAACTATCTTCAACAATATAGCATCTGAATTGCTTCTGTTTTTTTTAGAGCTTTTCGTATTCACTCAATTCAAAGATGCAAAAACTAATATTTTTTTTGAATATGAAATAAAAATGATATATAGTACTCTAGTTGTACCAAAAGCAATTTGGTCTGTACCAGACATTGATAAGAAAGCACACACACACACAAAGAGTTATACTTTTACATTAAATCCAAATCAAACTAATTGCAAAACAGACTTAAAAAAACTTATATCTTCCAGTAAAGTATTAGTGTCCTAAAAGTTAGAAAAAAATCGTATTCATTCTTTTCAATAAGTGTGTAAGTGTATAGTATAAGCAACACATGACTTTTACAACATCCTATACAATTTGTTTTTTATAGATCTATTGATGTTTAAAATACAATTGACAGGGAAAAAAATGAAGTTAAATTTGGTTTTAGCCCTTCAATTTAAACATTAAAAAAAAAAAAAAAAAAAACAACAGGAGTCTATAAAAGCTCACTTTGGTATACAAAGGCATAGGTTATACTAACAAAAAACCAAGATTATGACAAGAAAAACAAATCATGAATACAAAGAAGCAAAATGAAATATTTTCTTATTTATTTTCCTTTCACACAGTAAAAAAAACTATCGGGTTTGTTTAAAGTTACTGAATAAGCTGGTATACAGACATTCAATATTTGAAAAAAAAACAAAAAAACTAACAAAGCAAATATTACAATGCTTCCCATGCACTCAAATAGTGATTAGGGGGCTGTCTACCAAAGCTCAATATGGACAGTTAAAGGGTTTGGACTGGTTGCAGTGAACAGTAGTTCTCCAAATACCTGTGTAAACCATTTGCCTAATAGTCTGGCAAAGAAGATTCTGAGATATTGTCAGTAGCTCACGGATATTTGATATCATGAGTAATATGAACACATTTATCAAGGATTACAATAAGCTAAGTGTATAATCAGTATTTATCTACTGGAAACATGTATAAATTCAGCTTTTAGTGGTCACTAAGTTGTCAGAAATCGGTAGATAATTTAGACTGAAGAACCAAAATTATGGCAAAAGTTATTCATCAAGTGAAACGCTTTACTTAAATCCAAAGATAGTCATGAACAAGAAGAGTGGAAAAATCCAGACAGGTATCAACCAAAATGACGATAGGTAGTAGATGAGAAGAACAGATTTAGTGAACCAAGAAAGAGAAAGTGACAAAGAAAGAAGAGTAAGAAAATAGAAAAAGGGGTGTAAAAAGCATAGTGGACGCTAATACTTACCAAAGCAAGTAAAGTATCTACTAGCCGTGAATTATTAGGTGGTGCTACCATATGAGGCAGAGAACAACTCATTAGCTATTGAACATCCAGGTAAATCTGATAAAATCATCTTATTATACCTGTGCGTCGGCTTCACAGTTGCTCGTTAAGAACACAATACACAACCAGCGGTAAGCAAGCCCAAAAAACCATTTCACATGGACAGCCTAACTGCACACAACATGTTGCAATGACCTCCGAGCAGAACTGCTACTTGCGTTGGTTTAAGTGCGGAGAAGGCACACAAGTCAAAAGGTCTCGGGTCGGGATAATAGCAAACAAACACAGCATCCAAAATTTAGTCCAAAGAAAGAGAGGTGAAGAAAAAAAAAATACCCAAGATCGAGAATATCAAGTTGTTGGTGGTAGTAGTTGTGACAGATTTCAAATCGTAAACCAGAGGTGAAAGGTCGTTAAACAGGAAAAATAAGAGTGCAAATGAGATAATTGGTAATTAAACGACAAAGAATGCAGATTTGGATTTTTTTTTTTTAAATCTGAGTTATCTGCATCTATAGAGGGGTGTTGTTTTTCTTTCTCTCTGTCTACCTGCCTCTCTTAGCAGCCAGTAAAGGAAGTTAAAAAGCAGTAGAATGGCCAGGTAAGATAAGTAATGAATAAAGTTTCAGAAAGTCTATTCTTTTATACAAATCAACCAACTATTGTTGAAACAGAGGGGGGAAAAAAGACATAAGGAAGCCGAGCCAAAAAAGGTTTTTTTTTTGTCTCATGTATAAATAAACTATACTTAACTCTTACTGTTCAAGTGTCAAAATTTAGCAGCAGGAAGACGAGTCGTGTTCACGTGACTTTTTGGAGATCCAAATGAATATAATGACAAAAGGCGAAGAGGAAGAAAAGACAAAAGTGAAAAGAAAACAAAAAAACAAAACAAACAAACCAATAATACATTAAGTCAATGGAGTAGGATATGATTCATCCACATAATAAAAGAGGCCAATCCAAAATGTAAAGAAAATTCACAATCCACATCTCAGGGCCAAATATCTTCAATAACAGTTAAACAAAAAAAAACAAAAAAAACAACAAAAAAAAATCCGGTAACATAAAGCAGAGGAAATGCAAATAACCCTTTCATTACTTTTCATTGAGGTGAATAAATAATTTTTTTTTTTTTCCCCAAATCCACAAAAAAGACATAAAAACAGATTTAGAGGTTACAGAGCTGGTTTTCTAGATCATTATTATTGTTGAGAAAGTTTGATCCTCAGAATGTGCCCCACACTTCGGGCCTTACACCAGACTAACAAAGAACTTTTTTTTCCCGAATCATATTTTCAGCAGGAATTTCAGTTTCCAAGATTGGGGTTTTTAGTATTTCCACCATTAGGGATCGTGGATCCCCAGTGATCATATGCAAAATTGTGGCCACCAAAAACATGATGGTATGACAGACTAGACAAGCTCAGCAACAACCATTTAAGTATCATGAAACAAAATCTTACAATATTTTCATCTTACCCCAACAAGCATTTAAAAATAATAATAAAAAGTTGTCCAACTTCAACAGATAGAATATCTGAGCTACTGATAACATTTCAGCATTGTATATGCCTAACTGTAGAACAAATGGTTTACAACTGTATTCGGAGGACTACTACTCACAACATCTCACCCAAGTTCAATACCTGTCGAATATCGGCAGAGTTAGGGGTTTCTTTTTGTTTTCTTTTTTAATTGAATGACATATATCTATACCTATATCTTTGGCAAATATGGTTAGTACTGGACCTCATTCAATCCACTTCACAAGAACATTTCGTATGACATGAAAATTCAACATGACTATTAAGGTAGGCTGGTTCCTTCCAAAACATGCACTGCTCTAGTGTTGGTAAATGTCAAATTCTCATTGGGTTTGGAAACAATTCACCCTGACGATTATGAATGGATTTTCTCGTCTCAACAAATAAGAGTTTCTTTCACATCTTATGATTCACATCTTTATGGAAATTACAATAAATCTTCTACATGAAATTGGAGAAATTTGTGTATATGCATGTTTATGCACATTGATTACTTAACAATTGGCTATTATATAAAGTTGACATTCACTTATATATATATATATATATATATATATATATGAGAGAGAGAGAGCTATAGATATTATTTAGCATGCAAGTGCAGTGTCAACAAATCTACGAAAAAATAAATATAACAGGTCTTATTAGTCACTCGATGGAAACTGTTATGTGACCAATATTTGTTTGGACAGTGATGACTAAAATGTCTAAATTTTCAAAAACAAGTAGGAACAAACTGTGATCAACTTAGCATGAACTTCCACTGCAAATTGAACCCCCTTTAAAAACCTATTTAGAGGGGGAATTTGGGGGGGAGAAGTTTTTGTAGACACATAAGTAGCAAATTTTAAATTTTCAGCCTCCTAGCTCCATTTGTGTGGCCTGTTTGCATGATACACATATGGTCTGGCAGGATGGCTAATCAGAAAACTGAAGAAACCTATTGGTTAACGGTTTCTAATATCAATGCTCATAAATCTTTCTTAGTTTCTACAAATAATCTATCTTGACTTCCCCTCTCAATAATTATCTAAATTTAGATATCTTATATCTAAATTGGCAACACTGAAGAGAACAACAGGAATACTTTGAAGCAGTAGTCTCTTATGATAGACAGAAAATCATTTTACATGATGATAATGGCAGGCTACTCCACACACTGTGAAGTCCTGCCTCTACAAAGCATGCACCTTCTGGGACAGATACTGCCCTATCATTCAAAAATAACAGAAACCCATAGCAAACTATAGTCATGAAACTTCACAGGGTTACAAAAATAACCTAGTTTTAACCAGAATCCGAGAAACAGAAACAGACTTTAATACTAATATCTTTCAATGAATATATGCAACTTTGACAGCGACCAACTCTTATTGGGGCCTGTAGTCACCAAGTAATCTACATGTATTTCTAACCATCTATTATGATATTGATGTTACTATAATTCAAAATTCTACAATAGTGCATTATCATGGAGCAGTGGTTTCAAAATTAAGATCCAATAAAAAATACTCAAGGGTCCACAGCAGTGTTCCCTCTGAACTTGACATTGCAAATTTTGTGGCAGAGAAACAACATTGTCCACTGCACGGCTGCCAAAAAACAATTATAGTACACAGACCAGAACTATGCATTAGAATTTGAATAAATGAAATCCATTTCAAATAAAGAGGATTGTTTTTACAAAGGTCAAAAATTACATTTCATTGTGTTCCATTATTTAGTCAAAAAATCCAAATGCAAAATACAAGTGTCCGCCAGAATATTTCCTTCATACAGGATTCCTTCAGTTTTCATTGTTTTAAAATTACTGTCATAGAGGCGTTCTATTTCATGCACGCATGAAGCCTGTATGTATGTACATGAGTATATAAAAAAACTACAATACAGTGCTACACCATCAGTGTCCAATTTAATGAACAATCTTGTAAGTGAAAACACCCGGATGCTTGATATCTTAAGAATTCATCACTAAAACAAAACTAAAAATACCAAGCATGCAGTACTAGAGGAACAGGGGAGATATGATAGGATACAGAAGCATACCCACAAGCATAGACAGCCCCCTGGTTATGGAAAGTGAAAGCACCCTTTGAGGTCATGTATTCAAACAAAAAAACCAACTCAGATTTAATATAAGTCTTGGGTAGCACTTCTTTGCATGTCATGTGGTAAACCCATGGAACGGTCTCCTAGCTTCAGTGGGAGAGGCCAGCACACTCCAAACCCTCAAAAACAAAATTGACTAGCATTGAGCTAGCTGAAGATTCCACCTACTCCAGTGTGTTACCAATATTACCGGTGCCCCCAAAGAATATTAAAAGAAATGGGCCCAGACATAGTCAGAAGACTAGATCAAAAGCCTTCAGTCCAATCTAATTTGACATTGTATTGCATTGTTTCATAGAATTCATAGCAAACCAATTATTGGTTATCATGGAAAAATACTAAAACAACTTCGTAGTTGCATTGAACTTCTTGATACATGGGTTTGTTCTACACAGAGGATCTTTATCATTCTCAATGACTGAGAAGCAACTGTTATGATTGTACCTTTCCATCAAACTTATAGTACAATTATTTCAGGAATTATACATGACTGATTATTTTAAATCACACTCCCATTTGAGGAACACTGAGCTAGACAATGTACCCCTAGGGGTAATCACCGTCAGTGCTACTATTTGCCCAAACTATGGACAAATCTAGGCTGCAAATATCAGTGGAGCTCAGTACTGACCTTTCAGTAGAAAAAAATCAGAAGAGTAACAAGTAACCAGGGACGCAAATTTCAAGACTAACCTAGGGTGTATAAAACCTATGTGCAAATTTTGAGTCATTCCAAAGGGTGCATGAAACCCTCGCATCAGCTGTGGGTACTCGTACCCCCTTTTGAGAAACACTGCGCTAGACAATAGTATTAAATTGTACATGTGTAACTTAGAAAAAAAAAGAGAGAGAGAGAGAGAGACATCACAAACCAGTCATCCAGTTTTCAACATTCCATTTAACGATCAAAATAGGATGATTGGATTCGTCCTTTTAGCAAGAAGAGATTTCCCTCCTTGTTGCCCTAAATAAAATAGACTTGATATTAACCGAGCGCAGCAGGTAAGTCGGCACATTTAAAGAGAATGAGCAGGTAGAGAGGATGGGGGAAGAAAAAGCTAAGAAAAGACCGTGCCCCCAAGAGCAGTACTAATAATACAGCCTTAGTGACAACAGCAAGTCCTAGTGGTATGGTAATAGCTACGAATTAAATCCTAATAGCAGCAGAAGGAGAAATAATCAGTTGTTAAGTCCAACAACAGAGAGAAAGAAAGGTGAGGGAGTAAAATGTGTGGGTGCAAAGTTATACAACTTCAAAAGCTGCTGACACAATTGTCACAGAGGACAAGTTTAACCCCTTCAAGACTAACATAATAAGATGATTACGTCTTAATGTTATGTATTGCTGGGAACAGCTCTTACCAGCTTCCGAGATCTTCTGTAGAGGAGAACACATTTGTTACATAAATGGAATGAATGACTTCACCCTAAATTCAAAGGGAGTTCCAGTGGACTTCTAATGTTACCGAACATATATATCTCAGTTGTCATAGAAATCTCAAGATATTTATATACGTCCCAGGATTCTTGAGAGAGATGAGAAAGAGAGTTATTACTCAAGATTACCATTAGGTTATAAAATTTTCAAAAGAAAATAAATCCATGTATAAAACAACATCTATCTACAAATATATTTTGAATGTGTGTGTGATACTGTTCATGAGTGCACAGATACTACACTGGGGTCATACTCAAAAGTGCCGATCCATAAGTAAATAATCCAATCATTCCAACAGGTACTAATCCTAGTAAATGAATAAAATGAAGACTGATTGCAGAGGTTTCTGTTCTTTGATCGAGTAAGAGAGTATCTTTTTCTTATCAAAGAATTATGGTAACAATCATCATCATCTCTTCATCCCAAACGCTGAAACCTTAAAACTTAAGGTTTCCAGTCTACTACTCCGACCAAGCTGCCAATTTATAATTTATATTTCATCTTGAATACAGCTTTACAAACTAAATATTTGGAACCAATCAACTGATTACAAAGAGGATTGTTGTTTCCATATTGTTGCAAAGTTTCAGCCAAAGGTCTCAGACATACAGATTCAAATACTATTCAACAAACCTAAAAGTTAGACCATAGTCACACAAGTTGTCTCTCTTGCACTTGCATACATATTTAAGAGAAAGGAGAGGAAACAAGGTCAGGGTAGTCTTTGGGTATGTCAGTCAGAGACAGTCAATGCTAAAAGAGATGCTCATGCATCTATAAATTATGTGAGGAGTGAAATAACATAAAACTATAACAAATACTGATAACGCCCTGAAGTTATAGAGGATTTTCTGATGCAAAAGTTCAAACTGAGCAAAGAGTGGAACACAGGGTTAAAATGACAACTCAACAGGACTTAAAATACAAACAAGATTGAGTATAGTTGAATCTATCAATAAAATAAAAATGTTGGTTAATTATACAACAGAAATAAAAATGGACTATAAAATCTAACACCATATCAAGATATAAAAACCTGGGAAAAAAAAAAGGATATAATTAATTAATCGTAACTAGACATAAGTAGAAAATCTATACTTGTTTGATTGCTAGCTAGGAGATTCTTGTTAGGTCATTGACTAGAGAGTAATACACAATGGTCTCCCTTCACATTTTTTTGTTTTTCATTGTGGAAGTCAAACTTTTCCAATGGCAACATTTAACAAGAACTATAAGTTCAACTATGTGTCCACTGTCCATGATAGTATAAGCAGGAGGAGGAAAAGGAAAAAGTGCAAGTAGTCTTCCTGAGTCAACTGATTCTCATACTAGTAAAATATAGCAATATGGAAATATCCTGCCAGTATTATTTTCATTAAAAGTCATTAATGGCCATCTCTGAATTTTTCAAAAACAAAATGCAAACCACATACATGATTATGACATCATAGCAGCTGGTAAAAAAATTTGATTAAAGTAGATGTTCTTTTAATGATGTCACGCGTTTCTATGATATCACACCCTGTCCTTCTTTCCTCTTGATCAACGTAATTGGAATCAACCGACTGAAAAGTGTCTTATTGAGATGTGCAGACATATCTAAAAATAAAATTTTTTTCAACCCACTGCTTAAGTTTTGTAAGCCAACCCAAATATATAATATCATCACAGCAGTTCAACTGACCCAGGAAAAGTATTTTTTGAAAGATTTACAAAATGATACTTAACTTCGCGACACACCTAGAGATGTCAGTTTAGAAAGTTCCGTTGTAAGCTTTAATTAACATTTGAGGATTTTCTGTCTTTTTAACCTGATAAATCATATCCTGATAGTTATCAGAAAATAATGAATATGAATCAGGGATAAAAGTAATATCCATTATAATGTAGTGCAACGGTATGACTTTTTATTAAGAATGCAGAACACACACATACACACCACGGACACACCACATACGCACACAATATATGTACACACACACACACGATTATGTGTTTGTGGCAAGTATGTGTATATTATTTTATTTTAGTCTTATGTAAGACTAGTATACTTGTGCCATAAAAATGATTGCATATATGAAATTGAATCATTACAACGGTGATTCTTGAACTTTATTATAAGATGGCACACTTGAAAAATCTATAAACTTACACAGTGCACTAACTGTAAAAATCAAATTAATCAAATATATGTACTCAACACCATTTTTTCCTCTGATCTATCAGTAAAATATTGGCCTCTGCCTCAGTATCATGGATATTATGAGCTTCTGGAAATATCTTTATCGTTCAATTGATTAGGGAAGTTACAGACGAAAGTGAATACATAGATATACTTGGCATATTATTATTGAAGATACTTGTTTCAATAATTTCTTCAACTGAAATTTTGATTAGCCTAGAGAAAAGCATTTAAAACAATTAGGTCAGCAAGTTTTTTTTTAAAAACTCATCTTTTGATATATACTTTTTTTTTTTTTTCAGAGACTACATATATATTTCATATCATTCAACAAATATGAGAGAAATGAAAGACAACTTTGCATTGTAATATTTTACAAAAATTAAATCAGCAAATGTTTTTCTAAAAAAGTGAATTCTAAAAGTATGATAAAAATACCAGCCAAAAAGAAATAGAACATTTTTTTCAAACGAATAAAGCCTCTTTATATCATAAAGATATCATGGTCAGATATATTTCGAAGGAATAGTAAACATTTGAATAATTTTGAAAAATCATTCTAGAAAGCAACCAAGCTCATATCAGACTCTTCTTTTTTCTTCAACCGAGAAAGGTAAATATGAGGGTTGCGATAAAATACGAGAAGCAACAAGAAACAGATCAAAAGTATTACCAATAAAAAAAATGCCCTTATCAATGAATGACCCCCAACTCTGATTTATCTATTTAGTCACCACAAACCTCTGTATGAAAGCTTTCTTCAATTACATTCCTTCAACTTCCAATCACAAGAAGCAAAGGGAAGCAACTAGAATCAAAACAGAGATATTCATTACAAGTAACAATTGTTCTTAACCAGGCATGGCCAAATGTTTTGATCAATAGGTCACATAAGACATTTAATCTTCATTCGGGCCACATTTCAGCTTGAAAAATTTTATTACAGAAAGCGTATTCAATTTCTATTCCAGACAATCCTATGAATTACAATTATCATATTATTGATCTGTGGAAGTAACAATAGTAAACTTATAACATAGATTATAAAAATTGACTTTCTCAGAAAATTTTTTATAAAATTTCAAATAAATGCTTAGATTGGCCATGACGGCCCACAAGAATACTGTCACTGAGCAATCAGGTGCTCAGGCCAATGGTCGCCAATATATCAATTTGTTTCTTGTGGCTTCCAGTATTTTACAGGATATATTTCAACCATGTGATTTTCTAGATTTTTGCTTTCCAACCCTCTTAAGAGGTTGAACCTTGCCTCTTTGCGCCCCCGTACATCTTCAACCTAATGACTTATTCAAAATGCGTAGACACAATCTGTAAAGAAAAAATAATAAATTTTAATATATGTTCATCATGACACTAAGCAAACACTTGAGAGATTTCCCTAAATAATTGGAGAAATTTTTTTTTAGCTGCTGGCTTGTGTCCCCACTTGAAATTACACACATTGCCTTAAGGGATGTGCCCCCTGGTTGAGAACCTGTTTCAATCTAGAGAAAAAGTTATAATCTCAGAAGTGAGCATTCAGTGTGACTAACAAATGAAATAGTTCAACTCAGCAGTCGATTAGGAGAATTGCTAAAGATATCACTTTTTCTCTCCGTATGCTTTGATTATCAAACCAGCCAAGTGGAAAACACAGTACAATGGTATTTAAGACATACATACTAAGGAGCTGCTAATCATACACACATACACACACACACACACACACACATACACACATACATATATATATATAACTGGGTCACACTTGATAGGAATAAATCAATGAGTGATAAGACTGGAACAACAAATATGAATGACACCTGAGGAACCAATACAATTAATTACCTGACAAGTGAAAGTATCTATCATCAAATTTCAAAACTAGACAGCACTAAGGGAGCACATACCTCTGCCAATGTCAAACAGTGTGAAAATCAGTTCATATATGGCTACGATGCAGGGGAAGTAACTGAGTTTCCACTATCCATATGTTATGACAATAGTCAGGGATATGAAAAAAATCTCTCAATCAAGAAAAACATTCCTGGATCTACCTCAAGATTTAATCAATTCTTCCTTAGTCCATGCCCCCCACCCCTTGCCAGAAAAGGACACTCAAATTCATTGTGAACTTTGGAGGATATTGAGGACAAACAGGTAAACATGAGTGAACACATACCTCTTCCAACTTTGTTGGCAAAGGTAAATAAATGAAAGTAGAAACACCTGAGGAACCAATGAACTACCCAACAGGTAAAAGCACCTTGCATCACATTTCAAAACAAGAGATAGAGTGCCAAATTGATTAATACTTTTGTTATCATCAGATTAGGTTTTAGTACAAAATAGTACACAGACAAGTTCAGATAAATCTTCAAAATAATTGATCCTTAAAAACGTTCCCAACTTCACCATGTTGTTCCTTTTGGGACATCTTAACAGTCCCAAGCACAGATAAAGGAGAAGGGCTGGGCATGGGGCTAGACACAACACGCTGCAAAACCTGCACAACCATATCATCCCAACAAGAATGTGGCTGGGATTATTCCTCTTCAGAGGGGCTCATGATGCATGCTGGTGAAAGCCAATGGAAAGCCAGTTCACTGAACAGCCTGATGACAAAGGTAAAAACCAGGAGAGGGACCTGGAATAATGGAACCCTGTTTGGAATCGAAAAATCAGGCCAAGTGGTGGATTGGACTCCAAAGGTCAAGAGAAGAGTTGGAAGGCCAAAGTAGACCTGGAAAAGATCAGTTGAGTGAGGAAAAGGTGGGCCTGGACTGATATGGGTCCACCTGACAGGATTTGCCCAGAGTCCACAGGTGTGGTTGTGGCCCTATACTCCACAAAGAAATCACAGATAGGAACAAACAAAAAAAGGTTCCTACTTCATAAGAGGGAAGTGAAGGAAAAATAATTCTATTCATGTTCTCTTTCTTCCGTTCTACTTTATTTCAGGGTGAGTGTATGACATATGGATCATTGTAAACAAAATATACAATGACCCATTGTCAAAAGAA